>CM059193.1:32735702-32914796 GCA_030323885.1 Branchipolynoe longqiensis
CAGATTTAACATAGGTGCCACACAATCCTATTTCGTACACCAAACCTAACATGAAATGAATTCTCCGAAGACGAAAAAAACTAAAAAGCTCTCATACCCAGAAAGTTTTAGGTGCGGAGTTGGATCCTCGGTGTTGTGTCATGGTATTACACACCATGGCCACCTGATGAGGGATGGCAGCAGCAGTTTTGGGCGGATAAGACATGCTTGCATCTCTCTGCCAAATATTTCTGGCAGCAGGCGAAACAATCAGGCTGAATGTGTTCACCTGGAAGTAGACTCCATAATCCAATTTCACGCATCCAACCTAGTATGTAGCAGCTTCTCTTCGATGAATTGTAAAAAGAAGCTTTCGCATCCAGAATATTATAATTGAGGGTATTGATTCAGTGTGTAGTGGAGAGATAGGTTCGGTGCAGGGTTGGATCGACGATGTTGCGTCAAGATACAGTTCACTGTGGCTACCTGTTGAGGGGCGGTGGGGCAGCAGTGGTAGAGAAGGCGTGCAGATTCCCCATCTGCGTGAACCCACTCTGGATGTGATTAACGTGGATCTCTACACTGTTCTGGAAAGTTCTGCAAAAGGGATCGGGGGAGAAAAAAGAAATATATATAATGGCTGAGTGAGTGAATGAGTGAGTGAGGTTTTACGTCCTACCAACATGAGGTCATAAAAGGACAGGTATAAACTTGTGTCAAGGCACATTCTAATTTGCTTTATAGTGCTGCTTCACATGTGCTGCCATGATATATCCAACTTGGTCACATTATCCTAACACTGAGTCAAACAGTGTTTGTACATGAGTTAAAAACTGAATAGTCAACACATTTCGTGCCAGTGTTCATTACTACTGGTCGGATTTAAAGTATGTATGTATGTATGTATGTATGTATGTATGTATGTATGTATGTATGTATGTATGTATGTATGTATGTATGTATGTATGTGTGTGTGCGTGCGTGCGTGCGTACGTGCGTGCGTGCGTACGTGCGTACGTATGTATGTATGTGTAAATATGTATGTATGTATGTGTGTATGTATAATAAAAGTAAAAATGATATGAAAATTATGCAAAAATGACTTACGACACATTGCTTGGGTCTATGCTGCATTTTATCTCGTTTAGCGAGTCTTGAAGCGAACGAAATTCAAATGACTGAATATTGCTCTCCGCAAAAGCCTGAAAGTGAAAGGTAAAGTGAAATTAATCGCTTGTCAAGGCAACCAAAATTTGTTCAGGAACCAACATTTGTTTACGTTGGGAGAAAACACTTGTGGCATAAACAAAGGAAAAGGCCAGGAACCAGGCTAGTGTATTGTGATGGACCGGTTTCTGGTACAGCTTTGGAATTGTTTGTTCTTTTACGTCCTAGCAACATCTAAGGTACCGACTTGTGACAATGCGCACTCATGGCGACTTTATAGGGCTGCCCCACTCGGACACCAGCACATGACCTGATATCCCACTCAGTCACATTATTCCGGCACTGAGCCAACCAGTCCTTGCCCTGTCCTAATAATGCCAAGTGCCTGGCTAGGAGGTGAGAATTATCTATTTTTACGTCATTGGTTTGATTCGACCAGGGTTCGAACCCATGAACCCATGGGTTCGGATCTCCTATATAATTATGTATAGCCTGCGTATGTCTGCAAATTAATCTCACAAAGAAAAACTTTATCTTATTCATTGTCTGGTCAGGGCCCATCTATACCATAACCATGACCTTACCTTGACCTGGAGGAGTAGTGACGTCAGCTTCACGACTAGATCCAACATTCGCTCATTTTTCACCATTTTACGCCCCTGCAATATATTTAACGAGTAATGTTGAAAAGAGACCGCAGCCACAATGTGCCATGTCACATTGTGTACAAACAGCAACATGCATAGCTGTCAATGGGAACGAGTCAGCACCCTGGCTAAGAACGCACCTTGCTGGATGAGGACTGCATGTTGGTTCGACGAACTAGGTCTATCGCATCTTCTTCGCATTTTTTCTTCGTCTCAGTCGGAGGCTCCAACACCGGGACACCCTGCTCTGGAGCCAGCTACACAAACAGAGGTGAAAGAAAATTTGATATGACAAAGCCTGTGCTGTCATTTGGGTCTGACATTTAGAGTGCACATAACATGCCCTGAGAGTAAGAGGGTTGTTGTAATTAACTTATTAAGCCCATTAAGCCGTAGCACAATAGATTGAACTGCACTTGTGCAGCAGCCATCTTGAAAATCGCAAACAGCCAGATGCACAAGTTAAATACTCATACACAAACAAGTAGTGAAATGATGGGTTGGTTGTACGCCCTGGCAACATCTGAGGTCATATCAGGACGGGTACCGACTTGTGACAGTTCAATAGAACCGGCTACTGCTGAAGGCTATCGTGTTAGCATTTCGATGTGCACATCAATATTAATTTTGCATGTTATAACTTCAAATATCTCCAAAGTTAGCCATTTATAATAAAAGTTACTTCAAACTAAATTAAGGCACCTAATAATGATCAACCTAATATATTTCCTCAAATAATGGTAGAATCTCAAAACTATGGGAACATACAACTTTAATATTGCTGCTATGTGGCAATACATATTGAATAAGTGTCGTGAATGTGCAGGCGACAAAGTGGCCACCCCCAGGCATACCTTGTGTGCAAACTGCTGCGCCTGCACCAGGTACTCATTCAGGTCCTTGTTTATCCGCTCCAGTTCAAGCACAACTGCTGCATACTTCTGTTGGAAATGCACCGTCAGCTCCTTCCCGTAGGACTTCTGAAAACATTCACAGCAGGAGTCACATCAACACTACAGCCATCTGTGTCCGATATTAGAATTATAGGTGACAATTCTTGTTACATGAATTCATATTCTTTTATTATTAAGTTGGTTGATTTTTTTTAGAATTGTGCTTTTTCTCTTAAATGTATGTGTTTCTAATTGGAAAAAGTGGGTATTTTTGTGTGATTTCTTTTGTAAATATTTATTTGTCTGAATAATGTTTTGTCAATGCCAAAAGCACTCGTCTTTCGGCCACGCATAATCAATTATTAACACTTTATGCACATAAAATAGAATGACACTTGAACAATTATAAAAGTTGGGGAGAGGGGCGATGAGACCGAACAATGGTCAACCGCCGGCCACCAACCCAATACCCATATTTTTTAGAAAAAACTCACAGAAATCTGCGAAATTGCGGAGATGTTTCAACTGTGCCTATAGAATAGCTGATAACCGCCACATCTGCCCCAGCCATCCCCTTACCTCGCTCCCTTCATGGTTCCTCTACCTTCCCTACCTGTCCATGTGCTCTGCCCTTTCCTTTCCCTCCCCTCCGCTCCTACACATCCCCTAACTGTTTACTACATTGTGCACATCGCACATGGCCAATAAGTTACGCCAATATGTGTGACCAGTTTATACTGGGTATGGTGACTGAATCAGTAGAGCGCAGGCTTCCTTTGCGGAAGGTCGGCAGTTCCCGAGTCCCAGCCAAGTCAAACCAATGACTTATAAAATCGATACTTGTGGTTACCTCGCCTGGCGCTCAGCATTAATAGGATAGGACAAGGACTGGTTAGCACAGTATCAGGATACTGTGACAGTGTCGGATATTGGGCCATGGTGCTGGTGGCCTGGTATCTCAGTGGGGCAGCACTATAAAGTCACCATGAGTGTGCAGTCACAAGTCGGCACCCATCCTGATATGACCTTAGATGTTGCTAGGACATAAAACAACCAGCTTATAAGTAATCATTCATGTTAATATATAGTTTGTGTTTACTCAAAAGTTATTTTGCTACATTAGCCATACTATGTTAAAAGTTGTATACATACTCTCAATGTTAGAATGCCGGAAGACCCCATACCCCGGAACTAAAAAGAAGATATATATTCTGCAGAATAAAATATTTATGGATATTTATGAAAGAAAATAACCATAAGACAAATTTACTGACCGTCTTCTCAGCTTCTGTGTTCATGTCCTTCAGTTCAGTCACACGCTCCTTCTTAATTCCCAGAATCTTTGTAAGCCGCGTCTGAAAGCGCACATACGTCAACAGAAATACAGGAGCCTATCTTAACCAACCAGAAAACCTCAGCCACAAGCCACAACTCTATATTGAGAAATTAGCTGACCACTGCCTATAGGAAAATCACAAAGGTATTTGGCAGAAATTATGATTTATAGTGAAGATTTTCTTTTTTTTATGTAAAGATTTAAATGCACGAAAAGCTCAAACTCTGGGTATATGACAGTCCTTCCTGCGGGACGTGTTTTTTTAAATTTTATTTTATTTTTTTATAAAATTGACGAGGTATTTACTCTGCCCATAACGTATAAGCTCCTGTCAGGGTGCTTGTTTTCAAAGCTGGACAGCTGTGGTGCTGTCTTGATCTGTTCCTTTGCCCAGGAGTGTTTACCTGTGTCTGCTCGGGTCAGCCTTCTGCAATTTTGGTTGTTAGTAATAGCCTATGTTAGTTTTTTTGTAATTTTCCAGTTTTTTTTGTCTAGTCTGAGTAATGATACCTTAGCCTACTATGTACATCTACTTGGGTGACATGCAGGCTTGCGGGAGAGGATCCCGTTCCATTCAGATTTTTGTTATTTGTTACAGCATCCTTTCACCTAAACCCTGTCCTTAGATAGTGCACTCGTGTGCTAGAACACACTCGGACCCTTTAGGTCTGCGGCCAGGTGGGATGGCTGTGTTGTTTGCCTAGTCATTTTGTATTTCAGGGTGGATCAGTTGCATGACCGTGGCTTGTCCACTTCTGTGTTGGTTTGTGCCATTACACATACCCAGGTGGACTGCGCCATGTGGTGATAGCTTTCCTGATTTCCTTAATACTTAGGAGGGCTAATTTTCCTATTTACTAACTCATCAGGGATTTCTTTTGGATTTGTTAAACAAATATTAGCATATTTACTTAAAGTTGCATAATCCGATGATAACCATCTTATTATGTAACTTTAAGTCGTTCAACCTTTCAAACTGCAAAATACAACAAACGCAACAGCCTTTCTCAATTCTGACATCTGATATATATATTTGACAACAATTTTAATTTAATGAAGGGGTGAACTCACAACAAGAACAAGGAACTCTATGGGAAATCCGCCGTAAGTTCCACCCTCAAGGCCTAAAATCTTCATCTTGAGTGGCGAGCTTCCCAGCAGGGGATCGTTCTCCTGAAACATCAACATCATCACTTGGATATAAGACCCAATTGCACATACAGTCAACCCACACTAGTCTGACCCAGTTTAATCGGGAAGTCTCGCTACCCGACCACAAATTTTCGCCATCCATGTTCACATTCTATTAGGGTCATAATTGTTTACCCGACAATCTTGTTAATCCGACATTGGGTGCTGGGAACCAAATGGTCCGCATTAACGAGGGCTGACTGTCCTGGTTAAGCTTCAATACTTCCATTCTCACCGGTACGATGGAACACTATTTTATTTATTATATTTGTAGTCTAGTACATAGTAGTCTAGTACATAAATATTGCGATGTCATTTACATTATTGAGGGTAATGTTGATATGATTTTAACTTTTATTTTTCTATTCATTATTTCTATGGTATAAGTAATGTATCTCTATTATTTTTAAATATGGAAATTACCTCATAAGTATTATACTTCCGCTTTCTTTTTTTTCATGTGAAAAAACTACTGATATGGATATAAACTTGTGAGTACATTGATCATGTGGAAATAAATATTTATTATTATTATTATTAAAGCAGGGTAAATTAATTAATTGTATTAAGGTTATATAACTCGCCCCCATTCTACAGGCACATCCAAAAACTGAACAAGATCTGTAAAGCTTGATGATTTCCGCCTACACATTGAGACATAATTTGGTACAAACAAACTCAGTTTTATACATTCACACTTTGGAATACACTCAGACCATCCTGTTACCGGGGTGCGGGTGGTGGTGGTGGTGGTGGTGGGGGGTGACTTCAACACTGGTCATCATCATCATCATCATCATGCTGTCGCGATGCGACAAAGACTGCTTTCATTACTTGACTGCCGCTCTCCATTTAGCGACATTTCATGAAAGCTGCCTGCAAAAGTGTTGAAGTGCTGCTGGCTTTTGCAAGTTACCAGCGGCACTCTCTCGGGGAGCAAATAGAGGTTTCACACTGCAAGAACATGACAAGACAGGCGCAAAACTATTTGTCCCTGCAGTGGCTGGTCGGGAGATGGAAGTTCCATACATCAGCCGCCCTTAATGCTGCCACAGTGACATGGTTTTCTGTTTATGGTTTGCTCCCTTAGCCTTCGGTTCTGTCAAGAACCTGTCCCACAACGTAGTGCTATACCTG
Source organism: Branchipolynoe longqiensis (assembly GCA_030323885.1). NCBI lineage: Eukaryota > Metazoa > Annelida > Polychaeta > Phyllodocida > Polynoidae > Branchipolynoe > Branchipolynoe longqiensis. The sequence continues at coordinate 32,742,053 of CM059193.1, forward strand.
CATACCCATACAACACTGGTACTTTCACACATTGGTACACACACATCTTAGTAATAGTCACACTTTGGTACATGCAATAAGCACTCAGCTTGGTGTACATTCATGCACCTTCATATGCACACATACACCATGGTTCATTCACACTTTTGGTGTACATTCACACTTTCGTGTCCATTCACACTTTGGTACATTCAAACTTTCGTGTACATGTATTCACACTTTGGTGTGCATTCACATTTTGGTATACATTCACACTTTGGTACACCCACACTTTGCTTCATACATTTTGGTATGCACTCACACACCTAGATAGACACATCGGTACAGACTCAAAACATATTGGTACATACTCACCCACTTTTGTACATACTCGCCCACTTTGGTACACTCTTCACACTTTGGTATACTCACCCACTCACATACTCAACCTTTATACTATGCATTCACACACAAAGCCACACTCACACACCTTGGTACACACTCACACCCTTTGATATGCTCTAACCTCGCTGACTAGTTGCGGTGAGTTCATCCCTGGTGAGAAGCGGGGTGGTGTGAACAGATTGTGCCGGCTTGGCCGGTGCCTCGTCTGAAAGGCAGAGAGCGGCATCGTCTCCTGAGGCTCATTGCTCAGCACCTCGGTGTCGAAGATCGAGTGGGTGCCGAGCCCCGGACGGTCAAATGTTACCCGATATGTGTTGTTCACTGTGTCTAGGGCATCTATTGTACCCGTGAAGAGGCCATCCTGAGGCTTCCGCAACCGGGCTGTAGGAGAGAATAATGTCAGTTAATGAGTTTCTTAAGCATCAAATATCAACCACCAACTCCTTTGTTACTGAAAAATATTTAACGGACATAGAGCAAAAGCAAAACTGATTCCTTTAAACTCTAATGGGAGAATTAATATTGATACATAAAACTATTTTGAGGAGTCATCCTACTGTTGATGACCTTCCTTGTCTTGCAGGGTGCCCAAAGCAGTGGGTGCCCAAAAGAACGCCCAGAGGTGAGTAATTGGGATTTTCCATTGTCTGAAGTCATATTAGATTAGATTAGATTAGATTAGATTAGATTGTCGGAGACTTCACCAGGGCCCACTACATGTGGTGAGGATGCTCTGTTCAGTTTTGTCATGCATAGCAATGAATTTGAATCTGTTGGTGTTAGCTGGGTTCATCTGGTGTTGCTGTTAGCACATTGTCAAGCTGCTTTTTGAACGATTGTGCACTGCAGTTTGATTGGTTTCTTATGTAAGGAAGCATTGTATTGAATTATTGCATTATATATCAGGAGAGATACCAACTTATGACAGTGTGCTCCCGGTAGCTTCATGAAGATACCTGACTGAGATACTGTGTCACCAGTACAATGATACATCATATTATCCGACACTGAGCCAATCAGTCCTCGCCCTATCCTACTAATGCCCAGTGCCAGACAAGGTAGCGACAATTTCTAAATATTATACACTAAGACAATCAGTCCTCACCCTATCCTACTAATGCCAAGCGCCAGCAAGGTAGCAACAATTTCTAAATATTGTCGTGGGGTGGTGAAAATAGGAAATATTGCGCCTAGAGCGGGACTCGAACCCACATCTCTTTGCATTCTGGACCAGTGTGCTAACCATTACACCACCTAGGCTCCCTAATATCATCATACAACCCATGCCTACCTGTCTATGCGGCTCCTTGCCTGAGAGGTCAGTGCAGACCACTACACTCTCCCCACTGGAATTGTAAGTCTTTTAATGCTTACAATTACATACATACAGGCAATGCATACACAGGGTAATTTCAACTATACAGCGCGTAGCTTGTACAGGATCAGTCACGTCAACCAGTGTCCTGGAGTGATGAAAATGGGAAATATTCCGCCTAGAGCAGGACTCGAACCCACATCTCTTTGCATTCCGGGCCAGTGTGCTAACCATTACACCACCTAGGCTCCCTAATATCACCATACTACCCACGCCTACCTGTCGATGCGGCTCCTTGCCTGAGAGGTCAGTGCAGACCACTACAATATTATACAGATTAACTCAGCCAGGGATTGAACCCACAACCCTCATACATAGGAAGCAGATATTGTACTGCAAAACAATTGAGTACAGTCGTTATCCAGCAATGAATTACCCGATTAGATTTATGACTTGTGAAGTCTACTCAGGTGGCAGAGGACCTTTGTGACTCAACTACGGTAGCATTGTAATTTAAAAGGAGGGGATACTACTAATCAGACCGTGAGAGGGGAAAATGGTGGTTGAAGCAGTACCTGTGACCTTTGTGCCAATGACAAGTGGCATTGGTATTTCTTCAGGTAAGTCCTTGAGGTCCTGAACCTCAGATGCCTTCCGCTGTTGAAGCATCCGGATCTTCTGTCGCCGACCCTGCAACACTGCACGCTCCTCCGCAAAAAATGCTGCCGAGCACCTACATGGAGAAAGAAGACAGCTTGAAAGTGAATGCAAATTCTGCAGGTAAAGATATTAAAGCCGCATAGTCCGATGAAAAAATCAATTTTTTTAAAACCAAAACAATTATCTAGATTTGATTCTACATATTTAACTTAGATACTGCTGCATTTATTTATTATAACATAGAACTTAGAAGGCAATCATGAGGCAATTTAATAGAATAAGTTACTGCAGAAGCATATGGTGTCAGTTTTGGCGTGCTTGCCCAAATTAATCTGGCAAGTTTTCACTTCAAATATCTAAAAAGTGAGCCAATTAAAATAAAAGTTACTTCAAACTAACGATCAACCGACTATATTTATCTCAGAATATGACAGAAACTCAAAAATATTGGACTATGCAACTTTAAGGCAATACATAAGATAACATTTAGTGATATAAGAATGTTAATAGGTTCATAGCTATTAACAAAACCGAAATCATGTGGCTGGTTGGTTGGTCATCTAAGGTCATATCAAGCGGGTACCGACTTGTGACAGTGCGCACTCATGGCAACTTTATAGTGCTGCCCCACTGGGAGACCCGGCCACCAGCACCATGACCTGATATTATCCTGACACTGAGACAACCAGTCCTTGCCCTATCCTAATAATCCTATCCGAGCACCTAGCTAGGAAGTGACAAGTGTTCATTTTTAAGTCATCGGTTTGATTCAAACTAGGGTAAATATGTGGCAGAAACAGCCGGGTCTAGCGCACCATCTTAGTGGCGGAAGATAAGCACATAATTTCTTTTACGCAGGAATTTTGCTTCACGACTGACAGCTAACCAACTTTCCCCTCCTTTTTTTCTTTGATTTTCCTTCTTTTGGCAAATGAGTTTTACAATGTCTTACTTTCGAAGTTTAAGTTGATTGGTTTGAGATTGGTGACGATGATCAGGCTCCCAATGGGAAATTCTATCTGGGGGGTCGGTGACTTATGGGTAAGTTCTTTGGGAATCACTTATAGAACACAGAGTCAGACATATTTCTTAGGGCTATTTCTATTTGTTTTTCAGCCTATAATATACATTGTAATGTAATTTTTGTTTCAATAATTCACTGAGGCTCGCTTCTTTTTTTATCCATATTTTTCAAAAGTTGTGAGCGGCCTGATAACACTGTCTTACTCTATCTACGTAGTCTTTGCTCACATTGTTCACTATTGAGGTTCTTAGTTATTCCTACCTTCTTGGCTTGCCCATGAGGCGCCTGATCTTCACCCACTCCACCCTCCGCAGTTTGCGTGCCTTCAGTTGTGGAAATGACTCACGGATACAATCGCAGAAGTCACTCTCTCCTTCGAATAAAGGCCTGTTGAAACATGCAGTCTTAGAAAGTGTCCAAATGGTGCGGATTATACATTCTGTATGGTGATATTAGTTAAACTATACTTACCTGGCAGATTACTAAAATTCTTACAAATCAACAAATGGGAAGATAGGGATTTAAATTTCAGTTTCCACTGATCAAAATAGCTGAAGGTTGAAAGCTAAGGGGTCATCCACAGTTTTCCAACATCTCTTGCCATACAAAGAGTACTACTTTTCCAGACCCTGTTCCCCACAAAGTAAGTACACATCTACATTTATCACAGAACCGGACAGTGGTTTATGCTACACCAACATTCTATTAAACAATATAATTCGTACATAATTAACCTCAAACCCCAAATAAGGCAACATCATATTATGCCAATAACTCTTTGTTCATGGCAAAAAATTTCGGTGATCTCGTTTTCCCAGGCAGTCACCTGACCAATCCACTGCCGTGGCTGCAACATTGTTTAACTTTGGTGATAAGGCGAGAACCCGTGTTTTCAATGTAATATGGTCAAAGGGTTACTGACATAAAAACTATCATAGTTACAGTTTTTTCCCAATGTAATATGGTGAATGGGTCACTGACGTAAAACATGTCATAGTAGAACCAGTGTTTTCAATGTAATATGGCCAAATGGTTACTGTCATAAACTGTCATAGTTGTCAATGGGTTACTGACGTAAAACCTGTCATAGTACAACCAGTGTTTTCAATGTAATATGTCAAAGGGTTACTGACATAAAAACTGTTATACTAGAACCGGTGTTTTAAATGTAATATGGTCAAAGGGTTACTGACATAAAAACTTTTTTTAAATCTACTTTCATTTTTTTTCTAATGGCAATAGCAACGATGCGAGGGAATACTTTGTTTCACAAACAAACCTCCCATTTACTGCATGCATACTACTTTGATACAGGGGTGCCTTCTGTTTGGCCAAATGACACTGATACATAATGAAGGCGTTAGAATGTTCTTGCATAGTAAACAGAAAAATAGTTTGGTATGTGTGTAATAGAAAAACAAAAGGCAGCTTTTAGATATCAAATAGTCATCATGGATGGACAGAGTGATTTCAAATGGGCCTCGCTATTGACTTTGACCCATTTATAATTACTCCGCCAACCCACTCAGACTATTACTTATTAGGCACTCCTACATATATGTAAAATAATGCATTTCGCTTATCTAGCTAGCATAGAACATCTAGGAAATAGTTAATCAGGAGCTAATCCAGAAATTCGGTGTAGAAAGACCAATTATTTTAATGTAAATAGCAAAATATTGATGCTCAAAAGAATACTCACAGATCTATATTTGAGTAGAACCACTCATAGCAGACCCATTTGTGCGCCTTGGGGAGCTTTAGTAGATTTCTTAGATGTACTCCCAATGCCTGGGCAGCCATCTTGTCCGGTGCGCTTAGTGTGCGCTTCTGCTGCAGAACAAACAATGCAGGTCATCGGACAGAGTGAAGCGGAGCGCTTGTTTTCAAATGTATATGGCAAATCTGAATACAATATCAATCACCTTCCACGAATTGGTTGGTTGGTTGCTGGGAGTTATACATCCTGGCAACATCTAAGGTTATATCAGGATAGGTACCAACTTGTGACAGTGCACACTCATGGTGACTTAATAGTGTTGCACCACAGGGAAATCAGGCTGTCGCCACCATGACCCTATATCCCTCTCAGTCACATTATCCTGACACTGAGCTAACCAATCCTTGCCCTATCTTATTAATGTCAAGCGCCAGGCTAGGAAGTGACAAGTATCAATTGGTTTGACCCGACCGGAAACAACTCCCCACCTTCCGCATGTGAGGGCTGCGTTCTATCGATTAGGCCACTGCGCCCAGTCCCACAAATTAAGAACAGTGCCACTTGCATAGAAACAAATACTAGAAAATAGAATCCTGTCACACCAATTCTTCAATCATTCCATTGGCTGCCAGTAAAACAGATTGAGTTCCAAGATTTTACTAACAACCTATAAAGCTATCAATGATAAGGTCCCAGAATACAATTGTAATCTCCTGTCCTTCATCCAGTCATCCCGAACTCTCAAATGATCGAGCCAGATAGTGTTACCTATCCCTGTATCTCAGTTCAAATCACATGGCAATTGTGCCTTCTGTGTGGCAGGCCCCACTTTGTGGGATAGGTTGCTAAAGAAGGCAGCAAAAGCAGCACCTCCTGGAAAATTGTAATCTGTTCTCAAGACAGACCTGTTTATAGCAGTAAATTAAATTTCTGCATCCTTTGGCTTTTAAAACTATCTTCTAAACATGTCACTGATTTGGTATTGCAGAGTATTATTTAATAGATCCTGTTAGTGAGGGTGCATTATTAAATGCATATCATCATCACCATCACCACCACTACCATCGGTAACATGATGACAGACACAGAAACGTGTGACAGTACACATTCCTGGAGGATTTATAATGTTGCTCCATTGCTGTCAGCACCATAATAAAATAGCTTACTCAGTCACATTAGTCTATTAGCCTAATAGCCAACCAGTTCTCGTGCTCCATCCTAGCAATGCCAACGAGGCGACAGGCAATTGTTATCCTTTTTTTATTTTTGTAAACATGAGTTCAAAGTTGAGTTCATACACAGGCTTGCAAAGAATAAATTGTAATCTGAATTTTCACTATAGAAACAACAAACACACATTTCTTACAAGCATTTTCAATGCGCATTCAAACTTCCATCCCGTCAATGTCCAATTGGTACAGATCTATTAGAACTTGCTTTTGTCATTATAGAACTTCACCATTCTTTCTTTTCTTCTGTATATATATTTTTAAAACAAAATAATCATACGGCTATTAATGTGACATACGAGTGATACCTGAGCCACTTTTGGCTGCTTTTTGGGTCGTGGCGATGTCCTGAAGACATCTTCCTCGTCGCCAAATATCCGCGGGTTAGGCTTCCGTATCCGCACCGGCTGGCAATAAAAGTCAAAGCCAGTTAGGGGTGGTCTTATAAATGTCAATGGTTATTAAAATCCTGAAAATGTTAAGTTTGATTACTCTTCTCTCCAAGCCATAACATAAATGATTGATCAAAATATGACCTATGTTATAGCTTTGAAAAACAATCTGAACATAAATTTTACTCCCTCAATCACCTTCTGGACATTATAGTATAATGTAGGGATTGTGAAGAATATAGACAGGCCGTAAATATCCATATTCTTCATAAAATATTCATTCAAGTATTACATTTTCAAACAGCTGGCCTTTGAGATGAGTCCCATTATCGCAACACCAGTATGCAACGCCCATGCATAGATTTGGTAAACTAATGATACATCTTTCGTCTATTCAAAACATAGCGAAATTTAGTTGTTAAATAAGGTATCTTTTTTTGTTGTCTTCTCCTTTTGGGGAATATAAGCCGAGGCTTAAACCATTTGACCAAATGCATATCGATGAGAAAATTGCAACAATCGACGGCACTGACTAAGTCTCTATGGATGCTGTAGTACCTGTTTTCAAAGGATAAAATTGGTTGTCATTAGTTCACCAAACATATGCCTGTCATAATACGTGTGCTGTCATCAAAGACAGTCAAATGAGATAAAAGCAGTTGACACATTGAAAAGATTTTCACACATGGCAGGGACACCAAGGGTCTCTGATTGGTCAAATTTCAATGCTAGCTATACGTATTGTATACTTACATGCCCCCTCCGCGGAGATAAGGCGAGAGAATTTCCCTTCCCTAAATGGAAAACATATTAATTAGTGGACAGTTGTAAGTTGGGGGTGAGAGGTTGGAGGAAATTCTACTTCAGATAATTTCCTTGCAAAATCTCTGACAGTGCTAAGCCTATGGGAATTTTCGTAGAAATTAAGGGAAAACACTGAAATGGCGGAGAACATTTATTCCTGAGATCATGTATGCAAACAACAAAGGCGGGGAAAGCGGGTAGATTATCTATGTTTATTTTCATGCACAAACACCGCCAACGATGCCTCACTTCCAGGAGCTGTTCCCAATACTTCCTCAATTTTGTGACTAAATAGAAAAATGAGAAATTGGTGAAGTGTATATTATTACTATTATTAGACCTGGGCCGCGTTCAGGGTCCGTCTCGGAGGCGCCTCGGCGATGCTTTTTGGTCTATTTGCGTTCAGGGTCCGTCTCGGCGACGCCTCCCTTTTCAGGTAGGAGACAAAAAGCGCCTCGAAAATGGCCACCGCATGCAGGGGTTTCATCCAATCAGAGCGCAGCATTTCGATTGCAAATGGCCACCGCCTATGGGGGCGGCCATTTTCGAGGCGACCAACTGCTGTTGTCGTTCAGACTAGCCTGACATCACGGGCGCCTCCGAGGCACCTCCGAGACGGACCCTGAACGCGCCCAGGTCTTCTATTATCCATGTTGCCCATTTTTATGGGTTACTTAAGCGTTAAGGTATTCACTTGGGAAAAAAATTTAAGCCTTAAGGGTTACCGTTATTAGGCTTAGGGTCAAAGACGGCACGGTCTTACAATAGCACCAATTAAATCGTACATTATGTGGAACCCAACATGACATTATTTAAAATCATATCGACTAAATCGTACATTTTGTAGAGCGTCCCATCCCTTCTTTATAAACGATAATAAAATAAAGCCATGATATGCATGAATTACGAAAGGTCAAGGCGGACAAGTTGGAAGGGAGGACTGACAACATCTGTTGTATCAAAATCAAGTAGCTATAACTTCATGAGGATCTAAAGCATTAATGATTACTTGGAAGAGTGTGGATTTAACAACTATATATAATTTATTGAAATGAGTGTAGATTTTACAATTGATGTATTTGCGTCAGCACAGCTTCGTCGTACGCATTAAATCGTGACCAGTGGCAGTGCCAGTGGCAGTGCAGTGGCCTGAATAAGTGAATGGGAAAATGGGGATCTTAAATGGCAAGCTTAACTTACCCTCCTTCATGCTGATCAGGGCCTCAGCTGAACCTAAACAGCAAACAATGCTCACATTTTTAATCTGAACAAATCTGGGATTAAAGTATCATAAGATAGAAAGTGATTTGTGTTGTTGACTGCCGCAGTCACTGAGGCCAGCCAAGTTGTTTACGTGTGGTTTGGCGCAGCTTGGGGCAAACGAAGCCGAAGGGTGCGTCAAAGATAATGTGGGGTCTAAAACTGAATTAAATCAAGTCGGAATATGTATATCACACATATTTATTTGAAAGTTAGTTGCTAGTTCTCATTACGAGACTAATAGCATTTTAGCTTTCAAGTTAAAAGCGAGTGAATAAACATAGTTGCCCGTGCCTTACTTTCAAGAGAAGTCACATCTTCCGCCATTTTGCTCGCGCCTCTTCGTTCAAATGAAAGTACACAATAATACCCCCTGCTAAGGTGGTAATGTTTTGGCTAGATAGCGACATTAGCGTTTCACAAATAGTATTATTGCAATAAAAAAGAATGTAATCAATTATTTATTTCGCCATTTACATGAGGATAACTGTCTCATAACAATTTGCTTGGTATTTTAATAGAACGCAATGAGTGAACTGAGCGGGAGAATGTCCAGACGATGGAATAGTCAAACTTGTGTTAGATCGATTGTGATTGGACGAGTGTAAATCAGGTAGGGGGTTCATATATATCTTATAATACAGTTACTTAACAGAGCATAGCTCAGTTATTTTGTTTAGAATTCGGTATATATGTTTCAATATATATATTTATTAATGTATTTAATTAATCAAGTCATGTATTCACAGGATGTTGATACGTTATGAAATAGTACGTTACTGTATTAATTATTGGTAACGCCGCCTAAATCTTAAGTGGAGCGCTTTCTTTTAACACTAGGTGGCTCCGGCACTCGTTTCCCGCGTCAACTCGCGACAACCGAGGTTTCCACTGAACTAATTTGTTTTTATTGAGGCTGTATTTATACGGTCCATAGCATATAAGCCCGGATACCCAGGCTTGTTTTCAATGCTGGCCAGTTATAGTGTTGGGGTTATCCTACCACACAGTAGCTGTTGATAAGTTATTTGATTGCCTGCATTTCAGTAGCAGATAGATAAGTGGTACTCTTATCACTAGACTAGCCCACTCTAGGTACCCCAGTAAAATTTTCAAATTATTCCAAACATTCAAATTAAAATTTTATTGGAAGCTCCAATGAATCAAAAGCAATATGCTTTTTGAATTTTTAAGATATTCCAAAAATTGAATGAGATATGTGCATTTGAAGTTTGTTGAATTTAAGATTTTTTGTATTAGCTAATGCACTAGAGAAGTGCCTTATTTAGGGTGCATAATAGTAGGCTGTGTTATATGAGTCACTCACCCCAGCCATAAAATTCTGACCTAGACTAGCCTAGAGAATCCAGTAAAAGCTGCCTGACACCAACTTTTGGCTGCCAGATTCTCAAGTTGCGATTCCAGTTGTAGTCATTGTATGACCAGTTTTAGAAAGAAAAAATGGTAAATTTTCACATTCTCATAGGTAACATGGACATTCCTGTCAATCTTAGCTCTGATTTCTGCATCTGAAGACTTGAATGGCTTTGTAAAATGACTTCCAAATGTCATACAACACTGAAAATAGTCTCTATCTGTGCTTAAGTCTGTTGTGCTTCAAAAACGGATGTAGCAGTGAATGCAGTGTGCCTGTGCTGCACGTGCAGTGCCCTTTTCCGACATGACTGTGCAACTCAGAAGGTCGCAAAAAGTTGTACGAGTTTAATCGGTCCGGCGATGGCGGTGCTCCCGGCGGTTTCTAGGGTACCTACCTACTACTATTTACATATCATAGGCTTGTTCGTAGCTGTGTGGTGTGTTATCTGCTTACTTTTGACATGGTTACCTTTTATTGGGCGTCCCGCTGGTTGGCCGTGACATATCATATGCCCCTTTGCAGTGCAGCTTAGTGGGGGTTTCCTAGCCTTATTTTGCACATATATTTTTTGTAAGTTTTTAGGTCAGGAATTTGTCGCTCCTTTACCATTTTGGCACACCTTGGCAGCCATTTCCAGCGTGCTTCTCTCATGAGTTTTTATTTGGCTTCTGGTCTGCTTTAGTAGTGGCTCATTATTTGCTCTAGTAGCCCTTTGTGGTTTTGTCAGGAGTTTATTGTTTTTACTATAGCTATATGCTAATGTTTTCAAATGAATTATTCTCCTATTTTCTAGTAATTTCACTTTGGTTCTTTTGTGTATGTCATAGGTGGGGTGCAGCTTGTCTACTCTTAGAGAGATTTTTAGGGCTCTATTCTGCAGTATTTGCAGTGTTTTTAGTAGTTCTTTTCTCACACCCATGTAGTTTAGATCTCCATAGTCAAAATAGCGGAGCACCATGCCCTTGAAGATCTTTATTGACATTTCCTGTGTCATGTAGTCTCTTAGCTTTGCAAATAGCCCCAGTTTGTGATTTACTTTCTGGATAATTCTATTTATACATAGGTTGTAGTTTAGTTGGCCTAGGTATTTGTAATGGTCTACATTTTCTAATGTTTGGTTTCCTAACTTACAGTGTAGTTTTCTTTCTGGCATTTGTTTATGCGAGAAGAGTACTGTTTTTGATTTCCTTGTGTTGATGGTTATTTTGTTGGACTCACAACACTCGTCTCGTTTTAGTAGGAGTTTATTTAGTTTAGTTATTACCTCCTCTTTCTGTGGTGCCATTTGCATATATGACTGTGTCATCTGCATATAGTTGGAGGCATTGAGTTTGTAACCATTTTTCTAGATCGTTTATATAGATTATAAAGAGTAGTGGCCCTAACACTGACCCTTGGGGCACCCCACATGTGACAGGTTGGTTGTCTGATAGTGTATTGTTTATTTCTGTTTTCTGTTGCCTGTTGCTCAGGTAGCATTTTTATCCAATCCATAGTATTGCATTTTATGCCCATGGTTTTTAGTTTTTCCAATAGTATTTTATGGTCTACTGTGTAAAATGCTTTGTTGAAGTCAATGAACGCTGCTCCAACTAATTGTTTTTGGTTCATTGATGCCAGTATGTCATTTGTTAGGTTAGCTATTGTTTTTTTATGTGGAGTGCAGTTTCCTGAAGCCCCCTTCCAGGTGTTCATTTATGTGTCTATGTAACACTTGCAAGGGGTTTGAAGAATTGATATTGGCCTGTAGTTTCTCATGTTTTGTTTGCCTCCACTTTTGTGAATGGGGGTGATGGTTGCCATTTTCCAGGCTGAGATAAAACGCCCCTGCTCAAAGGAGATGTTGAATAGGTCTACTATAGTGGCCGGGATGGCTTGGAGTGCCTCTTTCAGTATTTTGGTTGGTATTCCATCTATTCCACTTGGCTTATTCGTGTCTATGCCATTTATTAATTGTTGTAATTCTATCATATTTGTTTTGCAGGTGGGGATTTCGTTCTACACAGTTCCCGATCTGTTTTCCCATCTTTAAAAAAAAAAATTCTGACAGCTTTTACCCTATTGTGGCAAAAGTGTGTGTTCAGTTTGTTTTCTGCATCTTTCTCTGTGAGCATTGCCCCTTCATTATCTTGGAAGTTTGTATGCTCTTCTTTGTTATTTTTTTGGAATAATAGGTTTACATTTTTCCAGAATTTGTTTGTGTTGCTTCCCCAGTGTTTGTCCTGCTTTATTATTATTTCTTTTGTGCTGTTCTCACAGCTTTGAGAGAGTTGTTTCTGGCGATATGGTAGGCCAGTTTGTCTTCTATTGTTTCTGTGCGCTTTGCTTTATCACCCAGTTTACTTTTGGTTGTGATGAGTGTTAGCAGGTCTTTGTCTACCCAAGGGTATTGTTTTCTTTTGTATTTTTCTTTTCTTTATGGGGCACATCTCATCAGTTGATTTTCTTATTTCTGTGATGATGTTGTCCCAATAGATATCAACATCATCTCTGTTTTGTGTGATGTTGTTTATGTTTTGGTGCAGATGATTTTTTAATGTATCTTCTGAGTATTTTTGTAGGGACGTGCCCATTTTGTATTCATAGTGATTTGTGCTTTTGAGCTTTTTTCTGGTTACATATTGCCCATTTTGTATTCATAGTGATTTGTGCTTTTGAGCTTTTTCCTGGTTACATATACTAGTTTGTGGTCAGTTATACCCCAGCCTTTAGTGCCCCATTTTGTAGCATGGTTTGAGTTGGTTAGTATTAGGTCTATTGCTGAGCTATTGTTGCTTAGCATTGTGCTTTCAGTGATGAGCTGCTGCAGGCCTAAGATTTTGATGGTGGTTTGCAGCATTAGTTATTTTTTTTCATTGTTGCTGTAATTCACATTGAAGTCCCCTAGCACAAAGATTTCTGCATTTGTTGATATTTTTAGTGTTTATGCTCTTTTCTAGTTCTTCAAGGAATACTTCAATTTCACCTTACGATGGCCTATGGAGGCTCGCTATGGCTACATTTGCTTGTTTTTCATTTTTTATTAGGCACCATAGTAGTTCTATGTGCCCATTTGAGAGATTTGTTGGTTTTAGCCTTTCAGTGTCTAGGGTTTTGGTGGCTTTGCAGTAAATGGCAACACCTCCACCCTTCTTTGTTTGGTTCATTGCATTAATGTGTTGTCTGTCATTATGTACAAGCCTATATCCATCTATATTGAGGGTGTTGTTTTGGTGTTTGTCAGTGGACCATGTCTCTAATAATGTTAGTACATGTAGATTGTCTTTTTTGAGATGCATTTTTATTATGTCTATTTTATTGGATGCGCTCTGGCAGTTTACCTGGGCGAAGTGTGTGCCCCTTCAGAGTTTGCATTCAATATCTTCTACCATATTTATTTTACTTACTTTAAATAATATTTTTAGGATACTGGTTGCTTGATTTCGCGAGTTTTTGATTTTGTTTTGATTTTATTTTAGCTTAGTGATTGATGGATTCGGGGCGTATGTGCTGGTGCATGCATCACACATGGGCCCTTTTAATAGATAGTCATGCGTATCTCTGCTACCTTTTGTCTGGAGCAGTTTCTTGAATAATTAATCAAAGTGAGACTAGTGTGGTCAGGTGGCCAAGGAAGTGCAGGTGACTGTGTATCCCACAGCCAGCCAATCAGGCACCCCCACAGCCTGGGAGGTTGACACTCCCCAGTATGGGTGGCTGTCACTCAACCCAGCTGCAGGTGGTGTCTATGTATGTATGCAGACTAGCCTGGTGTGCTTGCCCATCAGCACCCTGGTAACAGGTAGTTGCAGACAGTTACAAATAGATCCCTATTAAGAATGTCCTTTTCTCCAAACATGAACTGTCTTATATAGGAACATCTTTTCACAATCTCAGGCATCATGTATGAACATATATTTCACATAGCTTATATCATGTCATAATGTGAGTGGGGCACCATTGCTTTTAGATTACATAACCTTGTCCCCACTCCGTGGCCCAAGAATAATAATGATCTCTGCCAATATATAATTCCGAACCAAACATCTGTATATTTTTTCAAACATCCCTCTTCCATTTCTACTTGCGCAAAACGGCCAAGGGAAATGGAAGCCCTGAAACATTACGTCTTTTTCGGTCAAGCCAGAGCGAGTGCTATACAGGGGAGCAAATGTGAGTTTTAATAGACTTTATAAGTTTCTGCACCCTTCTCGTTCGATTGCCCACACATTGTATTTTACCTTAGATATATTCTCAACTGTATTGGCCACTCCTCCCTTAGTCACTGTCAAAGTTTTTTTTCTCAATTTTTCTGTCTTTTTCCAGTTCTCTATCACCTTGAGGACCATTCCCATCTATTTGTTCACAGTAATTGTTTAGACAAGAACAGACGCCAAAATCTATACCAGAATGGCAGTCCCGATATAGATGGTGGCTTTGAACCGGCTATCTTGCTACTTATCTATTCTAGCTCTAGCCCCCCCTTGATTCATATTAATTTATATTTAAAAAAGTGTCTTTATCATCCTGTCACTGTCCACATTGTGTCTGCTAATTCCCTTGCATGCCCAGGCCCCCTTTAAAACTTCATGAATAATTAAAAAAATAAGTTTTTAAAAATAGGGTAAGCAGGACAGAATAGCAACACAAGCAGTAGCCAATGACAGATTAGATCCTTCACGTGTACCTCTGGAAGAGGTACACGTGAAGGGATTTTCAATATGAGAATGATTTGTGAACGTTATTATGAAGTGAACCAGGATGTTTATGCCTGCTTTATTCACTATGAGAAGGCCTTCGACCGAGTCAATCATGAACTGTTAATCAAATGTTTACAAGATATTGGTGTCAATGGCAAAGACATTAAACTAATTGTGAACTTATACTGGACACAACGTGCATTTATAAAAATGGAGCAGGGCCTATCGGATGAAGTTATGATTAAACGAGGAGTTCGACAGGGGTGTGTATTGTCACCATGTCTATTTAACCTGTACACAGAGATGATTTTCAGACACATTGAAGATTGCAAGGGAGTGACAATAGGTGGCATGAACGTCAACAATCTTAGATATGCCGATGACAGTGTAATACTAGCAGACAGTGAGAAAAACCTACAAGATATAGTGAATAGAATCAATAAAGCTGGAATACTATTCAACATGAAGATGAATGCCAGGAAGACCAAAACAATGGTTATAAGTAAAAAGACAGATAAACCAAATGTCAATATAACCATAGATGGCACAAACATAGAACAAGTATCCGAATTCATATATCTCGGACAAAAGATTACAAATGATGGGAGATGTGAGGAAGAAATTAAAAGAAGGATAACAATAGCCCGAACAACATTCTCCAAAATGTATAGAGTGTTAACATCAAGTAAGATATTAATACAAACAAGGAAGCGTATTCTTCAGTGTTATGTGTGGTCTACTCTAATGTATGGGGCAGAGACATGGACAATCTCTAAGAAAATGTACAAACGTTTAGCAGCATTTGAGATGTGGACTTATCGAAGGATGATGAAAATATCATGGACAAAGAAGATCACCAACAAAGAAGTTCTCAGAAAAATTAAAAATAAGAAAAGCTTGTTTGCCACTATACAGACAAAGAAACTTATTTATTTTGGCCACATCATTCGTCAGAGTTCAATATACCGTACATTGTTGGAAGGGAAGGTGAATGGCAGCAGAGGGAGAGGGAGACCAAGAACATCATGGTTTACAAATATTTCACAGTGGACAGGCTTGAATTATTCACAGTCTATCAGAACAGCACAACATCGGGACAAGTGGAGAACCATTGCATCCAACCCTCGACTAGAGGACGGAACTATTGATTGATTGATAAGATAATCCAATCAACTATTTCTCAGTAAGTGATTGATCCAATCAACCTGGTTAGACCACTGTATAAGATATTCAAATCAACTATTTCTCCAGGAAGTGATTGATCCAATCAATCATCAACCTGATTGATCTACCGATCCAGCATCAATCAAATGACCTGAATCAATCAGATGACTCGAATCAATCAAATGATAAAATGATCAAAGCCCCGAAGATGCCCACACCAGCAGTGTGCACATCTTCGTGAGCCCACGCGCCATCTGCAGCCTGTCCGGCACCGCTACCACCGATTGGATGCTCGGCAACCAATTAAGGATCCGTGATCCAACCGTGATATCATGTGCACCGCGATCAGCGCCTGCACCTTGTTGTATTTACCAAAACCACATCCTTGGGTTACAAAAAACAATTTTCGACTGGTGCTCGGATCACGTCCCTGCCGCACACTAACCCACAAGTACATGGAAATGGAGGGAGGCATCACTGCACCCTCCGCCCTACACTGCAGACCCGTCCCTGCTGGACTATAGCGTCCGGTGTGATTATGTGAGCAGGCCAAGTTGCGAGCTCGCCTATGGCTCATTCTGCGCCCGCTGGGTCAGGTGTCCGCTAGGACCTGCCACTCCAGTTTCATGCACGCAGGAAGAAGGGAGGCGCATAATGCTTAATTAAATCCTCCCCCCCCCCCTTACTTGTTCCATTGCGGATTTGGGCAGAGAGCCTGAATTCCCGATATTCCCAAATCCTACGAGCACTACCAGGGTCCGGAGTCAGCTAACCATCGCCAGTCCGGTAGGCTTGGGAAAGGCTAGGGGTAGGTAACTAGAAACCCTATAATGGCAAGCTCCAGCGGTTCGGAGCGACTCTCACTCCATTTACAATAAAAATCGGTCAATTCCGACCAGTTAATTAGGACGAATGAGAAACAGCATCCCGTTTTGAAATTTATACAGCGTCCCTGCTCATCCCCCGAAATTTGGTTCTGACGCACAAGAAGTGCATACAATCTGCGGAATACAGTCTACCCCTAATAGGAAGCTCGGAAACCTCTAAATAACTACGCAAGTTTATACAGCGTCCCTGCTCATCCCCACAATTTTTGGTTCAGATGCCACAGGCACTGAATAAACATGCTAGCAACATTCTTACGCCCTATACAGGAGCGCAGCCAGCTCCAATACTGAGCCCTGCGGCTTATACCGCACAACGGTGTCGTATGGACTAATAACGGGGAGGGAGGGGGTAGGTCTTTGGATTCATAGACCACCGCCTCCCTGCTCACCGGTACCATCACTTGCCTCCTTCTTGGATGTCTGCATCTGGTACAACAATACACAGTACCACACAATACGATTATACCGGCCACTGCCAACAGACAATACCACAATATGCTAAAATGTTCAGCACGGACATATCCGTTCGGCACCTGGACCATACCGTCTAGCCACATCAGGGGAACCTGCAACTCCGGCAGCCGCTCGAGGATAGAAGCTCGCCTTCCTTCTCGTGCTCACCGCCACCACAGACTTCCCCATCACGGTCCTTAAATGTTCAGCATCTAGTAGCACCGGCAGATATGTCAAATGGTATGCTGAATACCTCTCCTGACTCACCATTTGCAGTCCCAGGCGAAAGGTGATCGACGCGCCCGGACGCCACACCGCCTCTACCCGCGTGTGCTGGTAGTACCAGTGCAGATCGAGACTGCGAAAGCCCGCGTCCCTGGCTGCCTCTATCACGAGTGCCAGCTGAGCCGGCATCAGTAGTGTTTCTGTGAGCATGCCACACTCCAGCTGCATCTCCATTCGATGGTGCAACGCTCGCTTTGACACATAGTCGTCCAGCACACTCTCCAACTCCTCCACCGCCAGCATCACTCGCTGTAGCAGCACTAAGTCATTGGAGATTATAGTCATCATTGGCAAATGAAGCTCAGTATTCTACAGGCTAGGATGGAGCAGGACCATGCTGAAGTTCTGCAAGTGTTTGCGAAACGGCCTAAAAGAGGACTGGTTAATGCAGTAGGGGTGGTGGCATCCTGGGCTGTTTGGTACGGTGAGTCAGGCACAGTTAAACAAAGTGCAACAGACTATTACCACCCACAGTCTACAGACGCAAGCCCTGAAGCATAACCAAGAGCACATGCTTTCCATTATGAATAGAACCCGAAATATTCAGCTGCAATTAGCGGAGCATGTTTCTGTAGTAGAATCAATGATAGCCTTAGCCGTATCATCTTGTTGACTTGAGGCTTTCCAGCACAACAAATTGTCATATCAATGCGAGGTTCATGGGGTGCAATGTTCACACCACCCATGCCCTCCACAGGTGCCACCACAGTGGCAGACACACCACCCATGGAGTGTGGCATGCTCACAGAAACACTACTGATGCCGGCTCAGCTGGCACTTGAGATAGAGGCAGCCAGGGACGCGGGCGCGTTGAATGTCTTCTGCTTCGTCCTGTGCTAAGGCTATCATTGATTGTTTTCTTGCATTAACACAGCACCTAGACCTGACTGACATGCATCTACCTGAATGACAATAGGCTTGTTTACATTGTAATACGACAACACAGGAGCAGTTCTCAACTTTTCCTTCAACTTATCGAAAGCACGCTGCTGTTCGTTTTGCCAGTGCCGCACCACATCCTTAGAGAGGAGTGTGCGCAGTGGTTTGCCAATCTCTGACATTTTAGGTATGAACTTGCGCACATACCCAACCATGCCCAGGAACCGTTGGACACCTTGTTTGTCACGTGGCTCTGGCATGTCTATGATTGCTTGTATTCTGTCTGGATCAGGCTTCACACCCTGTTGGGTAAGTTGATGACCTACATACTTTACTGTAGTTTTGCATAGCAAAGATTTTGTCTCGTTTAATTTGAGATTTACCGACCTAGCTCGGTCCAACACGGCCTTGAGCCTCTTGTTGTGCTCCTCCACTCTTGACCCATATACCAAAATTTTGTCCGTGACTATCCCGATACAGGGTAGGTCGCCCATGACACGGTGCATTTCCTGAATAAAAATGTCACAAGCTGTTTTGATGACAAAAGGCAGGCGGGTGTACCTGTACCGACCCCACAGAGTGTTAAATGTGCACAGACGCAAATTTTCCTCATCTAATTCTATTTGTCAATAACCTGTCATTGCATCCAAAACTGAGAAATATTTTGCATCTTCCGTCTTGGCAAGAATTTCGTCAATTGTTTTGTTAGGGAAAGGCCCTCTCTTTATCGGTTTGTTCAACTTAGTCGGATCCAGACAAATCCTTATCTTATTTGTTTTTTTTACGATAGTTATAGAATTAACCCACTCGGTAGGTTCATCCTGCTCAACTATTACACCCATTTCTACCATGCGATCAATTTCACTACGTACTTTACTTTGAATTGCAAATGGGATTCTTCTAGGCGGATCTATAACAGGCTGTACAGATTTATCAACATGAATGACAGCATTTGCTTTGATCAGACCTAGACCTTGAAACACTTCTTTGTATTCGCTTATCAGCTGTTCAGCCTGGATGCTGGGACTGTCGTTCGGCTTGGAAATGTTCGTCAGCACGGCCGAGTGCACCTCATCGACACGCGCCAACAGGTTCAATGTCACACAAGCCTGTTTCCCCAAAATAGGCTGACAGTTCCGCACCACTTGGAACCTGAAGTTTCTGCCATTCACGTCGACCAACACCTCACCGTCAGGAGTGATCCAATGTCATGAGAACATCACCAACGAACACCTGGTATTCGCCAGCTGCCCCGGAGCGAATCTGTCGAAGATGTTCCTCGGAAGCATGTTTGCCTCCGACCCGGTGTCGAGCTTGAACTTCGCCGGACGACCGTTCACCCGGACGGTCGCGTACCACAACTCGGCATCTTGCTCGGCAACACGGTCAATGGCACCGACGAACAGATCCGTAGTCAAACGTTGCCCTCCGCTGGATCCGGGTCTTGTTCAGCTTCGTGAGGGTCGGGCTCTTCAACAGTAACCTCGTTGACTCTGCCAAGCCTGCTCCTGCAGACCTTACCGAAGTGCCCAATCTTCTTGCAGGCTATGCAAGCTTTGCCTTTCGCTGGGCAGACTCCCCAGCGGGGTTCGTATCCACAGTTCTGACAGCGGATCTTGAAGTCTCCTGCACCGGCACCACCAGAATTCCAAGATGGCGATTTCAAAGATGGCGTCGCTGATGACCGGACCGCTGGTGCACCGATACGCCCAGTAGCATAGTTCTTAAGAAAATCAATTTCCTTACTCTCAACATCTGATTTGGTGTTCTCCAACAGATCCGAACTGAATTCACTCATTTCACACATACTCACACACTTCTCCAGACTTAACTCAGCAGTTTGCAGCAGTTTGTTACGCAAATTAATGTTTTCAACGCCAGCCACCAACCGATCGCGCAACAGCGACTCCTCCACTGACCCGTATTCGCAATCCTTTACTTTGTCTCTTAGCGCCGTGATGTATGTGGCCATAGTTTCTGTAGCTTGATTATGCGAATTAAACTTGTACCTTGTTATTATCAAACTGCACTTGCCTATACAATATGTCTGGAATGCTCTGTGAGTGGTCCGATCCTGTCTCGGTCAGCGAGCGCGATGGACATATTGGCGAAAACTCTTTGCGCTTCTTCGCCAGCGACGTGAAGAAAGATGCAGAATTGCACTTCAATATGACACCTGCAGCAATGGCGTATATGTCATATGCTCTGATCCATGTTTTCCAGTTCAATCTTGCGTTGTTGCTGAAGACAAGCTGACCAGGCGGCCGCAAACCTGGCAGTGTATTAGCGGGCGGCATTCTCCCTCATCTGATACCATGTGAAAGTACAACGTCTGAACACTTTGACTTCTGGATACTGAATGGTTTCTTCCCGTCCAGGGCTCACTGAACCGCCGGCTAAACTTTTCATGACGTCATCTCATTAGCATATCTACAGACGTGTCTAGATGTCTATTACACATATATTACAGCACATGCTAATACACTGGTTGCAGCTATGAAATGTGCTAGTTTCAGCTCATCCCAGCTCTTGTTTGAAACATAGAACACTAACTAAAAAAATATATATAATAAATTAAGATATTAATCTTTTATCCAGCATTGCATTTACATCAATATAACATGCACATCTTATGCCATGTGCATTTAGAGTTAGACAAATCTGGGCACTCAGACCAGAGTTAGAGCCATAGCCAGAGTCAGTTTTACTTATTTTATTTATGTTTTTATTTATATCCTATGGTTAATGACATATGTACAACTACAAAATGAGTAGGGTTAATCAGATATTGGTTATATATTTATCTGAAACAAGTGTATGTTGACATATTTGAATTAATAATGGTGATGTTGATATCACTGATTGTTTTGTGTAGAATTGTATGTATCTTAGCTCAACAAGTTTAAATATGGCTAGTTTTGTCTTAGCTATATTCATCAGATCATTACATTGCAGGTGTGCATACATGTTTATGCCAAATTCCTATGTATTTCTATTCATTTTGAACAAAATAGAAGTTTTTCCCTATGCGTATCAACAAACTCAATGGCCATTCGCATTTGCTTTGCTGCCAACGCCGTTTTCAGCGCATGCGCAGTCAGAACCGTGATCCCGTCTATTAGACATAAATGATCACAAACCACCACTTTGTATAAAATCGTTTCACATAACTAATAAAATAATGTAAGTATGTATGCGCTTATATGAAAATATAGCTTACCTATATAGGCCTACTATGTCTATACGCTCTTATAAAACCTGTAGTTTATTACAATACTCAACATAGTAGGCCTATAAAGTTAGGCTAATATAGCATTTATAACCATTTAGAATGTCATATATCATCAACAATCAATTATACTATTACAATGGACCCCCGAATCAATTAGATGTTCGTTGTGGGAAATAGCTATTTCGAGGTGGAATAATTTGTTAAAAGATGATTCTTTTAAGTCTATATTAAAGGTGGCATAAAACTAGAGGTGCACTATATAAATTACTTTTTTTTTAAAGGTTTACGGAAGTGAGACAATTAATGGGGGTAATACTCCGGAGGTAGATGTACAGACCACTACAGACCATGGACTTTTAGTTACACACGACCACTACACATACCATTGACATTTACGTAGCTGTGGAATGCTAGATTCATTCTTTTCCCGCTACCCCAGTCACACTACGGCTTGCAACCATTTTGTGACCAAAAGGCCGCTTGCAAAACCTGCAACATTGCTACCAAAATGGTGGCCCAGAGGTCGCCGACGGGTCGTCGACCTCTGGGCGGCCATTGTTTTTTTCCACCTTTAATTTGTTGCTTTGGTCACAAGGACGTCACTGGTTTCTGGTCGCAAAATGGTTGCAAGCCATGGTGTGACTGAGGTCTTACCAGATAGTGTGGCTAAATAAGATGAGCGCCCGCTTCCTGCGCGGCACCTCGTGGGTTCGAGTCCCACCACTGAGTCAAACCAGTGAATTAAAAATGTATAATTGGCACTACCTAGCCGGGTATTCAACATTACTAGAAGGGAAGGAAGCAATGGAACGAGGAAGATCAATTTGTCCACAGTTGAAATACCCATATTTAATCGATTAATCTAACAGATAAACTGCTCTGTCCTGATGACCTTAGATGTTGCCAGGACGTAAAACAACAACCATAAAATGTTGAGTGTTTTAATTAGAATTATGATGAATCTCCTTTAACTCAGCTTTGAGCTCAGAATTTTGTGTGAGTAAGTGTATGCGTGGTTGTGCTAAAGTAGCTACCATATATATGTCCCAATAGAAGCATGCTACCCAATAGAAGCACACACCCCATTTCAAGAATGAAAGCACGCACAATGTTACGATCATATTCAGACTGAATGCACATAAAATAAGATAATCTTACTTTATTTCATAGACAAGACAAAAACAAATCCATGAAATTCTTTAACTTTGAATAGACACGCATCCATGTGTCTGCACTCGTGCAGTGCGTGTCTATTGGGACATACGGCATATGGATTATATTATATATATACCCCCTCGAGAGGAGGAGAGCTATGCATACAATCATTAGACTATCTATACCATGCAATCCGTTGCTTGCCAATTCGAATGCATGCTGCGTAGCTCTCTTAGCAATATTTCAGCATTTATAATTAATGCAGTCGCGCAAACTAATTTACGGTCAATGTAGTATATATATATATAGTGGCTAACGGTCAAAGGTCAGTCAACAGATGTCATGGTGCTTCTCTATGCAGTATCCCAATGGGAAAGCCAGCAAACATGGGGAGGGGGTGGCAAGGGGGAAATGGCGGTACTTGTCTTGATATGACCTTAGCTATTGCTAAGACTTAAGCCCCCCTCCCCCAATAAACTAATTAAAAGTTTCACCCCATACTATTCTGTACAGTAGGGGTGAATGCCAACGTAGTCTAAATCCGGGCGAAAATTGCTTTAGTATGGAACAGAAAGTGGAATTCCTGGTTCTAGTATCCAATGGCTACTTATATCAGCACAGAGTTGGTGACATGGGAGAGAATGCAAAAAGACAAGCTGGTGACCATAACATGTGGTTGATTTGCACAACTTTTAAAGTCTATTAAACTACATGTTTTATTATATTTTCCATATAAAAAGTAAACATTAATATATATGTGAAGAATATATTTTGCTTCTTAAATTAAGAATTTATCTGCTCATTCATTTACCCAGCCTTTCGTCACTTTTTCTAATAGATTTTTCTTCACCTCTACTGCGAGTACGGGGTGAATCTTTTATGGACGAGGCTATATGCAGAGCTGCTTTGCTCTACGAATTAGTGGAAGAATCATTGTTATTTGCAGAGCTGCACATACAATTCTGTTATTTATGAGTGTTATGGCCTACTATTAAACTGCTAAGATCAAATTCTGTTATGTAAGAGCGTGACTTTTAAAATAATGAATAAAAGGCAGTCTCTGTCACTGCAAATAATAATCATTCTTCAGCTAATTCGCAGAGCAGCTCTGCAAATAATATCTATTCTTCTGCTAATTCACAGAGCAAAGCAGCTCTGGAAAGCATTACAATGAAAACAAAAGGCAAAATAATTTTGCACATGTGCATGCAGGGTAAATTGATGCATGCTAATTGGCTGGTTGCAGCTCTGGGAATTACAGTATTGGTGGCTATAATTTGCAGAGCGGCAGCTCTGCGAATAGCCAGTGCGATCTTTTATCTACCAATAAACCAAATATTCATGCTAACATAAACAAACAAAAAACTAGACCAGCGAGCACCGGAAGATAGTGACATAGCGTTCAGCACCTGGTGTTAAAAAGTAGTATTTTGATAACAGATAGCAGTTGCTTTCTCATATAGGCTTGTTCATTTACCCAGCCTTTCGTCACTTTTTCTAATAGATTGTTCTTCAATTCTACTGCGAGTACGGGGTGAATCTTTTATGGACGAGGCTATATGCAGAGCTGCTTTGCTCTACGAATTAGTGGAAGAATCATTGTTATTTGCAGAGCTGCACATACAATTCTGTTATTTATGAGTGTTATGGCCTACTATTAAACTGCTAAGATCAAATTCTGTTATGTAAGAGCGTGACTTTTAAAATAATGAATAAAAGGCAGTCTCTGTCACTGCAAATAATAATCATTCTTCAGCTAATTCGCAGAGCAGCTCTGCAAATAATATCTATTCTTCTGCTAATTCACAGAGCAAAGCAGCTCTGGAAAGCATTACAATGAAAACAAAAGGCAAAATAATTTTGCACATGTGCATGCAGGGTAAATTGATGCATGCTAATTGGCTGGTTGCAGCTCTGCGAATTACAGTATTGGTGGCTATAATTCGCAGAGCGGCAGCTCTGCGAATAGCCAGTGCGATCTTTTATCTACCAATAAACCAAATATTCATGCTAACATAAACAAACAAAAAACTAGACCAGCGAGCACCGGAAGATAGTGACATAGCGTTCAGCACCTGGTGTTAAAAAGTAGTATTTTGATAACAGATAGCAGTTGCTTTCTCATATAGGCTTGCGGCAGTGACAGGTTCTATTAAATTTACATAATGCTCCTTTTGTGCAACAATAAATGCTTAATAACTACATTATTATTATTATTATTATTAATATTATTTAAGTTGAATATGCAGAATCAAATCTAGGCAAGTACTTTGGCTTCGAAAAAGTTACGCTTTCGTCAGATTAAAACCATGAACCATCCGAGGAAAATATCAACTTAAATTACATAATATTTACATTTATGCTATTTTGTACTTTGGTTATATCTGAAGCAACCTCATCACCCACAGTGGTTACTACCTATATACACACTGTAATGTCCATTCTCTTTTTTGTTTGTCTCAATTAGAGGACAACCATACCTTACTAAATATTTCGATAAAAAGTACATTTCCCATGATATGTTCATATCAGATCATCTGCAGAAGTATTTCTCTTTTTTTTTAAACCTTTAAAATAAGCTACATCTAAAATATAGAAATGCCAAATCAAAGGTCAGGGCCGAGAGGTGGGGGGTCATTAAAGTAAAAGTACAAACTAATTGCCAAGTCAGCCCTCATTAATCTGGACTACTTTGTTCCAAAGTAAAGCTTATTTTGTTTAACGACACCTCTACAGCACATTGATTTCCGTATCATCGGTCAAACATATGGTCATTCTGACATATTTCTTTGGAGGAAACCCTCTGCCACCACATAGACTACTCTTTCCAATAAGCAGCAAGGGGTCTTTTATATGCACTTTCCCACAGACAGGACAGCACATTCCACAGCCTTTGATGAACCAGTTGTGGACCAACATGGATTCGGATTAGCGAATTTGTTGGATAAGTGATTTTGACCCTAATTTCTCAAATGATAAAATTAGTAGTGGAAATATCGTTCATGGATGCCTTGGTCGGATAGCAAGATGTTCGGATTAAATGGGTCAAACTAATGCGAGCTGACTCTACACGCATCGTGTACGCAATGAATACCATTACTATTTAGAAGTTTGTCAATCTATAGACGTGTATTGCTTCATATCCGGTCCCCTATCCGCTACATTAATAAGTGCGTTGTCTTGTCCACGTGCTCCATGACATCAGCCACCTTACTCCCGGCGTAATTAAGCTTGTTCTTCTTATCCAGATAGTATCGTTTTGAGTTCCTATCCCGCTTTGTGAGGCGTTGCTTGGGAGTCCTTTGCTGTCGATTCCTCTCACAGTCGAGTCCTTGCTTGGAAGCTCCCTCTGCATTCACAATGACCTTGACCTCTTTAACGGGGATACCATCTTTGGGATTAATTGGGCAGCATTGATTTGGGATGCAACGTTCGTCACACTCCCCTTTCACTAAACAGTCGTTGAGCGACGCCTTGTTCTTCTTGCCTTCCTGGAAAATATGTTAAAAGGGTGAATGTTTAGTTTCCTTTCACTAATTGTTGTTTTTTCATCAACCCCCCGCCCCCCCCCCCATTTCCCCATCCCCCACTCACCACAGTTCTTCTCTTCCGCATTAAGGCCCTGTGTTTCTGACTGCATTGTAACACAGGGGTGTGTGGTGGGGGTTGAGGTGTGTGTGGTGGGTGTGTAGGGAGTATAGGTGTGTAGGTGGGTGTGTGGTGATGGTTTTGGTGTGTATCTATATACAAACGCAGGGCGGCGCTGAGCAGATGCGTAGCTGGCCTCGGTCTGGTTTCAACATGGCCGCGGCATGAATACGGTGAATTGAAGTATATTGAATGAGGCCAGGTTCGTACGAAGCGTAGGTTAAATGGTTGGTTGTTGGAGTTTTACGTCCTGGAAACATCTAGGGTCATATTAGGACGGGGGTAGGTTAATATGCTGCTTACAGAGACCTTGGGGTACATGTTTTGTGGTTATGATTGGGGTGGTCGGATTAATGGTTGGTTTGTGTGTGAGAATGGGTATGTGGGTATTGGGTATGTGTGTACGGGTGTGTATGGGTGGGTAGGTGCGTAGGTATGTGTGTGGATATGTGTGTGTGGGTATGGGTGTGGACATGCGTGTATGGGTGTGGATCTGTGTGTATGAGTATGGGTGTGGGCATGGGTGTGCATATGTGTGCAGGTATGCATGCGGGTATGGGTGTAGATATGTGTGAGGGTATGCATGTGTGTGAGTATTTATGTGTGCAGGTATGTGTGTAGGGTGGGTGTTAGCAAAAGTGTAGGCATGTGTGTGTCTGTGTGAGTATGACATGCGTGGGTGTGAGGATGGTGCGGGTATGTATGTGTGTAGGTTTCTAGGTGCGAGTATGGGTGTGAAAGTGGTGATGCCTATATATAAGGGTTGGGCAAGTATGGGTAAGGTTATGAGCGTGGGTATGGGTGTGAGTACGGTTGTGGATACGGGTATGAGTGTATGTATGTGTGTGGGTATGGGTCATGGTGTGCATATGTCTATGGGTCTGTTTATGGGTATGGGTACTTTATGGATGTGAGTATGGTTCTAGGTATGGGTTTGGCTATGGGTGTGGTTACGGGTATGAGTATGAGAATGGGTGTGGGTATCAGTGTAGGTGTGGGTATGGCTATGTGGATGGGTATTGGTATGGGCATATGCATTGTTTTAGATATGGGTGTGGGATGGGCATGGGTGTGGATATGGTTGTGGGTATTGATGTGGGTCTGAGTATGGTTGCCCCAATCTGCGATAAATGTTTTAACGAGCGCATCAGTATCTAAGTTGGATATATAGGATCAAATCTAGGGACGTGTTTCGGTTGAGAAAATTTGATTCTTTCATCAGATTATGCAGTTTTAAAGATTGAAATCTTCGAATTATTAACTGCATTGCACTAAGAACTACTAAGAATCGCGATAGGGTATTGGTACTTTCCTTGGGGAATTCTATGGCACTGAACTTATTCTTTATAACACTAAGTCTTCTCTATGATACATGCTCTCACATCTGAGAATGGTAATGCATACTGCCACCTTACTCACAGATATTGTCACCCTTGATGACACCTTAAAGTTGCATAGTCTGATGGTGTCAGGTTTCTGCCAAGTTCCTGAGATAAATCAATTAGATTGATCGTTTTAAATGTATGTACCTTTAGCTTAAAGTAAATTTGATCTTTAATGGCTAACATTTGAGATATCTGAAGTGAAAACATAAAATTAGTTTTGGCAAGCATGCCAAAAGTCTGACACCATACACTTCAGCAGTAACAGGTTCTATTAAATTGACTCAGTATGCCCATATGTGTGGCAAGACATGCTTAATAAGTGTGTCAGTATTGACGTTGGATATCTAGAATAAAATCTAGATAAATCTTTTGGTTTGATAATTTGATGCTTTCATCGGACAATAACTCTAGAAAATAGGTAGTTCCAATTATAAAGTCTTCTTCGCTCATGATAACGAGAAACTTCTGGGTATTTGCGAGTTGGCAATGCCGAACCCCAGTCTAAATTGTGTTGTTAATCATTAAGCTGCCATAGGAACACGTGTATCGTAGTGAATTATATGTATATCGTTATCTCAAAGTAAAGACCATTCTTGTATTATGTGTAATGTAAAGGAACTCAACACTCTGATGGGTAATTGTTTATTTTCTTCGTATCATATCTCCATTAGTTCTCGCGACTATATCACGTGACTACATGATTTACATATATTCATGCATTGCATCTCCCAACATTAAAACAAACAAATGTCATTTATATATAAAAAGTAATATTCATAACAATACTAAGATATATCCTATATGTGCACAGATATATGTTTATACATGTATGTACAACTATTAAGACATTGGGCAACATTTGTCAGATTACATTCATGTATGTAATCATACTAGTTATTTGATATCATATTCCACTATCAGTTATACAGATCATTTGATACGTGACAAGGAAGGAGAGAAGAGGGAGTTGGAATAAAGACATTTATTCACATGACAGGGCAATAGCAGTATGAGTACAAAGGTCAATCAGTAAGCTCCATCACTGAAGATAAATGTCAAGGTAATGTCAAGGTAGAGGGTAAAGAGTCAATGTGTCCAGGGGCCATGCCCGAGGTTAATGTTTATCGGGGGCATGAACCCAGAGGGGAGGGAGGTGGCCCGAGGAGCCCTCCACCTAAGAGGAGAGATAAAGGCATGAGAGTAGGGTGGGTGGGTGGAGAAAATAGGGTCCGGGCCTGGAGGGTGATGAAAGGCGAGTGGCTAGGAGCAGCTAGGGCGGCCGGTTATAAGGGCCGAGAAAGGGGGGGGGGGTTATGTAATTGGTCCAACGGTCGAGGGAGGGGAGAGATGAAGGAGAGAGGGGGGGGGTCCTCCTTCCCCGCCACGAATCAAACGCAATGCGAGCATTACGACCGATACGTGACAAGGAAGGAGAGAAGAGGGAGTTGGAATAAAGACATTTATTCACATGACAGGGCAATAGCAGTATGAGTACAAAGGTCAATCAGTAAGCTCCATCACTGAAGATAAATGTCAAGGTAATGTCAAGGTAGAGGGTAAAGAGTCAATGTGTCCAGGGGCCATGCCCGAGGTTAATGTTTATCGGGGGCATGAACCCAGAGGGGAGGGAGGTGGCCCGAGGAGCCCTCCACCAAAACTGAGGAGAGGGCTCGAGGGGCGCCCGAGGAGGCGATCCGTGGAACGTAGGCGTGGACCGAGGCGGAGGTCCAGGTCCCCTGCTCCATAATCTCCGAGAGGGGCACCCCGGCGCGCTGACAAGCCTGGGCGGCCCCCCGGCGGAGGCTGTGTAGGGTGTAGCCGTCGGGGGCGGGCACCCCGAGGGCCGTGAGGGCGCCTCGAAGGATGGCAGTGAGTGTCCGAGGGTCCAGGGGTCGGCCGGAGGGCAGGATGAAGGCAGGATCGGCGGGGCAGGCAGGGGCGAGGGCCACCGAGGCGGACCAGGCGGCGACGGGGCAGAGGGGGCGCCCGGGCGAGGCTGGGATGAAGAGGGCCACCGCCCTCGAGGGCAGCGTGATGGTCTTGGTGGTCCGGAGGGTGACGCGCAGCCCCCCGGGGGCGGGGGCGACATCGCCGCGTGTGATGGTGTGCGGGCCGCCCCACACCTCGGGGCTGGGGGAGAGGAGGCTAGACTGCCGTAGCATCCCGTAGTACCCGAGGAGGAGGGCGGCCCGGGGGACGACGCCCGAGGGCCCGGCGAGGGCGAGGTGGTTGGCAACGGCGGCGAGGATGGTAGGCGTCAGAGGCGGCGCGGGGCGGGCGACGTGGCCGGAGGCCCGCTCCCCCCCGCGACAGACATCTCTGGCGAGGCGCGAGGTGAAGGCGCTGGGATCGCCCCCGGCCGCCTCCAGCCAGGAGCGCGCCCCGGAGAGGGCGTTCCGGACGGAGGCCGGCGCCAGGGGGCGGGCGTAGAGGGAGGCAGTGTAGGCAGCGACATCGAAGGGCGTCGGGGCGAGAGGGTCCCAGTGGTGGCCCGAGGCGAAGTGGACATAGCCTCGGGCCTGCCGGCGTCGGTTCCTCCAGGTGGAGGGGGCGAGGGCGGCGATGCGGAGCCCGTCCACGGCAGCGACCTCGGCGGCGGTGTACCCTGGATTAGAGGGCAGGGTTGTAGGGGAAGCCGTCGTGGTCGGCATCGGCACGTTGGAGCCCGAGGCGAGCGACCTCGTCTCGGGCGACGCCCGCCCAGCGACCAGGGAGGTGGGCACGGCTGAGGGCGTCGGCGAGGACGAGGTCGGCGCCGGGCTTGTGGAGGATGGTGAGTTCAAAGCAGCCCTCGGCCGCCATGAGCCAGAGCTCCCGAACGCACGTCCCGAGGGTCAGGTCGCGGGCCCGTCCCGAGTGGAGGCCATGTTGTCCGTGTTGATGACAACATTGGCCCCCGCGACATCGGCCGGGAGGAGGGCCACGACCAGGTTGACCGCCTCCAACTCGTGGATTGCCGGGAAGCGTGGCGGAAAGCCCTGGAATACCCTCGGGCGTAGTAGCGCCTGGGGGAGTAGGCCCCGCCCCCGGTGAGGCATGAGTCGCACTCGATGACAATCCTCCGGGTCCCCATCGGCCGGAGGAGGTGGAGGCCGTTGGAGGCGCGCCCGTAGGCCGCGAACCAAGCCAGGTCCCGGAGGGCGTTGTCCCCGAGGGTGATGGCGGCGAAGCCGCGGCAGCCGCGCAGGGCCGCGAGAAGCCGCGCCATGAACTTCCTCGCGGGAAGGACGCAGCTGCCGACGTGGTTAAGGCGGCCGAGGATACTCTGGAGCTCCTGGCGACCGAGGGTAGGCCGGGCGGCCCGGGCCTCGCAGTCGGCGACGAGCTCGTCGACTTTGTCGGGGGCGATGCGAATCGTCATGGCTTCGCTATCGACGGCGAATCCGAGCCAGGAGACTCGCATCGCCGGAGGGTGGCACTTCCCGGGGGCGACCTCGAGGCCGAGGGCGCCGACGAGGGCAATGAAACCGTCGAAGGCCTGCCGGGCCCTGAGGTATGTGAGCTCACACCCGACAAAGTCGTCGACATATACGAGGGCGTGGAAGCCCCCGCGCCGGAGGATCCAGGCCACCGAGGCGGTCACCCTGACGCAGGCGGCGCCGGAGGAGCGGCAGCCGAAGGGGAGGGCGAGGTCGACATAGGTCGCCCCCTCAAAGGTGATTCCGTATAAGGGACAGGAGAGGGGGTCGGCCCGGAGCTGGCGGTAGGCCCTGGAGATGTCGGCGGTCCATGTGTAGGCCCCGGTGCCGAGTCCGATGAGGCGGCGGCCCACGTCGGCGACGGAGGGGAGCCGGTAGGCGTGGGGCCTACCGAGGTACTCTCGGCGGGGTATGCCAGCGTTGACGCTGTGGCCGGGGGGGTATGATAGGTCGACGATGACCCGCCTCTTGCCCGGGTCGGATTTGGGGCGGGTCATCATGGGGGAGACCTGGGCCCAGGGGGTAAAGGGGGGGGGTGGTGAAGGGGCCGGCGAGGGCACCGTGAGCGAGCTCGGTGGCGATGAAATCGCGGAGGTGGGCTTGGTGCTCTGGGGCCTCCCGGTGGTTGGTGTATGTAGGACGGGGGGGGGGTGTTGGCGGAATAGTTGGCGGGGAAGCCGTACTCGAGGAGGTCTACGAGGTCGCGGTCGGGGTGGTCTCGGAGGCGGGCGCGCCAGGCGGGGATGTGTAGGCCAGAGGGAAGGGGGATGCGGGCGGCCAAAAAATTGGGGAGGCCCGCATCGCGGAGGGCGTGGTATGCTCGGGAGAAGGTGGGGTGGCGGCTCCAGGCGGCGCCGGAGAGGTGGGGCCATATGGAGAGGAGGGTGGGGCGGTAGGCGGCAGGGGTGGGGCCGCATGAGGGGGCGGCGGGGAGGGTATCCTGGATGCTAGGGCTGATGACCTCGGCGACGGTTTCGCTGAGGTCGGGGTGGGGGGTGGGGGGTGGTGGAGGGTGGGGGGGTGGGGAGGGTGGGGGCGGGGGGGAGTTGGGAGGTGGGGGGGGGGGGAGGGGGGGGGGGGGGGGGGGGGTGGGGCGACGTGGGTGATGGTGAGTGGGGGGGGGGAGAGGTGCGGGCGTGGTGGAGGGGGGCTTGCGAAGGCATGGGGGGAGGGGGGGCAGCGGTTGGGGGGGGTGCGGGGGGGGGGGGTGGGGGGGGGGGTGGAAGCCGGGAAGGCGGTCTATGTATGCAGTGTCGCCTGGGCCGGGGGGAGGGGGGCGGTTGACGCGTCTGGTGCGGGTGCGGGGAGTGGGTGCGGGGGTGCGGGGGGTGACGGCTGGCGGGAGCGGGGAGATGATGAGGGAAGGATGGTTGTCGGGGGGCGGTGTTTTGCGGCATGAGATGTGTGGGTTGTGTGGTGGTGGTGGCCGGCGGGGGCGGCATGGTGGCGGTTGCGAGTGCGTAGCGGGGGGGGTGCTTAGGGAGGGCGGAGTGGGGGTGGTGATCGGGGTTGGGGGGTTTGCGTGGGTCGGTTGTCGGCTTGAGATCTGATGGCGGTGGGGGTGCGGTTGTGGGTTGTTGGGTGGCCGTTTTTCAGAGCAGGGCGGTGTGTTATCGGGGGTGGGTGCGGGTGGGGGGTGTGTGCGGTGTGTGTGGGGTGTGTTGCGGGGGTGGGGCCGCGTCGCCGCCGCCGGGCTAAAAATCCGGCGCGGTGATCGCGGGGGCGGCTGAGGCGCGGTCCCGGGTGCGCTTCGTATAACAGACCGCCTCGCTGTGGACCGTGAGGATATGCGCACGTTCGCACAGTGTGCGCATGCGTGCCTCTTCCTCGCGCCCTGGTCACCGTGGGCCTCACCGGGGGGGGGGCGAGGTCGCATGAGGCGGGATCTCTGTTCCAAGCGGGGCAGGGTATATCGTAAGCCTCTCGGGTGTAGGGTGTGCGTGGGTCGGCGCTGGTGGGGCGGGACTGTGTGGGGGTGGGGGTGGGGCGGGCACGGGCGGGGGGGGGAGAGCCCTGGCGCCGCCCCCGGAGGCAGTCGCGGGGGCGGTGATTACGTCCATGCGAAGAGTGTTGATCGCGACAGGGTCGCGCCAGCCCTCCGGGAGGCGGCCATCGGCAATCCATGCAAATATGGATTCCGAGTATCGCCGGACGGTAGGCCAGGGATGTGTGATGGCGTCTCGGAGGACGGTCATATTGTGGTGTAGTAGTCCGGGGAGGGCGTCGGTGGGGAAGGAGGGGTGGGTCTCAAGCATGCGGAGGGCGAGGTTATATTCCTCCATGGTCGCCTCACCTCGCTTTACAGCCTTCCCCTCGGGTCCCCTCTCAATCAGATCGTGGGGGAAAAGGTAACCTGGGGGAATACCTTTACGGCGCCCGCTTCCCTGCGCCTCGGCGGATTCCAGGATCTCCCTCACTGCGTCGGCCGCGGAGGCAGGGGAGCGGTCCGGAGGCGGGTGAATGGAGGCGGGCTGGGGCGCGGCGGAGGCGGCCTGCTGCGTGGCGTAGCGGCCGCGCCGTAGGTAGGGCTGGTAGGTCGGGTGGACGTCGCTGGCGGGAGTCGTGGAGGCGGGCGTCGGCGTCGGAGAGGCGGGGAGGAGGCGAGGGTGCGTGGTGGGGGCGGCACCCCCTCCAGTCCCGGCGGCGAGCTCCTGCAGCATCTCTGCTAAGCGTTCGGCTATGGAGGGGGCGGCCGGGGCCCGAGGCGGAGGCGGGGCGGCCGGTTCCAGACATGCCGAGGCCCGAGGTGGAGCGAGGGTGAAGGACTCGACCAGGGCCGTGAGGTGGTCGATGGCACCGGCCTGGCACTGCATTGCAGCGGCCTGGGCGTCCATCCGAGCATCCACGGCGCTCGCCCATGAGGTGGCCTCCGACTGGAGGCTGGGGGCGGCGGAGGTCGCGGAGGCGGCATCCTGTGAGGCGGCCTCGGCGCTCCGGCCTCGGCGCGATCCGCGGCGGCCCGGGGGGCGGCCCCGGGGGCGTGCGCCGGCTGGCATGACGACTGAGTGTGCGGGTGATTGTGGGCCCGGTCGGCGAAGTGGCGTGAGGCGGGCGGCGTCGTGTGAGGCGCGTGAGGTGTGTCGCGTGAGGGGCAGCGTGAAGGCCCGCGTGTGAAGGGTGCCAAAATAGAAAATAGGGTCCGGGCCTGGAGGGTGATGAAAGGCGAGTGGCTAGGAGCAGCTAGGGCGGCCGGTTGTGGCCGAGAAAGGGTGGGGTGGTTATGATGTGTCCCGTAGTGTCGGGTGGGTGAGATGAAGGAGAGAGAGGGGGGGGGGGGGTCCTCTTCCCTGCCACGAATCAAACGCAATGCGAGCATTACGACCAATTCAGTTTTAGAATATGTAAAATAATATGTAAAATAATCAAGGTCGTAGCTAGGGGGCGGTACGGGGGTTGGTTGATGGTTTGTCTAGAAATCAGTGGAGCAATACTTTATTAAATTGATAATTTGCATAACATTCTAACTGTCCAACCCACTGAACAGCTCAGTGTTGTTGTCACTGTGCGTGCCTGTCCAGTGCTTCAAAGGATTTGCAAATTAATAGATAAATCCCACAGAATCATAACCAATATAACTTCTATGCCATGAAAAGAAATTGTAATACTACTGGAAATGGTGATGTTATCTTAATGCTGTGTTTTTGTTTATCACATTGCAGCTGCAAAACCCTTGTCAAAAGTAAGTTCCTTATTCAATAATCATATTGATGACTTTAAAATACACATGTCTCTATATAGCTGATTTGACTGGTTTCATTTCATATCTTTAAAAAAATACAGCCAGATCGGTGTGTGTGGGGGGGGGGGGGACGGTTTGGACAAAACAGTCAAACTGAAAGACAGCGAATGCAGAGTGCAGTAACTTTGCCAATGTCTTACATGTTTAATGCATCCAAAATATTGTAAGTAAATAAATATACAAATAAATAAGTCTTACAGCACCCTAACGATAACCCAGAGCTACTACGAGTAGTACTATGGTTGGTTGTTTTTTGGAGTTTTACATCCTAGCAACATACAAGGTCATATCAGGCCGGGTACCGACTTGTGACAGTGCACACTCATGGTAACTTTATAGTGCTGCCCCACTGGGAGACCAGGCCATCAACACCATGACCTGATAGCCCACTCAGGCACATTATCCGGACACTGAGCCAATCTGTCCTTGCCGTATCCTATTTTTTAAAGTCATTGGCTTGACTCGACAAGGGTTCGAACTCGTGGGTTCGAATCCCACGACCTACCAAAATGGGAGACGGACGTTCAACTCATTCGGTCATCCCGTCTGGTCATCGACTATGGCTACCAGTTACTTCTGCCAACGAGCCGATGATGTAAGCATAAACATTCAACGCAAGTTGTGTGATACAAAGGCTCCTCTTGAATGTAGGAATACGAAGTGCATATGAACATTTCCTATCCAACGCGTGTAACCTCGGCCAATGAGCTTCTTTGGAATAGACGAACCATTTAAAAGATGGAGAAGTTGGTTTACTTTGATCGACTGTATGTCTAATCTTACAGTGTTCAAAATAGATTAGTAATCCGATGCAGCGTCGTGTCCCCCCCCCCCCCCCCCCCCCCCCCCCCCCCCCTTTCTCACCCTAAGGCCATAATGGACCTGCCCGATTTGACCATTGATCCTCCCACCCCTGGATCCCAAGTGGGCTCGCCTGGTTACCGGCAAGGCAAACTCTACTCGCTCTTGCATTGTAGGTGGGATTCGGTATTACCAGGTACACATACAGTACGTAGAAACTTCCCATTTGACATATTTTATATGATCGTCGCATTCTGTAACTAATAATTCATCAACAGTATTGGTTTTATGCAGCTGCTGACAATTTTATGAACAATAGTTGCGCTGGAATTATCATTATGTCACGATGTCAGGACCCAGTATATCATATATCTAATGATCATAATCATATACATGGTCGCCACCTATCCATGCGTAATATTAGAGTCCATCTAGGCTCATTGTGGTACATATGTGAAGTAATGTAAGCCATGAGTGATATGGCCAAGTTAATCAAATTATTAATGATCCGTTTATGATCAGAGGTTCATTTATTTTTAAAGCATACTCCCACTTCCTGTTCCACCACCGGTGGCACACAGAACGACATTACAATGGCATCCTTCGGGAATCTAAAGTAAGTAATTTATATTGTACACCTTTTAGTATTCATATTATTGAATGTAATAACTACAAATCACAATGAAATGATAGCCATGCTTTTAGTTACCTAGTACCTGCTAGCCCGGTGTTTTATTTACCGACGTTGATGTATGATTATAATGTTGAATATCAATTTTAATAAGTTAAATAAGCATGTACGGGATGTTTATGCTTCATTGTCAATGAAGCATTTATAACAACCCGTCGAATAACACGACAGCACAATCACCACATTACAAACTGCACCAACTCGTGCCATTGACATATTACTTTTTAATCAGATTGTCTTCGTGTGTGACTAACCTTCGAAAGGTCAATTTGAATACTATATCTGTTCCAGGTTAAAGATTATATAAATATTATTTTGTCAACCAGACCAATCCCAAACCCTGCGGCTGCAGACTCACACATACGAAAACAGTGACGCTACGATAAAATCAGAGTACGCTACGATAACATCCACGTAATTAATCAATAAATAATTAAAAATAGAACCTTGACACAGCACATATATAATGCCGAATGTCAATAAACTACAATAGCAAAAATTAAGAGGGAAAAACACCAAAAGGAACACTCAAAAAACCAACAGGGAATGCGCTGTTAACTCGCTTGCGATTGGCTTTTCGAGTGGCGGGTTGCAAATGGCCGTTCTGTCGCCATGGTTACTGCTGATAAGGTTAACAACTGTTGCCATAGCACCAACACCAGGCAGGGTGTCTCATCTCCATGTCCACCTCACAGAGGCTTTTAGCAGTCGACAATAGATAATTACTATAAACGTTGATGTGGCTAAAAAGATATATTTATGTAGTGTTTACTTCTCCAGGTGCATACATATTTCAGAATTGTGTCAGTTCCCCATCGCGACATCCGCATGCGTAGTAATAAACTAATATACTCTATTTACGTTTTGTGACAAGTGAACGGCGCCAAGTAGTTGCTACCATCTCTCTCTCTTTCTCGCTCTCTCTCTCTCTCGCTCTCTACAGTCGATCTCAGATATCAAATTGTATACCAACTTGTATACGTACTGACAAAAAAACACGCACTCACACACACAAGCGACAGACGCACACACGCGCACACTTAAGCCCATCTCACATAGATTTTCGTTCACTGTAGGAAGCCAATTCTGTGTTTACAACAATTTATCATGACGTCCTCGCTTTTATATTGCCCAGATATAGAACGCTTTAATTAAATGGCAAAGTGTGTTGATATTTGGTTATTTTTTTAACGAAGTGTCTACCCATACGTGACCGTACGGGTAGAGTTGAAGTCTAAGCGTACGTGCGTGCGCTGCGCTGTAGGGTTAGGGTTAGTTCTTGAATTTCTAAATCCTTTTGTCTTGGATATATAAGCCCGTATGGCCGACACAAAGTACATGTTTTTAAACACACACAAAGCCACCAGTTTATTGTGTAAGTAATTCTATAATTTTATAGGAATTCTCTTTTAAAGAATTAAATATTATATATATATAGAGAATTTGTGTGCATCAATATATATTTATATATATATATATATATTGAATATATTATTATCGTAAAATATATTATATATATACATAATATATATATATATATATATATATATATATATGTGTATATGTATATTGATGCACACAAATTCCTAATCTCATTACGCAGGGGAAAGGGTAAAGTAATCGATACTAAGATCTTGGATTAAATCCCTGATTGAGTCAAACTTTAAAAAAAACTACAAAAGTGATATTTGTTAATACTTTGCATGACAATCGGTATTATTTATTGAAATAGGACACAGACTGGTTGGTTCAGTACTGGATTAAGATAATATGATATTTTAACATTGACCCGGGGAAACACTAGAAGTAGTATAAGGTCACTTAGATACAAGATTCACCCTGTACTTGTAGTACACGGGTGAACGACAACATTTTGTTGTTGAAGATTTATACTGCCTATCATGGATAAGCCTGAATAGGCTTGTTTTCACCATTAGACAGTTTGTCGATAGAAAGCCCGAGCCTACACTTTTACCGACCCAAGGGATTTTTAACCTCCCACACCACATAGACATGGTATGAGAGCAACTGGCCTTTGATGTCGCTGTAAGTTATACACAGCGGTGGAAATCCAAATTGGCAGAGCTGGGGGCACGGGGAATTGAACCACCGACCTTCAGGTTAGGAGTCCGACCTAGAAAAAAGTCAGACACTCTAACCACTCCACCACAGAGACACCACCTATACCATTCATAGTATAAATACAGGCGAAAATAGCTTTAGTATGGAACAGGAAGTAGAATGCCTGCCTCCAGTATCAAATGGGTACTTATATCGGCACAGAGTTGGTGAAATGGGAGAGAATGAAAAAAGACAAGATGGCGGCCACAGAATGCCGTCGATTTCACCTTTAAATTCTATTAAACTATGTTTTATTATATTTTTCAACTCAAAGGTAGCGGGGAAATATTAAGACAAATATAAAGAATAAGTATTGCTTTTTAGATTGTGGATTTAGGCTCTCATTTCATTTCCCCGCTTTTTCGACAGCTTTTTTATAGGGTTGGTATTCACCCGTGTACTGCGAGT
The DNA here is from genome assembly GCA_030323885.1 of Branchipolynoe longqiensis. NCBI lineage: Eukaryota > Metazoa > Annelida > Polychaeta > Phyllodocida > Polynoidae > Branchipolynoe > Branchipolynoe longqiensis. The sequence goes on from CM059193.1 coordinate 32,781,165, forward strand.
ACAGGGTGAATCCTTTATCTAAAGGTCACTATGAGTATGAGTGCACACTGTTACAGGTCAGCACCATAGTTACCATCTCACTAGCCCTGTAGCAGGCCACCAGATTTAGTCATGGATATCACCATAGATAATTTCTCCCCTTTTCCCATAAAAAGGAAGAATAAAAGTACCAAATCATAATCTCCACCCTATAACACCCGAGTGAAGTAATAATATATATAAATATATACTAAGTAGAAAACTAATTATTCACTTAGTTACTTCTGCAGCACTGTCTCTGTGACAGGCTGCTGTGCAGCCCTATAAAAAAAAGTGTTGGAAGGCTGGATTATCGAAATTAATTGCAATCTAATATGCTAAATATATTGTTCAAATAATTATCTGTCATAACCAGATACTTCTGGAGTGAAGAATTGATTAAATCACTTTAAAAGTTGAATCAAGAGGTCCTGATGGCGAAGGAAGAGGAGGCAGGGGTGGAGAAAAAAACACTTCATTGATAAGTGCTCAGCATAGGATACAGGATAATGACAGGATAATGACAGACAGGATAATACTGGTGAAGCAAGAATATAATTATAAGCGAGATAATGTGATAATAAGCTCATAGGGAGGCTAGGGGACTAAATGAAAGTCAGCGAGGGTGGGTGGGTGGAGAAAATATGGCTGAGGTGGAGTAGCGCATGGCGAGGCTGGAGGGCGAGTGGCTGAAGGCAGGGGAGGGCAGGGTTATAAGGGGGGGGAAGCGCGGAGATGACGTAAGCGGGTAACCGTCAGAGGCAGGGGGGTGGGGAGGGTCCCCTTCCCTGCCGCGAATCAAATGCAATGCAATCATTACGACCAATTCCTCAATTCTATGGCAATATATATATAGATAAACACTGCCTCCCCAACTTGTTTAAAGGTGTGTTATAGCTTGCTGAGACGGGAACCATACTCCGACAAATGCTCTCTGAACACCTTTGCTTAGTTTTTATGTTTACATAACCAAATATGTGGGGGAGAGTAGTAGAGTCACAGTACCTGAACTGGGTCAGGGAGCGTGCTGAGGTCAGTGCTCCCCAAGCACAAATTTGCTTATTTTTCCTGTTTACATAACCATATACATGGGGGAGAGTACTGAGGCTGGTACTCCAGCTGCTGTTTTGAAAATGGCTGGGTGAGTGGAGAGAAGGGAGAGTGTATGTGTACATGTATGTATATATGCACATATATGTAGACATACATACATACATGTATAATTGAAAACATGAATTCATGCGTGTGGAAAATTTTACAGGAGATTACTCAATCCTAACCGGGGAACAATGCATCCGGTCTTACCAGTAACAATGTACAGTAAATCTCAAGACTTTCATGAACCCTACAACAGATCAGCATAACTGGCACTCAGCTCTACCCACAATAATTGATAGGACAGAAGAGGGTAGTTGGGCGGGTGAAATTAGCTTTTGTTGGTCCGAGATGCAGAGGATAACTGGCTTTAAGAGCTGGTGAGATGCTGAAAGGAGACTACGTTTCTATGGGGAGGCATCCAGTTAGGGTAGGGAAACTGTGGTTACGCCACAGCTATGCAAACAAGTGGGGGATTTGAGTGATGTTTATTATCCTGGTGACTCAGCAGGCTGGTTACGGTTACCCTGGAAGTCAAGATGAATTTCTATTTTCAATTATTCTTGTTATGTTAACAAGGACAATTATAAACACTATTTACTACTGCTAGTAATACTGAATGATGTGCATATGTATGCATATATATATATAGGGAGGGAAAGTCTCGGAATCGTTCGGGGTTACCAATGGGGTCAAGAAAGGTTGTGTACTTGCCCCCACGCTCTTCTCCATCTTCCTATCAGCAATGCTCGATGAGGCTTTCCGAGACATGGGGGATGGCATCTATATACAGTCCAGACAGAGGGCTGACCTATTCAATGTCGCACCCTTCAGAGCGAAGACCAAGACTACTCAGATAATGGCGAGAGAGCTACTATTCGCAGATGACAGTGCACTGGTTGCCCACTCTGCTGAAGAGATCCCGAAAATAGTGGACGCTTTCTCCGATGCATCAAAGAAGTTTGGCCTGAAGATTAACATCAAGAAGACGGAGGTGCTGTACCAACCCAACTCTACAAGAACACGAGAGGAGGAGATCATGGTTGACAGAAACAAGCTGAACTCTATTCCGGAATTCACCTACCTCGGAAGCACTATATCAAGTGATGGACGCATTGATGCTGAAATACAGAGGAGGATGGCCAAGGCTAGCGCATCTTTTGGCCGACTACGCCAGAGACTCTGGAACAACCACCATGTGTCCATTCGGGTCAAAGGTAAGATCTACCGTGCAATCATGCTATCCACCCTACTATACGGAGCCGAGGCCTGGACAGTGTACAGACGACAGGTGAAAAAGCTGCATGCCTTCATGATGCGACATCTGCGTTCAATCATGAGGCTAACCTGGAAGGACAAAGTGACAAATAAGGAAATACTCGAACGGATGGGGCTGCCCTCTATGGAAGATCTTCTGATCAAAAAGAATCTCCGGTGGACTGGACACCTCATGAGGATGTCATCAGACAGGCTACCAAAGCAGATCCTCTATTCTCAACTGTCTTCTGGTTACAGAAAGAGAGGGCGCCCTCGTCTCCGGTTCAAGGATACCATCAAGAGAAACCTGAAGCTGAGAGACATTAAGACCGACTCATGGACGCAACTCTCACAGCAGAGAGCTAAATGGAGAGCGGCAGTCAAGTAATGAAAGCAGTCTTTGTCGCATCGCGACCGACAGCATGATGATGATGATGATGATGATATATATATATATATATATATATATATATATATACATATACATACATACATACAAAGATACATACACACAGCGTGGGCTCCTGGCCCGCGGGGGCGTGTCTGCGCCGGCGTGTCCTGGCGGGCATCCCCCCTCACGCCGAGCCGACCGGCACCAGCGTGGCCCGTGACGTCACCCGTGGGGGAAACCCCCGGGCGGGGGCGGGCCGGTACTGGCGGGCCCGCGGGCTGGCTGGGTGGGCGGCCGGGCCGGTCACCAGCGGCAGCGGTGACGTCAGAGGGAGTTCCCGGGGGAGCCCCGAGGCCGGGGAATCCGGGGCAGCCGCCGCGGTCCGTGACGTCATTCCGGGGGCGCCCCAGGGGCCGGGCGGCGCGGGGAAGCCGAGTGGCTTCAGTAGAATATCAACAAAGCGGTTAGTCCGGGGACAGGCGGGGGGGTCATGTACAGTGCTCCGGCGGGATCGCGGAGGCGTGGGTGTGCGCCGGGGGTCTAAAAATCCGATTGGGGATGCCTACCGGTCTTGTCCCTTGCCTTCTTAGAATAGCATGACGCCTCGGAATGGTTCGTCACTATCTTCCGGACGTAAGCACAGTATCCACAGATGTGCGCGAGTTTTTGTGAGCCGGTCCCGTGGGATTCGCCCTTAGCCGCCTTGTCACAGGTCTGGGGATCCTTGTTCCATGCCTGGCAAGGGGTACCCACACTGGCGCGATCGTATTGGGTACGGGCGTCTTGCCCGAACTTCTGTTGGTGGGTTTTTCCCGTCTGGGGATCGCCCGAGGCGGCCGGGGCGGAGGTGAGGTGGCTCGCCATGGCGATTATCTCCACCCTCGCGGCATTGATCGCCGCCGAGTACCGCCAGCCATCCGGGAGGCGGCCGTCAGCGATTCTGGTGAAGATCTCCTCGGAATATCGGCGTACCACCGCCCACGGCAGCGAGCAGTTGTCCTGGGCCACCATCTCCTGGTGGCGTGACAGGGCTTCCAGGGCCGACGCCGGGAAGGCGCGTTGATATTGGAGGCGCTTCAGGCCCAGGGTATACTCCTCCCGGGTCGCCTCCCCCTTTTTGATTGTTTTTCCCTCATCCCCCCCTCTCTACGAGATCGTAAGGAAAGATATATTTTGAGGAAATACCTTTTTTCCTGCTGGTCGCCTTTCCGTCCGCCGCCGCGACTATGAGGCGCACCGCCTCCTCGGCCGATGACCGGGCGCCCCTTCCGTACGCGTCCTGGTCGTGTTGTCGGTAGTCGGGGAGGCGGGGGCGGCGGGCTGTCTCGCCGTCGCGGTGCTGCCGGCTGCGGGGGCGCCGGGGCGGGGAGGGCGAGGACCAGTCGCTCGCCGGGCTCCTGTACCGGCCGTCCCGCCCCGGAGCGAGGGTTCGCTCTCGTCTAGTCGCTGGGGCGGGGCTCGGAGAAGCCGGGGAGAGGGTCCGGGGCCTGCTATGGCGGATGCTTGGTGTCGAGTCAGTCCTGTGGCGGCGTGGGGAGGGGCGGGCACGAGGAGGTGACGGGGCATCTGCCTCCCGGCTCGCCTTCGTGGTGGCCGCGGTGAGGGCGGCTGTGGCTTCCGCGAGCACCCGAGAGTGCGCCGCCATTTCCTGCCTTTGTGCCGCCAGCTCTTGTCTCTGAGTCGACGCGTGCCGCTCCAACTCGGTCCATTTCTTTTCGATTGCGTCGATCGACGCTTGCATTCGGACTAGGCCGTCCGCCTGCTTCGCCTTCGCTGAGGGCCTTTTGGGGCGGGCGGACTGCCTTGCCGGCGGGGTGGGCGGCGTGGGGGGCCGCCTTGCGGCGCCGCCATCTTGGGAGCCGTCCGAGATGCTCCGGTCAGCTCGTGGTGAAGTTGGCGGTCTCCGCGTCGATCGCTTCGCGGGCCTACCTCTCTGGGTCGTGGCTCGTCGAGCTCGCTGCATGTTACTTTTTTACGTGGTTGCCTTTTAACTTTAACTCTCCTGCGATTCTATAGATAGATCCAGAAGTACGTGGGTGGAGACGGGTGCGCTTATTAAAGAACCAGCTTGTATCCTCACTGGAACCCGAATGCAGGTCAGGGGAGGAAGGGGGGGGGGGGTTTAGGAGGTGGCGTCTCGGGCTTCCCCCGCCGGATCAACCACAATTCGGAATGGTGGGCCGATGCCGTTAGATGTTGACGCATGCGCAGAAGCGATGTTGAGAACTGCAACTGCTTGAGAACTGAAACTGCGACACCGGGTCGAGCAGCATATCACGTTGGTGTGTGCGGGCCAACACACATGTTGTGAAAACACTGTCTCCGTTTGTTGTCCCCCAACACTTTTAAGGGACTATCCGGGTTTGAAACCTTGTACAGTCCTCCCGTAGTTGTGTTGTTACATCTTTGTGGTCGGGCTGAAGACGTTGGTTTGAATCCTGTTGGATTGAAGGTGCTCAAGCAAACTTTACAGGTTGGAGGAAACGGGCCGAATGCCCGAGTGCTGGGAAACAGCGCGTCCCTCTAGGTGTGTGGAGTAGAACCCAGGGGTCAGCACTGACTTTCCCGCCCGAATTAACCACAATTGGAAATTATGTGCCAATGGTTTAACATTCGTCCCTGTTCTCTTTCTTAGTCTGCTCACAAAGTGGTTATTCTCCAGTTCTGTATTAATCTCCAAGTCCCACTACTTTCCAAAGTTCTATTATAACTGACGTCCTATATTACCATACTGTACTGCGTGGTGTATCACCTTACAATGCACCTAATGGAATGCTAGCATTAACATACAGGATTTTACTGTTTTTCTTTCTTCTTGCCTGAATTAATCAATCGTTCCACTGTAAAGCCTTTTCCGTCTTTCATTATTGTACATGTTAAACCATCTCTGTACAGCACCTCTTGACAAATTTAAGTCTGTCCTCGAGACTGCTTGCAGACATCGGGAATCTAAGATACTGTCTATAGCCGTGTTCACACGGGAAAAGTTTAAATCGATTTAGACAAGGCGATTTATATAAATCGATTTAGACGCCCATTCACACGGGCAGTACTTGGGCCGGAAATCGATATCAGCGCATGAGCAAGTCGATACTAACCAGTGCCAGTTTCGATTAGTCGACATCGCCACGAGAGAGTGTGGGTTCGACCTAGATATGTATAGACTGAATCATATTGTTTTGGAACCGTAAAAACTTCTGCTGGGCAGTGAAAACCTATAAATAAATGATGAAAAAAACATCTGTGCACCTCTATCCGGTTCATAGACCAAATTATATAATATGCGCTTTTGATCGACCGGAAAGCCAACAAACTAAGGTCTCGACTGCGCATGCATGTGACGTCCTTAATCCGCCTCAGTGCGTCCACATGGGCAAAATAAATCGACTCACAGAAATCGACTCACGTAATCGACCTCCACAAGTGGTTTCCAGTATCTGGATAACAGGAATCGATTCAGCCCTAATCCGACTCAGCCGCCTGTTCACATGCGAAATGTGCGTCGAACTAGGCAAGTCGATTTCTACGAATCGATTTACATTGCCCGTGTGAACACGGCTTAAAACGGCAGCAGGGTCACTGCAACAATAACAACACGCTGGTAGAGACTAATCTGTTTAAGCTAACTTTTTATGATAAATTAAATGTATCTATCCTTAAACTGTTTAATCAAGTTGTAGATATGGCATATCATGGTTTGATTGTAAAGCACTTTAGAATGACTCCTGCTTCTTGTGCTAGTGAAGGAATTCTATTAAATTTACATTATGAGTTTTATTATTACATGTAATTTAATTAAGCTATCTACAAAGTGCTCTGCTCTAATATAAACACGCAGCTCTACACACATACAGACATGGATTCCAATTAATTGGATCAATCAGCGCAGTCCAACCAACAAATAACCGACAACAAAATTAACATAACCTGCATGTATTTGGCATTGGCAATGGAGGAATTGTTTGCAGTTATGTACGCGAACTGCAGACATGTGAAGTAACCAATACGAGTATTCTAAATTGCTGTCTGCTTGAAGAACTACAGCTGCAACCCGGTATGTTTATAGGCCTATATCCAGAAGTGGTGGATCCTAGCCCTCCCCTTCACTACATTCTCTACGCTTTAAATATCATTTGACCCATAAACACAGGGTTCCTGATGACATTTCCTTCTCAATTTGGTTGCGGTGAAATTGCGCTAACTGTTCTACATTAAATAAAATACCACCTTCGGTATGTATGTGCAGCACTGGGTAGTGGTACAATGTGCTTCACCCCCCCCCCCCCCCCACACACACACACACTGAAAATGGCCAGACGCCTCACTTGGGCTGGTTGGACACCAATGCTCTATCTTGGAAGTGATATATTCTTTTTGGTCGCGTCACGGTTTATAGCACATTGTCGCTTTAGAAGGAACTGCAAGTGGACTGTTAGTAAACCGAGATCCCTCATGTGGAGTGCGCCGCCACTTGAGTGTTAATGAAACAGCAGTTACTGTAGCAATTCAATCACCATGCTCTCCAAGTTGTGGTGATTTATCTGGGCATGATCACATACTGTATGATAGACCATGCTGGCAGCTGTGAAGTAGTATGTCACTAGTCGGTGGCCATACAGCGATAATAGCGTGTAGTCACATTACTAGGTGTGAGTGTGTGTTCATGGTGGGCCTACTAGGTGTGAGTGAGTTTTCACATTACGAGGTGTGAGTGAGTTTATGGTACTAGGTGTGAGTGTGTGTTCACATTACTAACTGTGAGTCTGTTCATGGTACTAACTGTGAGTGTGTGCTCATGGTACTCTGTTGAAACAAAGGACCGGGGACCAGGCTAATATAGAGGATACCACTCACTGTGACTTAGTAGTATGCTAGTAGTAGTTTCTTATTCAGACATTATCACAAATTGTATTTATGTACGGCACAGAATAAAGTGTTTGAAATATGTTTGGAATTTACTATACTTTCACCTATGTTTAAATGATATAATAACAGTGGTGTAAAGAATGAGAGAGGTACCATGCAAATGTATGCTCAATGACATGCATGTTAGGTTGACACATTGGACGTATTCGATTTGGACCTTTCCATCTTCAAAATTCAGGCTCCGCCCACCTGCGCAGTGAACTTGGTTTTTGAATGCAAAGAGGACCAGTCAAATGGCTTCAGTGGTTTCAGCCAATCAGAGCTGTTCTTTTCCATGGCAAATGGCTGCCCCCTATGGGGGCCCCTATTGGTACCGCCATTTGCAATCGAAAAGACAGCTCTGATTGGCTGAAGCTACTGCATCTTTCAACCTTTCCATATCAGCCATGTTGAAATACACCATGTGACCTTGTGAATGGAGCCACAAGACACATTCGAATCATATGTATAGAAACCCACTTCCGGTCCCAGGTGAATAGGAATTTGTAAAGAAATATTTTGATATTCACATGGAAAGGCCCAGTCGAATACGTCCATTGTTACAACTTAGTGACCTCACTGCTCCCGTGCATTTTGACTGGATCTGTAATTTCAGTACGCAATAATATATAGATTCTACCAGTATGTTGTCTTGTTACAGTGAGCCTCTGTCATTATAGACTCGATCTTCGAGTTCAGTGCCCCCCCCCCCCCGTTGCTTCTATTAGGCTACTACTATTAGTGGATGGTAGATTTCAGTAGGCAGTCTATGCATTCTATCAATTTTACCAGCATGTTGTGTGGTGTTATAATGGCCCCCGTGTAGTTATAGGCAGACCTATACTGGATCTTAGATTTCAGTATGCAGTCTACAGAATTGATAGGTCTGCCAGTAGCCCTATGCCATATAGGCCTAGTGGCAGAACTGTCACTCTATATAAACTTTTATCTTAGATTTCAGTATGCAGTGTATGGATTGTGGGCCTATAGACTATATTAAAGTGGAGCATGTTGTTACTGTGACCCCCTGCCATTATAGCCTGTAGGCCTATGTTATATTTCAGTACTCAGTCTGATGATTCTATAGATTCTCTCAGTGGCATTTTGTTATAGTGTCCCCTACTGCCGCCCTCTACTATATATCTTAGATTTCAGTATGTATATGTATATAGTTTGATTTGTTTGTGTTGTTTTACGTCTTAGCAACATCTAAGGTCATATTATATATAGATTTGATGGATTCTACCAGTATGCCATGCATTGTTCGTGACAATTATATTATACTGGATGTTTGTTTGTTGGCATTTTACGTCCTGGCAACATCTAATGTCATATCAGGACGGGTAGGCTACCGACTTGTGACAGGTTATAGGCCTAGTGCTGACCCACTGGGGGATCGGTCCGCCGGCACCATGACCCGATATCCCAATCAATCACATTATCGTGATACTAAGCTACCCAGTCCTTGCCCTAACCTAAATGTTGAGCGCTAGACTAGCTAGCAACAAGTATCCATTTGTATAAGTCATTGAATCGGCCGTGGTTGGAACCCCCTGACCTTCCGCATCGGAAGTCAGCACTCTTACCGATTCGGCCTCCGCGTCTAGTTTATAGACTGGATCTTATATTTCAGTATGCAGTCTATGGAGTGTCTCAATTCTACCAGTATGTTGTGCCACCGTTATATAGACAGGATCTTAGATGTCATATTTCCATAAGCAGTCTATGCGTTCCATAGCTTCTAGAAATGTGCCTGTATTGTTGCAGTGACCGTGGGACCGTTATAGACAGTATCTGAGATTCCCGATGTCTGTAACTTGTAATGGTGCTGTCACATTACGACATATCTCGCCGGCACGCCACCAACGCGCAAAATTACTTTTAATCATCGAGAGACGTCAAACTTTTCGGCGTCAGCGCAACGTATTGATAGCATGCGGCCGACGTTGTGGTAAAAGTTTGGCAAGCTGTCCTGATATGACCTTAGATGTTGCTAGGATGTAAAACAACAATGCACCAGTTTGGCGCAACGTGTGGGAACGAGCCTCACGTGCGCGCAGTGTGTGCCTACCGTTCGCATAATGATCTTCCAGCGCGTTTAACGTATTTCGACGCACCCCTAAAGTAGCCATAACGTTGGCACCCGCGCATTTTCTCACATCTAAAGTTTGTGCAAGCACAAAACTTTCGACACGTGAAGACGCGCGCCGCCGATCCTTGCCGTCCATCAACGAATACCAACACACGCCTAATGCGTGCCTAACGCGTGCCTAACGCTTCCTGACGTATCCCAACGTTGTGGGCAAAAATTCACACACGTCGACGCGCGTTAGCAAGAAACGTCGTAATGTGACAGCCTCATAAGCAGTCAATGCGTTTCATAGCTTCTACCAGTGTGTTGTTATTGTTGCACTGACCCTGCTGCCGTTATAGACAGGATCTTAGATTCCAGATGTCTGTAAGCAGGCTATGCATTCCATAGCTTCTAAGTTCTACCAGCGTGTTGTTATTGTTGCACTGACCCTGCCACCATCATAGACAGGATCTTAGATTCCCGATGTCTATAAGAAGTCTATGCATTCCATAGCTTCTACCAGTATGTTATTGTTGCACTGACCCTGCCACCGTCATAGACAGGATCTTAGATTCCCGATGTCTGTAAGCAGTCTATACGTTCCATAGCTTCTACCAGCGTGTTGTTATTGTTGCACTGACCCTGCCACCGTCATAGACAGGATCTTAGATTCCCGATGTCTGTAAGCAGTCTATACATTCCATAGCTTCTACCAGCGTGTTGTTATTGTTGCACTGACCCTGCTGCCGTTATAGACAGGATCTTAGATTCCCGATGTCTGTAAGCAGTCTATACGTTCCATAGCTTCTACCAGCGTGTTGTTATTGTTGCACTGACCCTGCCACCGTCATAGACTGGATCTTAGATTCCCGATGTCTGTAAGCAGTCTATGCATTCCATAGCTTCTACTAATCTGTTGTGTACTGTTGCAGTGACCCGGCGGCCGTTAATGACTGGATGGGCCGCCAGGCGCGCCTAAGTATGATCTCCTACGAAACGCCTGGCACCTTCGAACACTCCGTCTGGATGCCTGCAGGAGTGAGTAACCATGGAAACTAATGTTGATAATTACCAATGAAACGAACTATTAATATTTAGGTAAAGGTTTACTGATAATAATCTAATCAGATGTATATCCAGTTGTTGGAGGATGGTCCCCCCAATCAATGCTTACTTCAATTAAAGAAATTTTAAATAAATAAATACATAAAACTAATTTAATCTTGTATTAGGAATATATATAGTCTTTGACTCTTAATTGCTGAAGTATGATTAAACTAAATCATTGTGTTTCAAATTTATAACAACTATCTAGGACACTGAACACCAAGAAGATGCTAGTCAGGTAACGTTATAACTATGGAACGTGTGGTAATTCTCCACTTTGAGTAGTCCTATTAATGATAACTGAGAGAGAGAGAGTGCGAGAGGGAGAGAGACGGGGGAGAGGGAGGGAGGGGGAAGGAGAGGGAGAAAGAGAGGGAGGAAGAGGGAGAGAGAGAGGAAGAAAGGAATAAATTGGTAAAGAAAGAGAAGAACGAAAATAGAGAGAAGGAAAAAACGAAAATGAACAGAAAGAGAAGAAAGAAAGCGAAAGAAAAATACAGATAGTGAAGAGAAAGTAAATGAAACCAAAAGAATGAGAGAGAATGCTAGAGAAAGAGTAAGAAAGAAAGAAAAACATACTGAAAGAGAAAGATATTGAGAGAAAGAGTAAATGGGAGACAATGAGAGGAAATATAGGGACTAGGCCGTATAAGGGTGTCACTAAAAGAACTGATCTAACGTCTAATGTGTGCAAACTCTTCACACTTGTCTTGCTTATTTCATTCCTTACTTGAACTTGAATATAATTCTCTTTGCCTTGAGAACTACTTTTCATGATTGCATAACACCACCGACCCAGGCTGTGAAGTTGCCATGAGTGTGGATTGCCAGAAGCCCATATCCGTTCTGATATGACCTTAGATGTTGATAGGTCAAACCCTAAAACACCAGCAAAGCAGCATGCAGTTGAAAATATTATTTACAGGATTTGTTTAAAGTTGCATAGTCCGATGGTTTTGAGTTTCTCTCATTTTCTGATCTAAGGTTGTTCATTATAATCTACCTTACTTTCGTTTGAAGTAACTTTTATCTTAAATCGCAAACTTTTGAGATATTTGAAATGGAAACATGCTAAATTAATTTTGATGAGCTTGCCAAAACTCTATCACCATAGGCTTCTGCAGTAACAGGTTCTGTTAATTGACTCTGTAGTCTCTTCTATGTGCCGGTAAATGTTTAATAAGTGCATCAGTATCTAAGGTAGATATGCAGAATCAAATCTAGATAATTGTTTTGGTTTTGAAAATTTGATGTTTTCATCAGCCTATGCAGCTTTAATTGAATTAATGAGAGCTTGGCACTTGGGGGCAAGTTGGCACCGGATATACTTTTAGGGGGCTCTACGTTGCAAGACTTTGATTCGGGTTAAAGGCAATCTTTTACGTATCTGATTGGCTGGTTAGAAAACAACTTTATAACAACTTTTTTGTAATGTCTTTTAAAACAAATCTGAATATTTCAATGTCTGGGTAGTATATATGTGATAAGAAGTGTATAGACTACATCACGGTTCCAGCGGCGTGGTGCATTGTGGGATGTATCAGAGCAAAACACCCCCCCCCCCCCAAAAGCACATGGCACATGCTAATACACTGGGTGCAGCTATGAAATATGCTAGTTTCAGCTCATCTCAGCTCTTGTTGGAAACATAGAATACTAACTAAAGAAATATATATAATAAATTAATCAGCATTGCATTTACATCAATATAATCAGCACATCTTATGCCATGTGCATTTAGATTTAGAAAGATCTAGGCACTCAGACTAGTGTTAGAGCCATAGCCAGAGTACTCAATGCATTGTCAATGGCAGTGAGCAATCTCCATACAGAAAAAGTAAAATATTGATAAAACGACACCACCTAGGCACAAACCGCTTGGAACACATATAGAAAACATGTTTAACAAAAAGATTGTATTAAATTTATAAGGTTAGGGTTTTGGATTTCTATTAATTTTGAATAAAACTGACATTTTTCAATGCGCGTATAGGCAAACTCAATGGCCGTACGCCTTTGCTTTGCTCCCACGGCCGTTTTCAGCGCATGCGCAGTCGGAACCGTGATGTAGTCTATTAGTCTGCACTAACCCCTCAGGTAAGGAGCCACGTAGACAAATGGGCGTGGATAGGATGAGTGCACCGGGGAGACTAGTGGTTAGGACGCTAGCTCCAGCATGACAAGAAATAATGGGTTCGAATCCTAGGGCAGGGACTGGTTGGCTCAGTGCCAGGATAATGTGACCGACATAGTGCTGGCGGCCGTGTGTCCCAGTGTTGGGGCAGCACTATAAAGTCACCATCAGGGCGAGTATGCTCCGAGGGTGGGCTCCGTGGACAAGCAGGCTGCACACACACCTTCCACTTTCCACAAACAGCATTTTAAAAGAATATTACAAATTAGTATTGAGAAAACCGCAGTATCTTGACAATGTTAGGTTTTATTAAATTTTTATAATATTTTTTCCATTCTATGTATTTCCTTTACCACGCTTATTTTATAGTCGGCTATAATCCTCTTTGTGCCTTGTTTACTAGTCATAATCTTGTTATAACAATAGTGTGTACCTTAGGATTTTAGTCAAGTGTTGACCCTGTTTGGTGCTGGTGCTATCACATACTATCAAGACAACCAGACAGTCATAATCTCAGCTTGAAGCGAACACTGTTTCCTTGTTAACAACAAATTCCCATTAAACCCCCGTAGTAAGTGTGATATTTTTAGAACAAAAGCGAGATTACTAAAACATTAACATTTTAATTGAGTCATATTAGACAGTTGTAACACAATTTGAATTTGTATTTTCCATTATGGATATACAGTAAAACCTCTCTATACCGACCCCTCCACAGATCGACCACTCCCCTATATCGATCGCTTTATTTGGGTCCCAACAATACCATTGTAAGGATATTCTAACTCTCTAAACCGACCACCTCCCTAAATGGACCACGTAAAGTCGGTTCTCTGGTCGATCGATTTAGAGAGGTTTTACTGTATACATTTAATATACATAGATGATGCTTCTCGTAGTCCCGTATGGGAGGTCGTGGGTTCAAACCCCGACTAAGTCAAACCAATGACTTGCAAAATCGATACTTGCACTACCTAGTCTGGTACTCGACATTACTCGGATAGGGTAAAAGTACAGAAATTCATCGGATTTTAGGGTCGATCCGTGACTCGTGAGGTGACTGATCAGAACCTTCAATTTACATGACTCTTAGTCTTACGGGAATTTCGTGACAGTTGGCAATACTGATAAATCCACTTTAAAACAAACAAACAAAAAGAAGAAAATACCATTTCCCCTAAATCTTACAGCCCACCAAAATATAAATTTGCAGCGGATAAGGATAAGTCCCGCTATGCCCTGAGGTGTGTTGCCTGATGCCGGTGAGTAGCACCGATCACTGACCACGTGCTTCCTGTTTGCCGTATCCATTAGATCTCCGGAATCCCCCGGAAGCCCTCAGACAAGCGCTACCTTCCCGGCCAGGACGACGCCGAGCCGGACGAGTTCGTCCGCAGGTACAACCAGCTGTCGGCCAACTGTGCCTATCAGTACCCGAACCCGGGGCTACAGAGGTTTGTCTGTTTGCTTGGGTTTTATAGCTCTATTATAAACGTGAATGAATGTAACATGGTATGGCCGGAAGACCAGTGGCAGTGCCTCGGCGCTGGAAAAAATACCTTTATTCTCTGAATAAAATAATCATTTACCGAAGAAAACACACAAATAAACATCTACGGTATTGACCAGACGGGATAGCCGAATGAGTTGAACATCCGTCTCCGCTTTTGGTAGATCGTGGGATTCGAGCGCATGGGTTCGAACCCTGGTCGAACCAAACCAAGGACTTACAAATTTATACTTGTCGCTTCCTAGGCAGGCGCTCGGCATTATTACTAATATTAGGATGGGGCAAGGACTGTTTGGCTCCATGTGACTGAGTGGGATATCAGGTCATGGTGCTGGTGGTCTGATCTCCAGTGGGGCAGCACTATGAAGTTGCCATGAGTGCTCACTGTCACAAGTCTGTACCCATTCTGATATGACCTTAGATGTTGCCGGGACGTAAAACCCCAACAACCAATCTAAGGTCATATCAAGATGGCAGTGTTGCCAACCTGGAGGTACTGAGAATCCTTGAGGTGGTTTTGCATTGTGGGTGTGGAACCCGAGTGGCAGTAGCCGCGAGGTCTGCTAGGGGGGTCGGGGCATGCTCTTAGGAATAGATTTTTAAATAGCTATAAAATGAGCTATTTGAGGGAATTTCCAAGGGGTTATATATATAGCCTGATATTTTAGCATTTGTTTAACATGATATATATATTTCTTTTTTTTTCACAAGTTATTTACTCTGTCCATAGCGTATAAGCTCCTGTGAGGGTGCTTGTTTTCAACGCTGGGCAGCTGTGATTCTGTTTTGGTCCCGCACTCAGGAGTGTTTACCTGGTCTTGCTCAGGCCAACCGCTTGGAGCTTTGGGTGTTAGTAGTTTCTATATTAGTTTTTTTGTATTTTTCAAAGTTGTTTTCCTAATATGATTATGTTACCTTAGCCTACTATGTACATCTACCCGGATTACATACAGGCCTGCGGGAGATATATACTTGTATTTAAAGTACAGAAATGCATACAAAGGTACAGAATTTCGTACAGAAGTACAGAAATTCGTACAAAAGTACAGAAATTCATCTGATTTTGGGGGTCGATCCCTCACAGGAATTTCATGACAGTTGGCAACACTGAGATGGGTACCGATTTGTGAAGGTGTGCAATCATGACTTGGACCAAGTGGTCCTTAGCCAATGCGCATTGGCCACTCGTGGCTTACAAGTTACACACGATTTCTTCAACTTGTATCTACAATTTTACCTGGCCATACATTTTTGTAATTGTGAGCTTTTGACTTCAAAAGTCTCTTGACACATAGTTGATTGTGTGCTTTTGCATTCTGTGTAAAAGTGATGACCCGGTAATAATATGACAGAATAAGATTTGAGCACTTCTCGCCACAATTATCACCTTTGTTGTCGACATGGCGTTAAGCAATCAACACTAACGAACTAACATTAGGGCTGAATAGCTTGAGACTCCATGTAGTGACTGGCCCCAAAGTAACCCCAATACCGTAAAAGAGGTTGTTTTCAAGTTGCATAGTCCGATGGTTTTGAGTTTCTCTCATTTTCTGAGATAAACATATTAGGTTGTTCATTATAATCTACCTTACTTTAGTTTGAAGTAACTTTTATTTTAAATTGCTAACTTTTGAGATATTTGAAATGGAAACATGCTAAATTAATTTCGGCAAGCTTGCCAAAACTCTATCACCATAAGCTTTTGCAGTAACGGGTTCTATTAATTGACTCAGTATCCCTTTATATGTGACAGCAAATGCTTAATAAGTGCGCCATCATCAAAGTTAGATATGTAGAATCAGATCTAGATAATTTTTTGGGTTTTGAAAATGTTATGTTTTCATCGGACTATGCAACTTTAATATATATACAAAATATGATGTCATATTCGGTCATGACAACTGTGAATAAGTACTGTTGTGTTTGTCATGTTACTGCCATTCTAGCTGCCCTGGTAACATTGACACCTGTCTATTGCCGTAGGGAGCGACAAGGAAGCGTGGGCGGCAACTGGCGGCATATTAAACAGGTCATGACTTGCAAAGGGTCAGACATGGTCTTCATCGACGGTTTGTATTAACTTCACTACTTCCTGATTCATGGCTCGTACTTTGTTACATAATCCAGTGCTGCCACTTTACACTTCTTTTTAATGTATTATATCTTTTTCAAGGAAAAACTACTTTTTATACTCTTTCATACTTTTTTTCAGGTGTAAAAACCTTTTAAATACTTTTTTTCTGCAAAGAATTTCCAATTTGGTAATTATAAAGTCTTCATAATTAGAATTGGGAATTTGATGAGATTGAGAAATGTGCATTGCTAGTCTCTTTACAGGAGTGGGGTGTGTTCTGTTGAGTGGAACTTTTGCAGAGCTCTCTGCTGTCAGTGACCAAGTGACAGTGCACTGAACTATGCAAAACTGAGGGCCCAACAGCCACAACTCCTCACAACACTGCATGCATCATTCCTGAAGCATGTTCACAAGCAGCACATGTTAGCTTAACAAGGTAACAAATGGTTACAGATCAGGGTAAGTTGACCCTTATTTATACTTTTTTAAAGTCGCCAGCTATCCGCCGCGTGGAAAACAAACGAACTCGATTTGAAATTCTGATGCGACTGAAAACTCCCCAAAACAACAACAACAACGACCCGGGTGACCGGAGTCGTCCGGGTCGTGTTAATCGATTACGGCCTTAAATATTGGGAAATAGTGGTGGTCGCCGGCAACAGGCTCAGGGGGATCTGCTGAGCCTGTTACCGGCGAGCGGCATTAACATCACGACGATTTTTGGTTTAATTTAACCAAATTTCAGCGGCGGTGTTAATATCGCTTCGAGTTTGTGGTTAATTTGACCAAATTTGACTTTTTGAGCATGTAATTCTGTTAAATATGACAGCTTTGAATAGATTTGGGCTTAATTTATTGCCGCCCATACTGGGAACCAGCAACTCTTGTTACTGTGTGAGCCTGTTGCCGGCACAATTTCAGCCAATCACAGCGCAGCTTTTCCATTGCAAATGGCCGCCGTCTACGGGGGCGGCCATTTTGGAGACAACCAACTGGCTTTGCAGTTCAGATTAGCACAGCCCTGGTCCCCTACTCTCCCCACACATACTTGGTTCAATTAAACATAAAAACTAAACAAGGTTGTGCTTGGAGAGCATTTGTCGGAGTACGGTTCCCGTCGCCAGCGACCTATATCTGGTCCCTTTAATGCTTTTCTAAGACAATTTTGATATTGAAAAAAAACATTGTATTCTTTTGTGTTAGTAAAATCCAGAGTGGCTGCATTGATGATTCGGACACAGGACGCCTGAGACTGGTGCGGGAAAAGGGGGGGGGGGTTATTCAACATACACAATAACCGTTACAAAGTTGAGTAATGTTAAATGTCGTTTGAAGTTTGGGTTCAGTCCACCTGTTCGATGTCAGCTGATTGTCGAGGGAGGACCTGGGAGCCCGAGGAGGTAGGCCCGGTAGCTGACCCCCACGAAGTGGCCTCTAATAAACAGGGTGCGTGGGCATGGTAAAACAATCCGCTTTGAAATCGGAGCCCGAATGCAGATCAAGCGGTGTAAGAGGAGGAAGGCCAAGTAGGGCGGCCGAGTTCGGGGCGGCGGTGTAAGCCGCCGCATATTCGGGGTACTCGGCCCACCCCCTCCCCTGAGAGGACCGACCAGAACCTGTCGAGGGTGTCCTTATAATCGACTAGGGACGGCCCGCAGTCGGGGGCGGCTGCCCGCGAGTCCTGCAGGGTGTGGGCGATGACGTGCTTGCCTGTGTCGAGGCCACCGGGGGCGCCGTGCCGAGCTGCTGCGGTCATCTCACACAGCACACAGGGGGGCTACGGGCCTCGCCGCCTTCGGGGTTGAGGTGTTGCGGCTGGCACGAAGCTGCCATGTGTGGGCGCGATCAATGTTATTGTTTTCCATCCGGGTGGCACGGTGCCTGGCGGTCAGCGGCGGTTGGGTGGGCTGGAAACCAGCCTCACCGTGTGCTGTGACATCACGGGGCCGGGGCTCCGTTGATTGTTCCGGCGTGCCCGCTGTGTGTTCCATAGCCCGGCTGTGGCGCCAGGAACCGGCTGTGGGTGTGACATCATTCGCCGGGACTCCCGGGCCAGCCCAGGCGGTGAGAATGCCTGGAAGGAAGCCACATGGCTTCCCCAGAACGTCAACAAACAGTGGGTGGGTGCTGGGGAGGCCGCAGGCGATACGGGTAGTCGGAGGGCAGGCGGGGGAGTTGTCTCTACTTGCTCGGTGGGGAGGGAGGGGTTGTTTTATCGGCCTGTCAGGCCACTAAAAATCCAGCTGGGATCTCTTACCGGACTTATCCCTGGACTTTGAAGAGCAGCTGGCCTCCGAATGGTTCATTACAATCCTCCTCACGTTCGCGCAGTAACCACACACGTGGCCGAGCTTCTGGGCGCCCGAGCCGTGGGACTCTCCTTTCGCCGCCTTGTCGCACGACCCTGGGTCTTTGTTCCATGCCGGGCAGGGCGTGCCCATCACCGCCTTGTCGTAGTGGTTGCGGGGGTTGCGCCCGCCTTCTGCTGCTGCTGCTTGCCATGCTGGTGGTGGGCCGAAGTCACGGGGGCGGAGCAGATGTGTCCCGCCATCGCGATTATCTCAATCCGTACGGCATTTATGGCAGCCATATCCCTCCAGCCGTCGGGGAGGCGCCCATCCACGATCCTGGTGAAGATCTCCCCGGAGGATCGTCTCACAACCGGCCAGGTGAGGGTGCAAGTTGTCCTAGGCGACCATATCTTGGTGGTGTGAGAGGGCCTCCAGGGCCCTCGACGGGAATCTGTGATGGTACTCGAGGTGCTTTAGACCCAATGTGTACTCCTCTCAGGTCGCCTCCCTTTCTTTAATTGCCTTTCCCTCATCCCCCCGCTCGACCAGATCGTAAGGGAATAGATATTTAGGAGGAATACCTTTCTTCCTTGTATGTGCCTTGCCGACTGCCGCCACAACGATCAGCCTGACCGCCTCCTCGGCCGTAGAGTGGGCGCCCCTGCCGTACGCGTCGTCTCTGGTGGGATGTTGTCGGCCTCCTGTCTCGCCGTGGCCGGGGGAGTGGGGCCGGACCTCGCGGCCCGCTCAGTGTGTACCGTGTCGGCGCTCGCTTCGGTGTTGAGGCGAGGGGGAGGGCGATGACCTTAGGCTCGGTCGGCTTCCATGTCGGACGTCACAGCTTGTTTGTGAATTGATGTGACCTCTGCATGATCTGACCATTCGGGATGTTGGTGACAGCGTCCTGGCGCGATGGGAGCGGTGTCGGTCTGTTGACGTGGGCCGGCGCCGCATCAGTGGCATGCGGGGCACGGACGGCGACTGGGTGGCTTCGCGGTGGCGGCTGCCAGGGCAGCAGTGGCATCTGTGAGCACCTTGCTCTGCACCGCCATTTCCTTCCGCTGCTGGGTGGCGTGGACCTCGAGTGCATCCCAGCGCCTCTCAATGCCGTCGATGGATGACTGCATCTTAATCATGCCGTCGGTTTGCTTCGCTTTTGCTGATGGCTTCTTCATGCAGGTGGACTGTCTGGGAGGTGGCGACGGGGACGGCGCCGCCATCTTGCGATGTGACTGACTCACTGGGGTCGGCCTCGGGGGCCATTGTTATCCTTTTTGTGGCGCGCTTCGCCGGTCGGCCTCTGGGATGTGTGGCGCGGCGTCTTTGCTGCATCTTGCTGTTTGACGTGGGTGACTTTTTTTACTTCTTTCAGTAGCTTTGTGACTTGGGTGTAGCTTGGGTGGAAGCGGGCATATGGCTTAAAACAATCCGTTTTGAAATCGGAGCCTGAATGCGGGTCAAGAGGTGTAAGAGGAGGAAGGGAGGGGGGGGGGGGGCACGTGCATGCGCCGCTTAGTGATGTGAGCGTCTCAGGCTTCCTCCGCCGGATCAACCACAATTAGAAATTATGGGACAATCCAATGAAAGCTTATTTTAAAACCAAGACAATTACCTAGATTTTAGCCTAACTAGTTATTATAAATACTTGCGCACTCATTAATATCTAGTTAATCCCGCACCACTGCCTCTGTGACAGGGCTGATCGACAAGCCTTTAGAAAAAGTTATGGATATAAGTTATATCCCCATGAATTTTCAATTTAATATACTAAATATATGGTTCCAATGCTTGTTTATCACAGCCCACTATTTTGGGAATGAAGAATTTATTAAATCATGTTGAATCGAGAGCATCTTGTGACCACCATTTTGGTTGTTTTTTTATGCATTATCTCCCATTTCATTAACTCTGCTTCAATATAGATAAATAAACACGGGACCAGGAGCTCCACCTCTTATTTACAGTTGATTCATATCAAAACATGTTTTGGATTTAATTGCTATTATTATTTACAATATGTAGTCTTTTGCACACTGTCAAGTGTCATTATTCTGACAATTACTACCCACTATCACTGGTCTTCCATTACATACAGTCACTGGTCTTCCATGTGGTGTTCTCTGTGGCAGAGTGGTTAGAGTGTCTGACTTTTTTCTAGGTCGGAGGCCTGATCTGAGGGTCAGCAGTTCGATTCCCCGTGCCCCCCCCCCCCACCTCTGCCAATTTGGATTTCCACCGCTGTGTATAACTTACAGCGTCATCAAAGGCCGGTTGCTCTCATACCATGTCTATGTGATGTGGGAGGTTAAAAGTCCCTTGGGGTCGGTAAAAGTGTAGGCCCAGGCTTTCTATCGACAAACTGATCACAGCAGGAGCGTCCACATCACGGCCCTGGCAATCAGCTATCTGATTGCAAATCCTGCTACCACCATCCACCACCGAGAGCACGTCCCACGAATAAAGATCATACCTCTGCTCAAAAATCCCTTGAGATAACTGGTGGAAGGACACAATGAAGAAGACTGGTCTTCCATCGCACATTACCATTAGTATTCCTGTGCACACTTTAACTTATTTGACTATTATTAGACACTCATTACCGGACGCGGTGGCCCAATCGGTAAAACGCAGGATTCCCATGCAGAAGGTCGGGTGTTTGTATCACCGCAAAGTCATACCAATGACTTACAAAATTGATACTTGTTGCTACCTAGGCTGTCAGTGTCACTAGCTTTGGTTTACATATTGTCACCAGCCTGGTTATTATTTACACACTGCCACTAGCTTGACTGTTATTTACACACCGCAACTACTACACTAACCTTCCATCACACGCTGTCACTGGTCTTCCATAACAGACTGTCACTAGTGTTGCTTTACACATTATCACTACTCAGACTATTATTATACACTGTTACTTGCCTTCCTTTACACGCTGTCATTGGCCTGACTATTATGACACATTATTACTAATCTTCCATTGTATGGGACCTACTAGTATTGTGGGACCAGACGGGATGGCCGAATGAGTTAGAGCGTCCGTCTCCCGTGCTGGTAGATCGTGGGGTCGTGGGTTCGAGTCCCGGTCGAGTCAAACCAATGACTTTAAAATTGATACTTGTCGCTTCCTAGCCAGGCGCTCGGCATTATTAGGATAGGGCAAGGAATGGTGTGCTCAGTGTCAGGATAATGTGACTGAGTGGGATACCAGGTCATGGTGCCGGCGGCCTGGTTTCCCAGTGGGACAGCACTATAAAGTCACCATGAGTGCGCACTGTCACAAGTCGGTACCCGTCCTGATATGACCTTAGATGTTGCTAGGACATGAAACAACAACAAACAAACAAACCTACTAGTATCGTACTGACAGTGGTGTGAATTCCCCACTCTTCCTTTGTTCGCCTGGGCCGCGTTCAGGGTCCGTCTCGGAGGCGCCTCGGAGGCGCCCGTGACGTCATGCTAGTCTGAACCACAAAGGCAGTTTCTTGTCTCGAAAATGGCCACCCTCATAGGCGGTGGCCATTTGCAATCGAAATGCTGCGCTCTGATTGGATGAAACCACTGCATGCGGCGGCCATTTTCGAGGCGCTTTTTGTCTCCTATCTGAAAAGGGAGGCGTCGCGGAGACGTCGGCGCGACGCACCCTGAACGCAAATAGGCCAAAAAGCATCGCCGAGACATCGCCGAGACATACCCTGAACACGGCCCAGGTCTTCCCCCATGTAGCTACAGCTAACATCTATACGATTCTGGTCATGAACCAAATGTCATGGAGTTGATGCAATTCAGAAAATTGCACACAGAGTACAATTCGAACCATACTTATTGGAATTCTGGAGCCAGCGTTCTAACCATTAGGCTACCTAGGCTCCATACTCTATCCACACCTACCTGTCTAAGGTCGGCCAGTGCAGAATACAACACTATTAATATTATCACACATAATCAGTAGCCATGCCATCCCACACTTGTCACTAACCTCTAACCTCCCTTCTCACACTGCTGTCACTAGGCCTGGTGAGTCTGTACGACACGGAGAGGGCCCACGGTGGGTCTAAGCGCTTGCGCGACAAGTTGGGGCTTCCGCCGCCCACTCACTGCTACCAGCCGCTGCGTCAGGACCTGGGCCAGTGGGCGTCCAAGACACAGCTCGACCACGGTGAGCTACTCTTTGCGTCCCCTCCCTGCCCCCAAACTGTCTGACCGGACGCGGTGGCCGAATCGGTGCTTAAAGTTGCATAGTCCGATTGGTTTTGAATTTCTGTATTTTTTCTGAGATAAATATATTAGATCGATCACTAGTATCTACTTTACATTAGTTCTAAATTACTTTTATTTTAAATGGTAAACTTTTGAGATATTTTGAGTGCAAACATGGAAAATTAGTTTTGGCAAACTTGCCAAAACTCTGACACCATAGACTTTTGCAGTAACAGGTTCTGTTAAATTGAATCAGTATTGCATTCTACGCAGAAACAAATGCTTAATAAGCGCATCAGTATCTAAGTTAGATATGTAAAATCAAATCTAGATAATTGGTTTGGTTTTGAAAATTTGATATTTCATCAGACTTGGCCGCTTTAATAAGTGCATTAGTATCTAAGAGATGTGTAGAATCAAATTTAGATAATTGTTTGTTGTTGATTCAGTGCCAACTGGCAGCGACATGATGCGGGAGGTACCGCCGGCACCCTTCATCTCCAAGTACCGGGGTTACCGGTACAAGTAGAGCGCGGCGAGACGGGCCGGGGTGCCGCCACGCCGGCAGCCGGGCCGCGGGCAGAGGGCAGCGGGAAGCCGGCAGTCGCCAGCCGGACAGCGGGCAATTGGGCACTGGCAATCGGCAATCGGCAGCGGGCGATGGGGCACGGGCAATCGGCAGCCGGCAGCCGGGCAGTGGGCAATGTGGCACGGGCAATCGGCAGCCGGTAGCCGGCAGCGGACAGAGGCAGGTAGAGTGTCGGGCACGGCGCGAGAGCCGTCCCAGAGGACTGCTGGTACAACAGTGGTAGTGTGCAACATGTACATGTATATGTACAGGTGTAGGTACATGCGCACATGTGTAAATATAATGCGCACATATGTAAATAATGAATTATGCGAGTATGAAGGCGTGAAAGTAAATTTATTGTCTATATTAGGCGAAATACAATACAAAAAAGTTGCCGATCATCCTTTTGAGATAAAAATCAGGGTCGAGCGGCGTTTTATTTGGGTGGGTGGGTTTCTCAGTATTTCACTGGTCTCGCTTTCCTCCCCCCCCCCCCTCCCCCCCGCCCCCTTCATTCTCCCCGCCACCCTCATTCACATTCCCTCCCTCCTGCCCACCCAACACCCTCCCTCTCCCAACAGCCTCGTTCCCTCTCTATAACCCTTCAACTCCCTGTCCATTCCACCCTCTTCACTCCCTTTTCTATTTTTCACTCCACCCGTCTTCTCCATTTAAGTTTTTTTTTAAATATATATATATACATGTATATATATTTTTTTTTTGTTGGGCGAGTGGGACCAGACGGGCTGGCCGAATGAGTAGAGCATCCGTCTCCTGTTTTGAGAGAGATCAGGAGATCTGAACCCATGAGTTAGTGGGTTCTAATCCTGGTCGAGTCAAACCAATGACTTAAAAATTGATACTTGTCGCTTCCTAGCCTGGCACTCGGCATTAATAGGATAAGGCAAGGAATAGTTGGCTCAGTGTCAGGATAATGTGACTGAGTGGGATATCAGGTCATGGTGCTGGTGGCCTGGTGTCCAAGTAGGGAAGCACTATAAAGTCGCCATGAGTATGCATTGTCACAAGTCAGTACCCTTCCTGATAATACCTTAGATATTGCTAGGACATAAAAAAAAAAAAAATTTTAACTTCAGGGAATGGTACAGGCGTGACGTAGAGCCAGGATAGGTGAATAGACCAGGTGGCAGCACCAGGCGATGCAGGAGGCCTGACCAGTCGCTTGAGCAGTGAGTGTCATTAGTTGTGTAGTGTGGTGCCAACTATGGAGAAAGTCCATGGTTAATAAGTTTACAGATAAGTATACTCGTATAATTGCTTATACACCACATATATATGAATCAGGGCTGGGGGATTTTTCAAGGACGGGCGGGGACGATCACCAATTTTTAATTTGTATTTGGTCTTGTTGTACTGATTTGTTATATTGTCGCCTCCGCCGCCCGACGGTGCCCACTGTAACTATCGGGCCGCCAACACCAACTCGCTTCGAGGATATGCATATATATATATATATATATATATATACATTTATGCATACATATATATATACGTACATCTATATGTAGCTGTGCCCACAGCCTCCTACTTGTATATTTATATATATATATGTGTTTGTTTTTGTTTGTTTGTTGTTGTTTTACATCCTAGCAACATCAAAGGTCATATCAGGACAGGTACCGACTTGTGACAGTACGCGCTCATGGCGATTTTATAGTGCTGCCCCACTGGGAAATCAGGCCACTGGCACTATGACCCGATACCCCACTCAGCCAGATTATCCTGACACCAAGCTAACCAGTCCTTGCCCTATCCTAATAATGCCGAGCACCAGGCTAGGAAGCGACAAGTATCAATTTTTAACTCATTGGTTTGACTCAACCGGGAACCGAACTCGCGAACTCCCGACCTTCCGCACGAGAGGCCTGTGCTCTACTGATTCGGCCACCGCGCCCGGTGTATATATATATGTGTGTGTGTGTGTATGTGTGCATTCAAGTAGCCACAACTAATGCTATTGTATATGATAGTAAATATGCTAAATACACAAACGGGTGTGCCAACATGTATTACACGACTAGTCTTTGGATGTATACAAGTATGAATGTCCTGTCTTCAAAGAAACAACTCTGCATCCAGACCAATGTTGGCCTGATACACTGATTTATCGCCATTTCGCCTACAAGCATTTCGCCTGTGGCCATTTCGCCTACAAAAAAATGACCATTTCGCCTCCTTACCATTTCGCCTATTTTCCATTTCACCTACAGCCATTTCACCTATTTTCCATTTCGCCTACAGCCATTTCACCTATTTTCCATTTCAACTGCAGCCATTTTGCCTTGAGTCATTTCGCCTATTTTCCATTTCGCCTACAGCCATTTCACCTAATCGACATTCCGCCTACCTATCATTTCGCCTACTTCTGAATTATATGCATTAAGTTAGTTTTTGGTGTCCGTTCCTGTTAAATCATGATCATCCCCACTTGTTTGTCAACATTTACATGTATTTTATTCTATAGCAAATCAAGAGAAAAATGTCCAGGTGAATTGAAGGTCCCATATGAATCAAAGCTTTGCACTTTCTCTTGTATGAGGGTTGGTATTTCAAGGTAGGCAATCAAGCTTTAGAGGAAGCATAGAATGTGTTGTAATTAAATTCCTAATTACTGAATTAATTTAGTGTTAATTAAGCTATTATAAATTGATGATTGGATTTGTTGAAGTGAAATTATTATGATGGAAGAAATTTGAGGATAATAAGTTGACCCCCCGCCCCCAAAAAAAATGTTTTTAGAGAAACAACAAGTAGGCGAAATGGTGATTAGACGAAATGGTTGTAGGCTAAATGGATTGCGAGCAAAATGCCAAATAGGCTGTAGGCAAAATCGTAATAGGCAAATTGGCTGCAGGCGAAATGGTGTGACGCCGATACCATATAGGTAGGTGTCATGCGACTGGAGGGACAGTCAGAGGGGGCAAGACAATACACAGTGAACAACTGTACACATATTGCATGGATTCACACATCAGATTGTCACTGAGATATGCTGTATATAAATGTGTACATACAGAAATGTATATGTGTAGCCACACCTATCGCCATGTCCTATAATATTAGTAGATGCACAGTTATATGGTTACACATAGGCTACATAACATGGTAACCTGGGATAACGCAGATAGTTACCAAAGGTGTTGTGGTATATACCCACATGTAGTGAGGTGCACTCACCTCCCCAGGTGAAATTCCACATAGACAGGTAAGCATGTGTAGTGAGGTGTACTCACCTCCCCAGGTGAAATGCCACATAGACAGGTAGGGATGTGTGGTGAGGTGTACTCACCTCCCCAGGTGAAATGCCACATAGACAGGTAGGGATGTGTGGTGAGGTGTACTCACCTCCCCAGGTGAAATGCCACATAGACAGGTAGGGATGTGTGGTGAGGTGTACTCACCTCCCCAGGTGAAATGCCACATAGACAGGTAGGCATGTGTAGTGAGGTGCACTCACCTCCCCAGGTGAAATGCCACATAGACAGGTAGGCATGTGTGGTGAGGTGTACTCACCTCCCCAGGTGAAATGCCACATAGACAGGTAGGCATGTGTGGTGAGGTGCACTTACCTCCCCAGGTGAAATTCCACATAGACAGGTAGGCATGTGTAGTGAGGTGCACTCACCTCCACAGGTGAAATGCCACATAGACAGGTAGGCATGTGTGGTGAGGTGTACTCACCTCCCCAGGTGAAATGCCACATAGACAGGTAGGCATGTGTGGTGAGGTGCACTCACCTCCCCAGGTGAAATTCCACATAGACAGGTAGGCACGTGTAGTGAGGTGCACTCACCTCCCCAGGTGAAATGCCACATAGACAGGTAGGCATGTGTAGTGAGGTGTATTCACCTCCCCAGGTGAAATTCCACATAGATACGTAGGCAGGTGAGGTGCACTCATCTTCCGAGTTGAAATGCCACATAGACAGGTAGGTGTGTATAGGTGAATTACATCAGTGGGCCTAGATAGCTTAATGATTAGGACGGTAGCCTCGGAATGGTAGAAGTGTGGGTTCGATTCGCACTCTAGGCGCACTGTGCGCATTGGCAAAAACAACACATTCAATATAATGTCGGGGCCTATATACACACACATACAGTAAAACACACGCCGTAGTTGTACGTGTAAAACTGTGATACTGTTAAGTGGCACTGTGTTATGTGGGCCCTATATCCCACATAGACCCATGTCTTATTTTCGCGCTTGCAAATTTTACTTAGCAGGCTAATTATGTGAACTAAAAAGTATAGATGACATGCAATAACTGTGATATCATGTTGCAATGCGTAGAGGAAACATTGCTTATCAAGAATTTTCAGTGCGTTGTGAGTATAATAAGCTCTACTGTCGGATTTGTAAATCTCATTCAAGGGAGGACGCCCACCCCAGAGCATTTGGTGTCAGTGCCCACTGTCATCCGGACACATTTTGCTCGAACGAGTAAATTGCATGGTCTTGCACCAACAATGTTTAAACAATATATGTTTTAATTCAAATAACATGTCTGAGCTCTTTACCAATGTAAAGCACAACAAAATGTTAAGAGTTCTTAAGAACAACCAAACTGTATCGCCTCTTGTAATTTTAGTTATATTTTGTGAGTTATATTTTGCTATCATTAAGCTAAGATTCTGTATATGCGGTATGCGAATGCGACAAAAACGAATTCGGTCCATTGAGCGATCCACTTTGCCATCTTCTCATTCACATTCGTATTCACATTTGCATCCGGACATATGGAAGCACTACTGTGCATTTACATGCTTTTCCATTTTATTGTCGCATTCGCGTTCGCATACAGCATATACGGAATTTTAGCTTTAGACGCACAAATAATCTCTTCAAAATTGCATCTGAGGTTATTTTTGAGGTCATTTGATACAAATCTGACCATTTCCGATTTTCCTGTAAATTCCAATATAAACATAAGATAAATGTGATTATCACTTGTTTTCATGAAACAAAGGTGATAGAATAAATGCCACTAACCTTTTGCCATGAATATGGTATTTGCGTCTGACAAGGTGTTAAATCATCACCAATCAATCAATCAACCAACCAATTGTAAACCAGTCCAGGTGGAAAGTATTGTCCTATGCTTAGCGGCTGGACCATGTGTATGTTTGTTTGTTAGTTGTTGTTTTACGTCCTAACAACATCTAATGTCATATCAGGACGGGTACCGACTTGTGACAGTGACTTGTATAGTGCTGCCCCACTGGGAAATCAGGCCACCGACACCATGACCTGATATCCCATTCAGTCACATTATCCTGACCCTGTTCCAACCAGTCCTTGCCCTATCCTATTAATGCCGAGCACCATGCTACGAAGGGGCAAGTATCAATTTTGAAGTCATTGGTTTGACTCGACCAGGGTTCGAACCCATGATCCCATGGGTTCGGATCCCCCCGTTGTGTATGTAGATGTATGTTTATTAAATACCTAAGACAGCTAAGTGTTGATAAAGTATACTATAACTTATAAGGTGTTCGCAGTACAATTTCTCGTGGTTTCTGTCCCATAGAACTGACCTCAGATTGGCCAGTCCCGTTGTCAACTTTTATCATTTCTTTTTCTTTAAAGATCTTCTCGCCGTAATTTCGGCCTTTGCTGCCGACATGGCATTAAGCAATCACCACTAACTAACTAACTTGAAAGATCTGGTCACTTGGTTTTAATTTGTATTCTTTATATGAATATTCGCTTCATATTATTAGTGAAATATTCAGATTCAAGAAATAGAAGCTATATTGAACATGAAGCTGCTGGGAATGACCACGGGATATTGTATCCAACTGCACACTGGGTCGAAGCTGAAATTCCCCGACGCCAGTGACGTATTCAAGGTAGGCAGGTACCGGGCAGCGCCGGAGGTGGCGCCACTAGTCGCGATATGGAGGAGGCAGTACAGTATATCGTGTAATATTAACAATAATTAGGACTTGATAATAATAAAAGGAGTTAATTCCCTTCCGCGCCTTTATACTCGCATAATGCGTTATATATCACATTTTGTGACGTCACGCAGGGAAGGGCTATGTATAAGTAAATGGCTTTGATGCAGTATTATTCACAGGAGGCTTGTGATACTCTCGTCGGAGCTTCATGGTACTTTTCTATTTCTGTGATTTGCTTGTTCAAAACTCCCTTATAATTATATAGTTAGTGGCCCTGAGAGCGGAGGGTTGCATAGTCCTTGCATGTTCCGATTTTACGCGAATTCGAATAGACCCCTTTCAATGTTTATAAACATCGTGTATGCGCGCGCAGCTCGGCTACAGCACGGGTTTGATTAATTGGTGGCAGCATAGGCCATATTCACGGCGAGAAATGTTTGTTTTTTGTTTAAACCATCGCTTTTATATGTAAAAGCAGAATGGAGGCACACTGCCATGAGTTTGCCGATATGCGCAGTGTATCACGTCGATTTTATTCAAAATTAATAGAAATGCAGAACCCTAACCTTATTAATTTAATATAATCTTGTCGTCTTCCAAGCGGTTTGTTTCTAGGTGGTGTGGTTTTAGAGATATTTCACTTTTCTGTATGAAGATTGCTCATGGCCATTGACAATGCACTGAGTTTGCCGATACGTGCAGTGCAAAACGTTAATTCTATTCAATATTTATAGAAATACAGAAACCTAGCCTTAAAAATTTAATATAATCTTTTCGTTGAATATGTTT
Source organism: Branchipolynoe longqiensis (assembly GCA_030323885.1). Classification (NCBI taxonomy): domain Eukaryota; kingdom Metazoa; phylum Annelida; class Polychaeta; order Phyllodocida; family Polynoidae; genus Branchipolynoe; species Branchipolynoe longqiensis. The sequence continues at coordinate 32,811,502 of CM059193.1, forward strand.
TCTATATGTGTGCCAAGCGGTTTGTTTCTAGGTGGTGTGGTTTTAGAGATATTTCACTTTTTCTGTATGAAGATTGCTCACGGCCATTGACAATGCACTGAGTTTGCCAATACGCGCAGTGCAAAACGTCAATTTTATTCAAAATTAATAGAAATGCAGAACCCTAACCTTATAAATTTAATATAATTTGTTCATTGAATCTGTTTTCTATGTGTGTTCCAAGCGGTTTGTGCCTAGGTGGTGTGGTTTTAGAGATATTTCACTTTTTCTGTATGAAGATTGCTCATACTAAAGCTAAGATTCCATATACGTGGTATGCGGCATGCGAATGCTAATGTGGTATATGCGGCATATGCGGCATAGATATATGTCAACCCCCAATAGCCAATGTTTACTTTTTGTGCTGGGGGATCGTTAAACATACAAACACACCAAAAAGAATATCCAACATATTTTTGGGGTTTTTTGCTCCAATTTCGTGAAGGAAGATCAAAGTTACTATTTTTTTTCTATAGCAAACACAGCAGTAATCGCATTCGCACCGATCGGTCCATGGGTCGATCCATTTGCCGCATTCGCATTCGCGTTCGCATTCGGACTTTTGGAAGCACCACTATTCATTTACATGCTTTTTGATTTTTTGCAGCATTCGCATTCGCATACCGTGTATATGGAATCTTAGCTTTAGTCATAGCCATTGAGTTTGCAGTGTGACAGTGTGCCGTCCTGCAGCTAAGCAGTGCGCGCACTGACCTAAATACCTATGCTGACGTCATATGAAATAGGTCTTATATAACGCGATGAATCACTGGACCCGGTGTAGCAGGAAATCGCAAACCCTGTAAATCGCAAACCCCCACTTGTGATTTCCTAGGAAATCGCAAACCCCCATGCCATATATGGGCATGGGGGGTTTGCGATTTCCTAGGAAATCGCATATCCCCCCTGGAGATCGCAAACCCCCCATTCTGAGTGTTAGCCTTACCATGATCTGGTAAGGCTAACACTGGCACTGACACTCAGAATATCCCAACTTTCACTATTATCTCTGTTTTTAATACTTTCAGATAAAATTGCTCTTAGGTTAAATTAAATACCTCAGATCTTCCTCTTCAATCGCGCATTGAGATATTTTTAATCGATTCGATGAAAGTTTTTTTATTTATTTTACAAAAATAAATGCTCCCCATAGACATAGCATTGCCGCAGCACACATCACGGCGTATTTTACCCTACTGCTAATATCTCCGCCGTTACGGCGGTAGCCTTAATAACGCTTCGAATTTAGGGTTAATTTAATGAAATTTCACGATTTGAGTATGTAATTCTGTTAAATATGGTCGCATTGAATAGATTTGGCCCGAATCAGTCCCAAAACACAGGGGGGTTTGCGATTTCCAGGGGGGGTTTGTGATTTCCTAGTAAATCGCAAACCCCGGGGTGTGCAATTTCCAGGGGTTTGCGATTTACTGCCACACCGGAATTCTCTAATTCAAAGGTAATTCAGTAAACTGAACCCCGATTTAATACAACCATGCTTTTTTTCACCTTGACATTTTATGGACCCCAACAATCGGGGTTTCACTGAGTGTGTGTGTGTGTATATATACATAATAATGACCAACCTAATACTATATATACATATAGGCCTCCAGTAAAACCTCTCTAAATCGACCGACAATCGGACCGACTTTATGTGGTCCATTTATGGAGGTGGTCGGTTTAGAGTTAGAATATCCTTACAATGCTATTTTTGCGACCCAAATAAAGCGATCGATATAGTGGAGTGGTCGATCTATGGAGGGGTCGGTATAGAGAGGTTTTACTGTATGTACAAATATATACATATGTATGTATTAGCTTGATCATTATAGTTGACCTTACTTTTTACTTTGAAGTAACTTCTGTTATAAATGATTAAATCTGGAGTGAAAACGTGCTAAATTATTTTGAGCAGTTTAGTATTTAAATTGCACACGCCGATAATTTTGAGTTCTTGCCATATTTTTTAGTAGATACATATACTCGGTTGACCATGACAATTTACATTATTTTAGTTTGAAGTAACTTTCATTATAAGGGTTTATTTAACTTTGGAGAAAACATGCCAAATTAATTTAATGAAATGCTGGACATGAGGTTAGTTTGCTTATTTTCGAGCATAGCAGTGTCGTACAGGAACGCCAAGCTGCAATACATGTTTAACAAGATTACCGGCGTCCAAGTAGGTGTTATGGTATTTAAGATGTGATGCTTTCATCGGAATATGCAGCTTTAACTGAAGTGGTACCTTTGAAACAGCATTCCAGAATCCGTGCAATGAACAGCCCGGACACTTTGATAACCAGATGGGCAATGTGACTGTGATAGCTTAGTATATAATGTTAAATTAAACTGACAAAAGGCACCGCATCAGTATTATTGAAGAAAGAACAAAAATCGGAATCTAATTTGAAGTCCATACTGAATGAAGCCCAACAGTGACCTCATCTCGATTTGTATAATAAAACTGTAAGCTTAAATAAATATTTGGTTTTAAAAGTTCATGTATGCTTTATTTATTTCTGTAAAATAAGTGTTATTACAGCCTAGTAAGTAACAGTGTTTCAAGGGAATCTTTCAAATGGTTAGACAAGCACCAAAATTGGCATTAACATTAATACTACTTTTGGATTAAAAAGTAAAACAACAAAAACAGAACAATACATAGCCAGTTAGAAATTCAAAACGGCCACCATTTTCTCCAGATGACAGTCACTATTGTGACAGTAAAGCCTAATATTCGTGCAAACCCATAATATTTAGGCCCATGACACTGACAGCTGTCGGATTTAACCGGATGGGGATGGTATAATCCATTAGAGCAACCGAGTCAAACCAATGACTTAAAAAGTGTATACTTGTTTCTACCTAGCCTGGCACTAAGCATTAATAGGATAGGGCAAATATTAGTGTGCTCACTATAAGGATGATATGAATGAGTGGGATATCGGGTGATGGTGCTGGTGAACTTGTCTCCCATTGGGGCAGTACTATAAAGTTGCCATGAATGCACTGTCATAAGTCAGCACAGCAGACGAAGAAGCGCCTTCATCTCTTCATAAGGTGAGACGCTTCTGACTAAAAGCATGCATGTCAATAACAAGGCTGTCTTTAGCCACCACCTTGCCATTACAAGTAAAATTGGGTTGTAAAATAATTTTTTGTTAAACCCTAACCTCTGATTACATGTTGTCAAACTTACCTGGCCACTGCCACATTTCCCAATGTACATACAAACTTACCATAGAAATAACTGGCTATTTATTTTATACCATGTGACCTAAAGTAGGAGACCTCCGCAAACTAAGGGTAAGCCTAGAGGGAGGGCCATGGTTTAAGTTGGCAACCCCCGTCCTGACATGATCTTAGATGTTGCTAGGACGTAAAACCTAAACAAACAATTGGCGACCAACCAACTAAGGGTATGCCTAGAGGGAGAGCCATGGTTTAAATTGGCAACCTCCGTCCTGACATGATCTTAGATGTTGCTAGGACGTAAAACCTAAACAAACAAACAATTGGCCACCAATCAACCGGTTCATCGAACCACTGGCAGTCGGTACAATAAAATCATGATATGACTTGGTTAAAGTAGTTGAAGGATAGACAAATTTAATAAAATTACTATAAAAGCTACCTTAAACAGGTGGTATAATACTTAAATTAATCCATGTGGCCCAACGAGGGGATAGTTACCATGGCGACAGACCTGTCAATCAGTGGCGGCACTAAATCAAACGTCTTAAAGATCTATGGATTTTAGAGTTAGCGATTTTCTTCTCTTAAAAACCCCTATAATTCCTTTTGTATAGTCCATGATTAAGCAATGAAATTTTAAATTACATACAATTTTTAATTTGTTTATTTGCATTCTTTGAGTAAGCTGGGTAAATTTCAGTCGCAGTCAATTTGTCTTCCTCATTCCACTGCTCATTGCCCTGTCACCAAAAAAACTATTTTTAAGTCAGTGGTTTGAGTTGATACCTGGTCATACGTTATTTAAAGTAAGTAAGGAGCATAGAGAAAAGCATCCCTTACAAAATCTCGCATCATTTTAGGTGTCGATTTTCCAACACGAATCTTTACAACAAATATCATTAGAAGTAAGGGGTATAGAAATAAACATCCAATACCACACCTCACATTCCTGTGAAATGAGTTTTTAAAATATTTGTTTATAACACATCATTTAAAGTAGGCAGACTATAGAATTGGTTCCCTTTAAAATATTTGTTTATAACATCATTTAAAGTAGGCAGACTATAGAATTGGTTCCCTTTAAAATATTTGTTTATAACACATCATTTAAAGTAGGCAGACTATAGAATTGGTTCCCCACGCTGAATAATCTGGCAGGAGCACTTAGGGTGTGATTAGATGAATGCTTTATTGGGGTTTTACGTCATCGCAACGTCTGAGGTAATATTAGGACGAGCAGCGAGAGACTTGTGACGGTACGTATTCCTAGTCCCTTTCATAGTGCTGCCACATCGAGATACTGTTCTGCCAGTAAAATGACAGGATATCTCACTCAGTGACACTATCCCAACACTCACTAACCAGTGCTTGCACTATCCTACTAATGTCAAGCACCAGTCCAGGTACCAAGTATCAATCTGTTTGATTTAAATCCAGAAAGCAAACTGAATCTGAGCGTTCCGCCTGGTCATTGCGGGTTTGAACCACTGGACTGAAGCTACAATTCCATATATCCAGTATGCGGTATGCGAATGCATAGAGGTATAGAGCGTCTGTCTCCCGTGTTGGTAGATCGTGGGTTCAAATGCTGGTCGAGTGAAACCAATGACTTAAAAATAGATACTTGCCGCTTCCTAGCCAAATGCTTGGCATTACTAGAATAGGGCAAGGAGCAGTGGAATGAGGAAGACCAGTCGTCTGCGACTGAAATTTCCCCATCTTAAACAACTAATTTAACAACAACAAAAATCACTATATGGAGTGATCCAGTTTGCCGTCTACACAAGTTGCACTCACAGTCGGACATATGGAATCATTTGTATTCTATTTACATATTTTCCATGTTAATTTGTTGTCACATTCCGCATACCATGCATATGAAATCTTAGTTAATGCTTAACATAATAATCGTGGAGGGTAACAGTTCATTTCACCACTTAAACCACCAAACTAAAAAAACGGGCTATGGTGTGTAATATATGCTAATGAGATGCATAATGGGATCCAGGCATTGAGAGAGAACAAAGGAATATGTTAATGAGATGACGTCATGGAAAGTTTGTGCCGGTGGTTCAGAGCCCTGGACAGTGAATAAAGCATTCAGTATCCAGAAGTCAACTTGTCCAGACATTGGTTCTTTAGATGGTGGAGGGGGGAGGGGCGGGGGTTTGTTTACTGGTCAGTAGGCGACTCAACTTACAGGGGACCAGTACGGGATTCCTGGCATCAGTTTAAAGCCCTGGTCATATACACGTTAGTGAACGTAGTATAGGTTAACGTGGTGTAAGTATGTTAAACTACAGTGAAATGTTAAGCTACGGCAGGTTTTGGTATGGATAAATACGTCACGGCACGGATGCCGGTACATTCAATGCACATTAGCCTCCACTACAGTCAACTACGTTCAAGCACGCTACAGTACATTAAGAGTACGGACACTTCGCCACAGTATGTTAGCCTCTAAAGTAGCGCTCTTTTGAACATGTCCAAAGATTAAATCGGAACTCACGGCCCACCCACGTTGTTACCAAGTTAGCATGACGGAGAAGTATGGATGCCAGTACTTTCAACTACGTTAGCCTCCACGACATTCAACTACGTCCACTGACGTGTATGTGACCGGGCCTTAACAGTCGTCTACACTCACTGCATAAAGAAGGGTTGGAAGATGTACTGACACCAATCTAGTATTTCCTGTTTGTGTGTTGTTGTTTTATGTCATAACATCTAAGGTCATGTCAGGAACGGTACCGAATTGTGACAATGCACACTCATGGCGACTTTATACTGCTGCCCCACTGAGAGACCAGCTCACTGGCACACTGGCCTGGTATCCCACTCAGTCACATTATCCCAATACTGTGCTAACTAGTCCTTGTCCTATCCTATTAATGCCAAGCGCCAGGCTAGGTAGCGACAAGTATCAATTTTATAAGGAATTTGTTTGATTTGGCTTGGATTCGAACTTCCACACAGGAAGCATGCGCTCTACCGATGTGGCCACCACATCCAGTGTAGGGTTTCTTGTGTTGTGTTTGTGTTCAAGGGAGAGAAAATGGGAGTCAGAGGCTACGTGATAACTAAATAGCTAGGTCAGATGGCTAAACGTGGAAGTAGTTGAACAATACAGTTGGTTGGTGCTGGGGTTGGTTTTCTGGGTGTAATAATACTGACGATAGCTGATGGCATACCAAATATTAATTAGCTATTTCTGTTGAATGAAACTCGACTCGTTCGGTTTTACTTTCAAATGCTTTAATACATTATGTAGCATGACGAGATTCTTAATACACTAATATTGTAAACACAGTGGAGGTGTTTAGAATGCTTATAAAGAAATACAATTTAAAAACATTACTTCAGCTAATATTAACATTATGATTGTCTTATGATGAGTAGAGATAATGCAATGTTTCCGTAAAATAACAGCTTAATACCCAATAACTGTTATTAATATACATAATATGTGTGTATATACATGTATGTATATATTTACATATATGTGTGAATAGCACAGGTATATACATGTAAACAAACATTACTGTTTTAATCAACGGGTAACATTTAATTTATCAGTGTACACAGCTGGCAACTGTTAACTTGTCACTTCAAAATACATGTTACTTTAATTCTCAATACCTTAAGTATACGGCTGTCATGACTCATGGGATACACCTCTCATGGTTACCATGGATACACACTCTTCTCATACACGCATCACTAATAAAATAATTATCATGTAGACTGGGATTGGGCGGGGAAAAACATAAAGACTAATTAGTCATTGCTATTCATTCCACAGTCCACTGTTTGTAAATTTTACATAATTGTATCGGTAAAATTGTCCTATTAAATAGCTCGGGACACCAACCTTGTGTACAGCATTACATAGTTTAATGTTCACATATCCCTACATTTATATATATACTTGACCCTATGATGAGCTCTCCCCCAATAGATGACTGCCAATTCACCTCAACCAACCATTACAGTGTGGACACCCACACTGCACCGCTTGTTAATTTCTGCTTAAGTGAACGGGCAGGAAGTGTAATCCGATGCAGTGTAACCTGATAGACTAAGTGCGGCAAAATAAGATTGTAATACAAAAAGGAGTCAGAGAAACCCATTATAAATCAGCTTAACAGCTCGATAAATAACCTGGATATGGACTAGCATGACCAAGTCTGTATCATGCCTGTATTCTGACAAGTCTTGATCAAACCTGTATACTGACAAGTCTTGATCAAGTTTGCATACTGACAAGTCTTGATCAATTCTGTATTCTGACAAGTGTTGGCCAAGTCTGTATTCTGACAAGTGTTCTCAAACACACCTTTTCTTTTTTATAAAGACCAACGCGCAGTTCCCATACTCCAGCTCAACCAAACTGCTAACATTATAAATATTACAGTTGCATAGTCCGGTGATTTTAAATTTCTACCATCTTAAAAAAAAAAAAATATATATTACTTTCATCATTATAATTGACCTTACTTTATTTTTAGTATGAAGTAACTTTCATCATAAATGGATAACTTGGGAGATATTTGAACTGTGAGTACAGGTAAAATTAATGCTGACATGCACATCGAAATGTTGAACACTATAGGCTTCGGCCGTAACAGTTTCTATTAATTTCACCTAGTGTTCCCTTCTATGCAGTAATATGTTTAATAAGTGCATCAATATCTAAGTTGGATATGTAGGATCAAATTTAGGTAAGTGCTTGGGTAAGACAATTTGATGTTTCCATCGGACTATACAACTTTAATTGACCCGCAAATAACATACCCTCACGATATTAAGTTGTTCAACGGCTGCAAGAACAGTGTATAGGAATAGGAATCATATTTTAAGGAATAATTTCTTTAACAAAAATAAAATGCTGGCAGTGATAAAGGTGGCCTGAAGAACATTAAAAATTACACAGGCATGGTAAAGTTTCTGCTTTGACCTTTTTCTTATTTAGATGAATAAATATATTTTATTCCTAGATACAAAAACAAACCACCTATGCTTACTTGTGATAAATGTGAATGTGTAGAAAGCATTCAGGTCAAAAGTAGATATAGTTAAAGTTGCATAGTCCTACAGTTTTGAGTTACCACCATATTTCTTATTTTATAGGTTGATCATTATACTCTATTTCACGTTAGTTTAAAGTAACTTCTATTTTAAAGGGATAACATTGGCAGTATTTGAAGTGAAAATAGGTCAAATTAATTTGCTGGACATAATAGGCTTCCAGGGTGACAGGTTCTATTAAATTGACTTAGTATGACCTTTTTTTTGCAGCAATAAAGATTTATTGAACGCACCAGTATGATTGTTGGGTAAGATGCAGAGGAATATTTTCGTTTTGATGCTTTCATCGGAATATGCAGCTTTAAATATTAACAGAATTGAACCAATAGTGTATATTGTGTGTTTGGGTGGTAGTACCTAAACAACACTGTCTATATACACAATATGGAAGAGCATTTGTTGGAGAGCAGAATTAGCCATGTTAGTCCATACCTAGCACCTTAAATAGACACAAACACTGCCCTGCAGGCATAACTGGGATACTGCATTATTTCAAACATTTGGACATATATGACCCCTCACATCATATCGGGTAGTGAGTCACAAGGTGTAGTATTGGAAAATTAATCACAATAGAGATTTAATAATTACAAATAAAAAATGGAATTCTACTAATAAATGGCGATGTCGGTCATCAGAGTGATATTAAAATTAAACTTATTACTCAATATACATTTGTATGTTACTTAATAACCAATTCGATGTAATGGGTTTGATTGATTGAGTGGTGGTGATTCTATGCTGTGTCCGTAGCAAAGGGCATATTCATGGCATTAAGTGCTTAAATTGTAGTATTGTCACTTTGTTATTTAACCACTACCTTTACAGAGAATGTAAAATATCACAATCAATGATAGAAAAGGATAGTTAGAGATGTGATGGATCACATATTAGAGCTGTTACCGAAAGGTGATTAACCATTGTAAGCTGTACTTGGTGTAACTGCCACTCAGAATACATCAGGCGGCACCATGCAATAAGACTCCTCCTCTAATGGCTGATTTTTGATTGAGCACGTCACCAGGGCCGCGTTCAGGCTCCGTCTCGGAGGCGCCTCGGAGGCGCCCGTGACGTCAGGCTAGTCTGAACAACAACAGCCAGTTGGTCGCCTCGAAAATGGCCGCCCCCATAGGAGGCGGCCATTTGCATCGAAATGCTGCGCTCTGATTGGATGAAACCACTGCACACGGCGGCCATTTTCGAGGCGCTGTTTGTCTCCAACCTGAAAAGGGAGGCGTCTCCGAGACGCACCCTGAACGGAAATAGGCCAAAAAGCATCGCCGAGACGTCGCCGAGGCGCCTCCGAGACGGACCCTGAACGCGGCCCTGGGATGAAAGTGGTCTCAGGCAAAAAAGGCGGAAATCAAGCCGAGAATATAACATCGGCAGCGAATTTTCGCGAAAACGAGGATTTTCGTTCATAGGACTAGCACTGTCAGGGATTCGTGGAAAAAATGCCGGAAGTCAGGTTTCAACTGTCCTTGTTTTGCCTATATCAGGGATGCCAGTTGGGGTTGATGAAATTAGTGGAAACCACGAAGAGTTGCGTACACATTAAGCCACCCTCGCTTCTGTGCATGCGTCAGAATCTAATAAACATGGCCGTAATCGATTAACACGACCGGGCGACTCAGGTCACCCGAGTCGTTAGAATTTCAAATAGAACACGGCGAGTGGAGTCGACAAATACACGTGCCGTGTGCAAAAAAAGAATAACTTAGATTAATGAAATGGAAATATAGCTAAACTAGGCCATCATAAAATACTTTAAATCCTATTTTGCTGTACTTTTATCGATTATTTAAAAAAAAAAAAAAATTGTCCACCCGAGCGTATTCGATTATTCGACCCAAGTTTGTAAGATGTGCGCATGCGTCAATAAGTGGCTCGGGTGACCCGAGTTGATGCGAAATCCGCGCATGCGCAGAAGCAACGGGACACGGCTGAGCACGGGAACGAGCTGAAACCGCCACACCATGGCCGCGTTCAGGGTCCGTCTCGGAGGCGCCTCGGAGGCGCCCGTGACGTCAGGCTAGTCTGAACGGATTTAGCTGTTGGCCGCCTCGAAAATGGCGGCCTCCATAGGCGGCGGCCATTTGCAATCGAAATGCTGCGCTCTGATTGGATGAAACCACTGCAGGCGGCGGCCATTTTCGAGGCGCTGTTTTGTCTCCAACCTGAAAAGGGAGGCGTCTCCGAGACGTCTCCGAGACGCACCCTGAACGGTAATAGGCCAAAAAGCATCGCCGAGACGTCGCCTCCGAGACGGACCCTGAACGCGGCCCAGGTCTGTGTCTGTGTCAAGTTTAGTTCGGGCAGTACCCATTAGGTGGCGCCACCGTACTTCGGCCGCCGCTGACCGGGTAGGCTTAATATTGACGGTAATATTCTCGTAATGCGAAAGGAGGTACTACCGGTGGTGTCAGTGCTTAGCCTTATGAGAAAGTCGTCGGCGAATATTGACCAACCACAGCACACCAAATTCTTCATATTTTGTCCGTTCCATTAAAGAATTTCCAGTAGAAATCTCTACTGGAAATTAGTAGAATTATGGAAATTTGTGTATCTCCCAACAAAAAATTTATTAAAAAAATTAAAATGTCCCAAATGATCTAAAACGTATAGAGAAATCGAATTTGAAAAAAAAATTAAAAGAAAACAATCGGTAGTAATGGATATGCATGGAAATTGGAAAATTCTAAAAATCTAAGGCATCCCAAATTGTCTAAAACAATAATAAAAATGGTAAATTTCACCCGGATTCCATGACATTTTGTTTAACGTTAATCTGCAAATATTTTTTTTTAATCCGCGAAAATGCGGAGGTCTTTCATCCCCGGTGACTATGATTAGCTCCCCAAGTGGCGGAAACTGGAACCAACACATCGCCACTGACACCAGCGACACCATGCACAACGCACACACAACACGCAGCAGGAAGCCAGTAACCAGATGGAGTTTGGGTAGTGCACCGCTCATCGGGCAGCAGACATCCACACCAACGAACCGGATGTGGAACTTACCCAGCAACCAAATACTGGCGCACAAAAGTTTGAACAGGTACCGAATGTAGCACTGTCTTACATAGTATTACACCCTCGGTGTTAGAACATGGTAGGAACAGGTACCAAATGTAGCAGTCTTAGATAGTATTACACTCCCGGTGTTAGTACAAGGTAGGAACAGGTACCGAATGTAGCACTGTCTTACATAGTATTACACTCTCGGTGTTAGAACATGATAGGAAGAGGTACCGAACATAGCACAGTTTTACATAGCATTACGCCCCCGTTGTTAGAACATGGTAGGAATGGGTACCAAATGCAGAACTGTCTTACATAGTATTACACTCTCGGTGTTAGACCATGGTAGGAACAAGTATGGAACACAGCACTGTCCTAAATAGCATTACATCCCGTTGTTAGAACATGGTAGGAACAGGTACTGAATGCAGAACGGTCTTACATAGCAGTACATTCCCAGTGTTAGAACATGGTAGGAACAAGTACCAAACGCAGCACTGTCTTATATAGCATTACACTCCCAGTGTTAGAACATGGTACGTCACTATGAAGATTGCCATGGTTTTCCAGTGGGCGCCACCACTGCAGTTTAAGGAATCAGTTGAGTTGATAAAACTATGCTATTTAAGACAATGAATTCAAACCGGATACTATTTGTAGTCATCATCATTACCTGTGCTGGTTATTTCCAGTACAAAGCACCTGTCTGCCCCCTGCCCCGACCACCAACCCACACTGAACATTACACAGTCCCACTGTATGGACATATACTGTCATACAAATATATCTCTGGGGTAATTAAATGACAAATAAAGCCAGGTGTGAATCCGAATAAACAGGTGTGGCCTCCACCCACAGCGGTATCCACAGGAAAGGCGCGCAACACAAGAATTAATCAGGGAACAGGACCCATCCTCCGCAGGCCTCATAGTACTTGATAGCTATCACCGCAAGGGATGCTTCAACAAGATGGTGCCTTCATCAACAGGCGGCCTCTGAATGGGGACCACAGTGCCAGCTCTGATAACGAACTAAAGTGGGTTAGTGAATATGCAATATGCATGCACATCAGACAGCAGCGGGTGGACGTAGCAAGCTGGTGAATATACCAACAGGTGAACATACTGGCAAGCTGATGAACACCCAGGCAGCTAGTGAACATACCGGCAGCTGGTGAACATACCGGCAGCTGGTGAACATACCAATACGTGAACATACAGGCTAGCTGGTGAACACCCAGGCAGCTAGTGAACATAATGGCAGCTGGTGAACACTCAGGTAGCTGGTGAACATACCAGCAACAGGAAAATACCAGCAGCTGGTGAACATACCAACAGGTGAACATGCTGGCAAGCTGGTGAAGACTCAGGTAGCTGGTGAACATACTGGCAGCTGGTGAACACTCCGGTAGCTGGGGAACATACCAACAGATGGACATACCGGCAAGCTTGTGAACACCTCGGCAGCTGGTGAGCATACTGGCAGCTGGTGAACATTCAGGTAGCTGGTGAACATATCAGCGACAGATGGACATACCGGCAGCTAGTGAACATACCAATAGGTGAACATACTAGCAAGTTGGTGAACACCCAGACAGCTGAAGAATACTCAGGTAGCTGATGAAAATACTAGCAACAGGTGGACGTATCAGCAACAAGTGAAAATACTAGCAACAGGTGAACATACCAGCAGCTGGTGAAGATATTGACAGGTGAACATACTGACTGGTGATAAACATACCGACAGATGAACATACAAGCAACAGGTGAACATACTGACAGCTGGTGAACATACCAGCAGCTGGTGAAATTACAAGCAACAGGTAAACATGGCGACAGCTGGTGAACATACCAACAGGTGGTGAACACACTTTCAGCTGCTAAACACTTGCAGCTGGTAAGCTTACCAGCAGCATGTGAACATTCCAGCAACTAGAAAAGATATCAGAGCTGACAAATGTAACAGCTGAAGATACCGACAGTTCGAGAACATGCCAGCAGCTATCGAACATGCTGGCCAACTGGCAATTTTCCAAAAAATTGAGGAACATACTGGCAGCTGACAAATGGCTAGCAGTTGGCGAGGGTACTGGCAGCTGGAAAGTGTACCAGCAGGTAGTGAATGTCCAAGAACTCGATACCTACAACACCCGAAAGGCTACAGGATGGCTCGAATGTGGCCCGCTTCACTATTTCAGACAGAGCCTGATATATAATAGGTGATGTTTTGGGGTGGTTTCCCCAAGCATCTACTTACTACAAAACTTCTGAACACAGTCGTTGCCAAAAATATACCTTATCCCTTATCACTACACAGCTAACCCATTATTTCCAGCAACAAACTTCAGATACTTCACAAATATTGAACTTTTTATAAAAAGCAAAAAAACTAAGGTTTGGTCGAACTGGTTCCATCCCCATCCTGAGTTTACACTGTAGCACCTTTACATTAGCATGCATTCGTATAGATAACTGGTGCCTTAAAACACCCTAAATCATCACTGAAGCCCAGTAATGCCAACAGCCTCGTTGAAATAATAGTTAGTCCAAACTGAGATATACTCTTGCAACAAGATATCAGCGGAGACTAGCTAAGCATGACTTGAAGCACTGCTCTATATAGAGATGTTAGCAGAGACTGGCTAAGCCTGATCTGAAATATTGCCCTGCAGAGAGATGTTAGCGGAGACTGGCTAAGCCTCACTTGAAACATTGCCCTGCAAAGAGATATTAGCAGAGACTGGCTAAGCCTGACCTAAAACATTGCCCTGCAGAAAGATGTTAGCGGAGATTGGCTAAGCCTCACCTGAAACATTGCGCTGCAGAGAGATGTCAGCAACGGTTGGCAAACTATTATTCATGCAGGCACCTGCAACTTATACTGAGAACTGCATTACGCATCTCAATGTTACACCAACAAAAGCACAGCAAGATTGACACATGCTCAATGAACATTTCTCAGTATTCATGATCAACTTTCAAGTAAATTAGGTAATATGAGTTCACAGGTAGATTTGAGTTGTTTGTCAAATGAGACCAAAAGATTGGAATCACTAGGTGAGTCCATCACCGCTCTAGTTTAGATAGCAGTTTCAGACTATTTATTTGTGCATGCAATGTGGTTAATATCTACTCATCATCTAAAGTCACTGTGGATGGAACAATCTGTTTTACATCATCCAGGTCCATAATGCCCGCAGGTTATCACAGATGTGGAATAGATTATGTCGTCCTGTATTCTTAGTGCTATTTTAGTACTTTTTAGATACAAATTCTATGAATCTTTTAATAACTATGGAAATAAATCTAGTAGAGATCTACTAGAAAATAAATGGCTTAAAGTAACTTTTATTTTAAAGGACTAAATTTGGAGATATCTGAAGTGAAAACATGCTAAATGATGAATTTGATCAAGCGCGCCAAAATGCTGGGCACAGGCTTTGTTTACCTACTTTTTAATGTAGCCCCAAACCACAATAACCATCCAATGATTGCACCAGGACATGTAGGATCATGCTTGCTTGTTGAGATAAAACCATAACTGATTCATCTAATCTACAATAGTTATTGACGTTCCATTCAATCTGTGAAAGTTATTAATGTTTCAACTAATCTGAAAGTCACCATTATTTAATTTAACCTGCAAAAAGTGATTGTTGTTTCATCTAATCTGCAAAAGTCATACCTGTTTGAACTAATCTTCAAGAGTTGCTGCTGTTTCATTTAATTTTCAAGAGTCACTGCTATTGAAACTAATCTGCTAGAGTCACCGCTATTCATCTAATCTATGATAAGGAAAGTAGGATCTCAGTGGCCTTGTGTTAACTAGGGACATTTATGATCTCGTCGGGATATCATATCAAACACGCATATAAGCCCAGAGTGCAAATTGGTTAATAACTGATATTAACGTCTTCTATATAACACGCTATTATGTGTAATCGATATAAACATCCAAATTTCCAACACTGATTCAGTTCAAACATTTAAAGTATTGATGCCAAGCATACGCCTGCAAATAACCACCAATAAACTGACTGAGATAACTCAATCCAATGCAAAATGGCAGGGTTTGATTGCAGGGCAGTCTGCCTCTTAACAAGTAATAGATAATCTAAGAGATTATGTAGTGTCATGCTCCATTTCCATGTTTAAAATATTCTGATAATCAGCAGAGGGGGGAAATGGAAATCCTCTATTGTTATTCTGTGTGGCCGGCCAAGAGTGTGTGTATGTGTATGTGTATGCTGTGTATGTATGGCTTGGCCCATGTTTGATGGCATGTAATTATAGACATAGGGATGATTGGCAGGTCTGGGTGAGTGCACTCAGGGCCTGGCTCTCTGCTGAGGGAGAGGTCAATGGACATATGGGTCAAGATGTGCACAGGTCAACCAGCTCAGGTGGTGGGCAGACCACTGGTGGTCATGGTAACCAGAAATGCTGAGTCCCTATTGGAGGAACTGGGAATGATGCATCCCTATTGGTTGGAGTGAATGGCATAATCCTATACCAAGAATCCGTGAACTATATATAATAAACCAGAAGGGCTTGGACTCTCTTAAACTTTTGCTTTACTTTCTCTCTTTCTCTCCGTCTGTATTGTTTTTCATTTTAGCCTACCTACATAGCCACAGGCTCGAACACCGACTCTACAAAGCTGGTGACCACAACGATTTTCAACACAGTGTTGATCTGAAGTAGAGCAGTTGGTCGGGGTGCTTGGGTGGTGTGTTGTGTAGGTAGTGCTTTTTCTTGTTCCTTGGACTCTGTGGGGGTTCAAATTTATTATTATATAATTGAATTGTCGACGACTTTTCCGACAGTTTTGATATTTTGCAAGGTATGCTAGGCTTTCTCTTACAGCATTTCTGTAAGATGCCATGATAGAAGCCTCGCGTCGCCGGCAAAATATATTACATAATAAACACATAAATTATTATAAACTATTTATTTAATAAAATCAAATAAAACTAAGGATAATATTTTGAGAATTTAATTTTGAATTGTTATTCGCAAGGCGAATGCATGAGGTTATTTTCACTATCTTTCTTGATATATTTTTTTGGATGACATTCACTTTTCTGAAAGCAAGTGTCTGTTGAGAGCTTAGCTAAAAAGAGTGATATATATTTTTGTATGAAGATTAACTTTTCCAAAAGCGTCTGTTGAGAGCGTAGATAAAAGAGTGATAGAATTTTTTTTTGATGAGATTAACTTTTCCGAAAGCAAGTGTCTGTTGAGAGTTTAGCTAAAAGAGTGATAGAATTTTGATGAAAATTCACTTTTCCAAGAGCAAGTGGATGTTGAGAACTTAGCTAAAAGAGTGATATTGAATTTTTTGATGAAAATTCACTTTTCTGAAAGCATGTGTGTTGAGAGCCTAGCTAAAAGAGTGATATAATTTTGATGAAAATTCACTTTTCCGAAAGTGAGTGTCTGTTGAGAGATCAGCTAAAAGAGTGATGACTTTTTTGTGGAAAAGAATTTCTACAAAACTGATGAGAGATTCTTGTTCTTTCATTATTCAATTATTTTTTCTTCATTATTTTTTCTTCATTCTCATAGCACTAAGATTAATGAGAGATGAATGTATCTGGTATGTTATTCATATTCCTCATAGCACTGAGATGAATGAGAGAAGAATGATTGTGGTATGTTTCTTCATCTTGTAAAAGACAAAGGTGGGAAGAGCTAAGTTCACATATATTCTTGATATTATTTGTTGAGATCACTACAAAACTTGTTGAACTACAAAACTGATCTTGTATATACTTGAAAAGTGTTTGCTGGGACTATGCCAGGAAACACTATAAAAATGCTACTAACTATAAAATGTTTATTATAAGATGGTGTTGGTAACTTCCATGACATAAAATTGTTGAATATTGTCATTTTGATTGTCATGAAAGGTAGTTCATTTGAGATTCATGGACATAAAGATGTCGAATATTGCCTTTGGTTGTCATGAAAGGTCGTTCATTTGAAATTCATGGACATAAACACCGACGCTACACATGGTCAGTTGATCATTCTGTTTAAAACCTAAGCAACCTGCTCAATACCCATTATACTGTATTCTTGCGGGTTAACAGCCATCTTTGGGTTAACGCTCACCCGCCACCTTGGCCAATATTTCCTAAACACCCACCCCTTAAACGCCCATATGTTGGTAAACACCCACCCCCACTTCAGTGATTTGCCAATTTAAACGCCCAGGGCCCGTATGCACCAAGTTGTGCTAGCCTTAACCGGAGCTAGGCGCTAACTCCGGTCAGCTAGCTGCGGGTAGTGGGGGGTCCGCGAAAAAGATTAACTGGTATGCTGACCGCGAGTTTATTTATAGATTTGGGAATTCCCTCCAGTCGACGATATGGATAACGCTGCCAATGCGGTGGCGGCTTTAATATTGCTTCGAATTTAGGGTTAATTTGATTAAATTTCACTTATGGCGTATGTAATTCTGTTAAATATGACAGCATTTAATAGATTTGGGCTAATATATAGCCGCCGATTCGACGGCGGCCATATTTAGTTGACGTTGGACAGTATGGATATCGACGTCGCTGCGGAGGCGGCGGTTTGTTTACTTTACATTCGTCGATTCAAAAATATTAATATCGCCGCTGCTACGGCAGCAGCGTTAATATCGCTTCGCATTTAGGGTTAAACTGATAAGATTTCACTTATTGCGTATGTAATTCTGTTAAATATGACAGCATTGAATAGATTGAGAGCCACACACCCACACTAACCGCCCCGGCTAGCAGTTAAACCTGATTTGAAGGTGGGGTAGCTTAGCCTAGGCTACGGTCCGCGGTTTGCGCTGGCACCGATTGATGCATACAGATTTTCCACAGTTAGCCGTGTGGGGATAGTCAAACCGCGGTTAAGGCCTTAACTCCGATTGGTGCATACGGCCCCAGGGCGTTAAGCCTTGAGAATACAGTAGTTGAGGGTGTTACTGGTGTAAGCCAAAAACATTTTTAATGGGGTTTTTTTTTTGTTTGTATCTGCAAAAAGAGATTACAGTATATTATTACAAATCCGGGTGAAAAAAATGGACCATGTGCAGTGGCTAGAAAGCAGCTTAGGTATGTTAAAACTTTAAGCGATGTCTAGATACATTTGGAAAATACTAAAACTATTAATTTCAATCTCCTCTGTCTCTGTTGCACACACACACCTGATTAAATCTAGCAACTCTTGAGGCTGTGACGAAGCTAGTTACTGAATAAAAATATATTTTAAAAGATTACATCAGCATTGTATTACATTCCATAACAATAATAATGGCTTCCTCAATAACACACCGTTGTTCATATTATATCAGTCTTCAAACATGTATTGCAACACACGCATCATTATAAACATCTTATAATGATATATACACCCAAAAAATATCTTCATCACTTTCTTTGATATAAAACATAATCAAATATCTTAAATCCAACATTTCCCCCCCCCCCCCGAACCCTCTCCCCAACTGCACCCTACGTCCCATCTTGTGAGTAATTATATTACCGCCCACTCATCCACCCTCTCTACCCCCCCCCCCCCCCCCCCATCGGCGAATGGTTAAAGTTGCATAATCTGATCATTTTTAGTGGTTGAAAAAAATATATATATAGATATATATATACATTAGATTAATCATTATATAATCAAATCTACTTCACCTTAAAGCAACTTTTATTTCAAAGGTCTAAATTTGGAGAGATATTAGAAGTGGAAACATGCTAAATGATGAATTTGATCGAGCACGCCAAAATGCTGGGCACAGGCTTTGTTGACCTGACCTACTTTTGTATTGCAGCTCCAAACCACAATAAACATTCACTGTACCAGGATATGTAGGATCAAATTTAGGTAGTGCTCTGATTTACAAAAAAAAACACGACGCTTTTCATATCGGATTATGCAGCTTTAAGAACAGCTTGCTGTACTAGCTGGCCTCGGCGGTCCGGACGATCTGGGGCGCGGCCTCGTCCCCAGAAACCATGACGACGGCGATGCCGGCGTCCGTCACGTGACCGCCTGTAATGGACGCGCGCTGGCGGAGTCCGTCGCCACCGACAAGCTGCAGGGCGACTTCCTCTGACGGCGACAGGCCGGGCTTCTTGGTGGCACAGCAGGTGTCGCTGTAACACTTCTTGTCGGGGCCACACTCCAGGACACAGTCGCGGCCAGGCTTCATCTCCTCGAACTGCACGGGTCGGAAGAAAGGTCATTGTATAAAAGGAGCATTTATTTATCTCTTGGAAGCATAGTAATGAGTAGGGAAGAAAAATATGCATATTATATGTTGAAGTTGCATAGTCCGATGGTTTTGAATTTCTGTCATTTTTTTGGGATAGATTTATCAAGTTGATTGTCATAATCTACCTTCGGTTAGTTTGAAGTAATTAAAAAAAAAATGAATAGCTAATTTTTGTTTAGATATTTGAAGTATAAATATGTCGAATTTGTTTTGGCAAGCACAACAAAACTTTGACACCATAGGTTCTATTAAATTAATTTATTAAGTTGATAGTTATAATCTACCTTACGTTAGTTTGAAGCAACTTTTATTTTAGATATTTTAAGTATAAACATGTCAAATTAGTTTTGGTAAGCACGCCAAAACCTGGACACCATGTGGTTCTGCAGTAACAGGTTCTATTAAATTGCCTCAGTATTCCCTTCTATGTGGCGATAAATGCTTAATAAGTACATCAGTGGCTAAGTTAGATATGTGGGATCAAATCTAAATAATTGTTTTTGTTTTGAAAATGTGATGCTTTAATATGTGGTTTGTTTCTTATATATTAAAGCTGCATAGTCCGATGAAAGTATCACATTTTCAAGAGTAAAATACTTATTTAGAATTGAGCCTACATATAAAACTTAGATACTGACACACTTGCTGCATAGAAGCATATTTCAAGTATTTCTTGCTGCATGGAAGGGTATATACTAAGTCAATTTCATAGAACCTGTTACGGCTGAAGCCTATGGGATCATACTTTTGGCAAGCATCCCCAAAATTAATTTATCCATTTTATATCAAAATTACCTCAGGCTAATCTAAGATAGATCATAAAGATCAACGTAATATATTTATCTCAGAAAATGACAGAAACTCAGAACCGTCGGACTATGCCACTTTAATGAAAATGAGAAATGGATTATATGGAGAGAGAAAAAAAGTACATAAAAGCAGTATTGGTTTTGTGATTATACCCAAGTAAATCTTTACTCTAGGTGGAGTGCGGGGGTTTTAGTGTTCTCTTTTAGACAGTACTTTAAGAAATTGCATGAAAATAGAGGTATATGAGACTGTCTCAAAAGGTGCTAAACAATATGGGACAAAGCTTTGTCCATAGTAACGATCAACACACTATCTACTTATGTATTTGCTCAGGATAAACTGATTTGCTTTTTACATGGTGTTTCATAATCCGAATAGAATACATATTGATTTGAAGCAAATGTCCTTGTGTTTTCAGTGTAACCGTTTCTGTGCCGTGTTGTGTCAATCGTTACTATGGACAAAAAAACAAAGAGCTAGCACCTTTTGAGACAGGCTCATATAGAAGGCAAGAATAATTATATTAAAGGTGATGTTACAAGCATGTAAGCAAAGGTTAGATAAAGTAGTGGTATGTATAAGGCATGAATAAGTTATATATATACATATATATATATTTATACATATTTATATATATATACAGTAAAACCTCTCTATAGCGACGCCTCCACAGATCGACCACTCCCCTATATCAATCGCTTTATTTGGATCCCAACAATGCCATTGTAAGGATATTCTAACTCGCTAAACCGACCACCTCCCTAAATGGAGCGCTTAAAGTAGGTCCCATGGTCAGTCGATTTAAAGAGGTTTCACTGAAGTTACATTCGTTGAATAAGCAGAGAAAATTTCAATGGCGACAATAATATTGGTCTTCCTTATTCCATGCTCTTTGCCCTATCCTAGTAATCCCGAACACTAGACTAAATAGCAGGGTGGCGCTTACATACAGTACAAAATCTAATTTTAAATTACCAAATTCACCGGTGAAAATCAGCTTCAATTTCAAGGGTACGTGCACGGATTTTGAAGGAGAGCTTCTGGTGTACTATGGTACACAAGGTGTGGTGAGAGTTTAAAAACCATTATATATGAACACTCAATAGGAGACAAGAGTTCCCATGACAATAGCCAAGTACTACTAACCTAAGAGTTTCAATGACTATCTGAGTACTGTTAACCCAAGAGTTTCAATGACTATCTGAGTGCTGCTAACCCAGAGTTTCAATGACTATCTGAGTGCTGCTAACCCAAGAGTTTCAATGACTATCTGAGTGCTGCTAACCCAAGAGTTTCAATGACTATCTGAGTGCTGCTAACCCAAGAGTTTCAATGACTATCTGAGTGCTGCTAACCCAAGAGTTTCAATGACTATCTGAGTGCTGCTAACCCAGAGTTTCAGAACCCAAGAGTTTCAATGACTATCTGAGTGCTGCTAACCCAAGAGTTTCAATGACTATCTGAGTGCTGCTAACCCAAGAGTTTCAATGACTATCTGAGTGCTGCTAACCCAAGAGTTTCAATGACTATCTGAGTGCTGCTAACCCAAGAGTTTCAATGACTATCTGAGTGCTGCTAACCCAAGAGTTTCAATGACTATCTGAGTGCTGCTAACCCAAGAGTTTCAATGACTATCTGAGTGCTGCTAACCCAAGAGTTTCAATGACTATCTGAGTGCTGCTAACCCAAGAGTTTCAATGACTATCTGAGTGCTGCTAACCCAAGAGTTTCATGACTATCTGAGTGCTGCTAACCCAAGAGTTTCAATGAATATCTGAGTGCTGCTAACCCAAGAGTTTCAATGACTATCTGAGTGCTGCTAACCCAAGAGTTTCAATGACTATCTGAGTGCTGCTAACCCAAGAGTTTCAATGACTATCTGAGTGCTGCTAACCCAAGAGTTTCAATGACTATCTGAGTGCTGCTAACCCAAGAGTTTCAATGACTATCTGAGTGCTGCTAACCCAAGAGTTTCAATGACTATCTGAGTGCTGCTAACCCAAGAGTTTCAATGACTATCTGAGTCCTGCTAACCCAAGAGTTTAAATGCCAATACCCGAGTACTATTAACCCAACAGAGTTTCAATGATAGTATCCGAGTACTACTAACCCAAAAGAGTTTCAATGACTATCCAAGTACTAGTAACCCAAAAGAGCTTCACTGACAATATCCGAGTACTACAAACCCAAAAGACCTTCACTGACAATATCCGAGTACTACAAACCCAAAAGAGCTTCAATGACAATATCCGAGTACTACAAACCCAAAAGAGCTTCACTGACAATATCCGAGTACTACTAACACAAAAGAGTTTCAATGGTAATACCTGAGTACTACTAACCCAAAAGAGTTTCAATGATAGTATCCGAGTACTACTAACTCAGAAGAGTTTCAATGATAGTATTTGAGTACTACTAACCCAAGAGTTTCAATGATAGCATCAAATTCACCCAACACCAGCTGTCACTGACAGTCTGGGACAGGGTTGATTGCTTCAAGACGTTTTAGAGTTTTCAGGTGATATTAGGTAGTAGATGGAGACAATAAATGGTACTAAATTGTTTTTTGTTGTTGTTGGTATTTTATGTCCTAGATATTTTAGGAACAACTCAAATCTGAAATAACCAAACATCGCGGATCACACAGATCGGTCATCCCTGAAATAAACATCTACGTTTTATTTATTGTTGTTTTACATCCTAGCAACAGCTAGGGTCATGTCAGGACAGTGCACACTCATGGTGACTTTATAATGCTGCCCCACTGAGAGACCAGGCTGTCAGCACCACGACCCAATATCCCACACAGTCCCATTATCCTGATACTGCGCTAACCAGTCCTTGTCCAATCCTATTAAGGCCGAGTGCCAGGCTAGGTATCAACAACTATATATTTGATCAATCATTGGTTTGACTCAGCTGGGATTCAAACTCCTGACCTTCCGCACGGGAAGCCTGCAGTCTACGGATTCGGCCACTGCATCTGGTCATTTCTGTCTGTGTGTGCGCATGTATACACCAAAGCACAAGCACACACATGTATAAACTACTACACACCCATAACGTGTTGGAATCTGGTGATGAGTGGGATGAACCCCCAACAGCGGAAAGTCAATGACGCTCTGTGCAAAAGGTCTTCCACCACCAACCCGCCCTCTGGTGGCAGTGACGAGAACTTGTGTTATGAGTAGGAAACCACTGTACAACATGCTGTGGACAATGTAAGCAGCAGTTGATTGCGCATGCTCCATGGTAAAGGTGTTATAGTAGATTTCTACCAGCAATCCGCCCTCTGATGGCAGCGGAATAACTAATGGAGTGGGTAGCAGCTCATCCTGCATGTTTTGCAGAAATGGTCTTATGGACAATTGCCACCACCAACCTGCCATTTGATGGCAGTAAAGAGCTAATGTGGGCAGCAGTTCACTGTGCAGGATGCTCTGTGAAAAATGTCTTTCCACAACCAACCCGCCCTCTGAGTGGCAAACCTAAGGTGGGTAGCAGGTTATTGTGCATGCTGCGTGGAAAAGGTCTATTCAAGAAAGGGTTTTTGAAAAAGAAAAGAAATCAACAACAAAAACATACAAAGAAACTGTCAGGATAGTTTCCGTTTTCCCTTTTATTTATCCAAAATCCTACAGCACAAGATTTTCTTAAGCCTCTTAAAATTTTCTTTAAAATACAATACCTTTTTAAAAATTAAGATTATTTAAATCACAAAAATAATTACATAAATCTGAATCAACGATAAACAAAACTTTAGCAAATAAAATTCTGAAAGGACATGCAAATATATACCTGCTTCACACACGTTTGATCACATTGCCAGATCAATAATCTAACTTTGAAACTGGAGATGCCCGATGCCAGATCAAAGGGAGGCGAGCATGGCGCAGGGTGGTTTGGGTAGAGGATTCCAACAGAGGATGTCGTGTAATGTAGGGCGGTCTTGTGTGGCTAAGCGGGTTACTGTTAGACACAGCCAGGTAGACAGACAGGATAGCGGTGGTTTCAGTCGAGGTAGTCAGTGCTTAACGTAAAGGACACACACGTACCTGGTGTGATGCGGTGTAGATTAAGGACAGAGGAGGAGGAGCATGCGGTGACTACACCCGTCAAACTATGCTGTACGCAGCGCACGACACCAGCAAACACACCGGGCGGAAACACGCGTGCTGCGCATGACACCAGCAAACACGCCGCACGGAAACACGCGGGCAGCGCATGACACCAGCAAACACCCCGGGCGGAAACATGCACGATACCAGCTAACACGCCGGGCGGAAACATGCACGATACCAGCTAACACGCCAGGCGGAAACATGCACGACACCAGCTAACACGCCGGGCGGAAACATGCACTCAGTGCACGATACCAACAAACATGCTGGGCAGTGCGCGATACCAGCAAACAGGCTGGGTGGAAACATGCATGCAGCGCATGACACCAGCAAACACGCTGGGCGGAAAAATGCATGCAGTGCATGACACCAGAAAACAACCTGGGTGGAAACGCCCCGCAGTGCACGACACCAGCAAACATCCCAGGCGGAAACATGCCTGCAGCCCATACTAGCGCTTTTTCACTTTCTTGCTCTTTATCTCTTTCATGCTCAGACTGTCCTTCGCTCTCTTTTTCTCTTGCACTCTCTCTTTTGCAGTCTCTTTCTATCCCTCTTTCAATCTTGTTTGTGGCCTCTTCCTCACTAGCTGTCTTTCACTCTTTCGCTTGTACTTTCTTGATCTTTTTTTTGCTCTCTTGCTTTTTTACCCTTTCTCTCTTGTTTCTTCCATGCTTTCTTGCTCTCTCGCTGTCTTTTGCGTTCTCTCATTCTTTTGCACTCTCTTTTGCACTCTTGCTTTTTCTCTTTTGCACGCTCTTGCTCTTTTGCACTCTTGCTCTTTTGCACTCTTTTGCTCTCTTTTGTTCTTGCTCTCTTGTACTCTTTTGCTCCCTTTCTCTTTTGCTCTCTTGCTCTTTTTCACTTTGCACTCTTTTGCTCTCTTGCACTTTTTGCTCTCTTGCACTCTTTTGCTCTCTTGCACTCTTTTGCTCTCTTGCACTCCTTTGCTCTCTTGCACCCTTTTGCTCGCTTACTCTTTTGCACTCCTACTCTTTTGCTCGCTTACTCTTTTGCATGCTTCTGCTCTCTTACTCTTTTGCGCTCTTACTCTTTTACTCTCTTACTCTTTTGCTCTCTTACTCTTTTGCACTCTTTTGCTTTCTTCCTCTTTTGCACTCTTACTCTTTTGCTCTGTTACTCTTTTGCACTCTTTTGTGCTATTTCGCCCTCGCTGTATGTATGTATGTATGTATGTATGTATGTATGTATGTATGTATGTATGTATGTATGTATGTATGTATGTATGTATGTATGTATGTATGTATGTATGTATGTATGTATGGATGTATGGATGTATGGATGTATGCATGCATGTATGTATGTATTTGACATATATGCTAGTGCATTCAGTGCAAAGTCGGGTCGGGAAAAGTGATTTCGGGTAAAGTCAGGTCGAGTAAAGTCAGGTCGGGTAAAGTCGGGTTGGGTAAAGTGATGTCGGGTAAAGTGATGTATGCATGTATGCATATGCTATATACCTTGTATATACTTTGTATATATATATATATCAATCAATCAATAGTTCCATCCTCTAGTCGAGGGTTGGATGCAATGGTTCTCCACTTGTCCCGATGTTGTGCTGTTCTGATAGACTGTGAATAATTCAAGCCTGTCCACTGTGAAATATTTGTAAACCATGATGTTCTTGGTCTCCCTCTCCCTCTGCTGCCATTCACCTTCCCTTCCAACAATGTACGGTATATTGAACTCTGACGAATGATGTGGCCAAAATAAATAAGTTTCTTTGTCTGTATAGTGGCAAACAAGCTTTTCTTATTTTTAATTTTTCTGAGAACTTCTTTGTTGGTGATCTTCTTTGTCCATGATATTTTCATCATCCTTCGATAAGTCCACATCTCAAATGCTGCTAAACGTTTGTACATTTTCTTAGAGATTGTCCATGTCTCTGCCCCATACATTAGAGTAGACCACACATAACACTGAAGAATACGCTTCCTTGTTTGTATTAATATCTTACTTGATGTTAACACTCTATACATTTTGGAGAATGTTGTTCGGGCTATTGTTATCCTTCTTTTAATTTCTTCCTCACATCTCCCATCATTTGTAATCTTTTGTCCGAGATATATGAATTCGGATACTTGTTCTATGTTTGTGCCATCTATGGTTATATTGACATTTGGTTTATCTGTCTTTTTACTTATAACCATTGTTTTGGTCTTCCTGGCATTCATCTTCATGTTGAATAGTATTCCAGCTTTATTGATTCTATTCACTATATCTTGTAGGTTTTTCTCACTGTCTGCTAGTATTACACTGTCATCGGCATATCTAAGATTGTTGATGTTCATGCCACCTATTGTCACTCCCTTGCAATCTTCAATGTGTCTGAAAATCATCTCTGTGTACAGGTTAAATAGACATGGTGACAATACACACCCCTGTCGAACATATATATATTTGACGTATATACCAGTGCATATATCGTCTAAATATGGGATGGCCTAATGAGTTACAGCATCCGTCTCCCGTGCTCGTAGATCGTGGGTCAAGTCAAACCAATGACTTAAAAGTTGATACTGTCTCTTCCTAGCTTCCTAGTCAGGCGCTCAGCATTATTAGGACAGGGCAAGGACTGGTGTGCTCAGTGTCAGGATAATGTGACTGAGTGGGATACCAGGTCATGGTGCCGACGGCCTGGTTTCCCAGTGGGACAGCACTATAAAGTCACCATGATTGTGCACTGTCACAAGTCGGTACCCGTCCTGATATGAGCTTAGATGTTGCTAGGATGTAAAACAACAAACAAACAAACAAACAAACAAACTCTAAATATCGTGCGGCGGCCGTGCAGTGACTTTAGGGTTGGCCACACAACACATACATTTGATATATGCACTAGTTACTAGTCTAGTATATACACGATACATACTAGGTATATATACATACAGATTGATTGGTGGTTTCTTAACGCCGTATCGGCAGCATAGGCCATATACACGGTGAGAATTTTTATTTTTTTTAATTCAAACATCGCCTTTACATATAATGTAAAAGCATACAATCAATTACCTGTCAATAGACACTTATGAATTTTTAAAAGCTCACAATCATATAGCGAAATAGCGAATGGTAGACAGGAAGTGTGAACACTTATTTGTCTCTATAATTAAATAAAATAGATGAAAGAATTAATTGACAAAAATTGTTTTAATGAACTATATGAGGTGGTACATACATATATACATAGAAGGTATATACATACATACATACATCATATATACCATGTATATGTATATCATATGTATGCTGTATATACATTATACTAGTCATATATAAAATGTAAGTGTTGTGAGGGCATCATACGATGCCCACGCATTAAATACATGTGATATATATACACTAGTAATAGCTTATATATATACGACATATATATATATAGATCTGCCAATATTAATATATATATATAGGCCCGGGGTAGTAGAACGATATCAGTTTCTACACTCACCTATGACAAACTGGACATTCTATGATTCAGCCGGGCCTGAGCATTAATGGTTTGACGGGATCTGCCGCAATTGCGTACGTTTCTGGGTTTAATGCTATGATTGCAGCAGCCATTCAGGTCGTGCCTATATGTTATCATTTGGACGGGATCCATCACAAATGCGCCGTACCACAGCATATGCGTCAGAGGATGGCCTGGGGTCATAGCACCATATCAGTTTCTACACTCACCTATGACGAACTGCGCGTTCTGCGATCCCGAGTCGTCCACCGGTTCATACGCTGCGGAATGGCTGCTGCCGTCATAGTGTTAAGCCCAGAAACCGCCGCATTTGCGATGGATCCCTTCCAAATGATAACGCATGACCAGAACAGTTGCTGCCATCATAGCATTAAACCTGGAACTCTGCATTTGCGGCGGATCCCATCAAGCCATTAACGCTCAAGTCTGGCTGGGTCATAGAATATGGCTGCTGCCATCATAGCATTAAGCGCAGAACACGGTGCATTTGTGATAACACATAGGCACCGCCAGAACGGCTGCTGCCATCATAGTATTAAAACCGGAAACCTGTGTATTTGCAGCGGATCCCATCAAACTATTAATGCTCAGGCCGGCCTGATCTGGCCAGCATGGAATGGCAGAAAGACATATAGAAGGAAAACGTTTTCTTGTTGTTAAATGTAAAAAGTAGTGGACTGTATGGGGTTGGAACCTACAGGACCAACAACTTCAGATTACAATTTCAACACCCTAACCATTAGACTAAACAGGCCACATATAATTACTTGTCTCAGTTCAGGCTGTTGCCATGTATACATAGTGTCTAAGCATACCATATGTGAGCAGTACACATATCCTTGGCGGTCTAAACGTATGTGAGGATGTGCAGACATGTGTTTTGCGCGCATCTGTACTGTGTATATATAAGGAAAACGTTTTTTTGTTATTGAATGTAAAAAGGAGCGAACCATATGGAGTGAGATATGTGCATTTGAAAGTTTTTGACTTTAAGATCTTTTGTATTAGCTAATGCAGTATGGAACGGCTGCTGCATTAGCTAATATAAAATATCTGAACTTTCAAATGCACATATCTCACTCAAATTTTGGAATATATTTCAAAAAGAATATTGCTTCTGATTCATTGGAGTTTCAAGTGAAATTATAATTCTAATGTTTTGACACTTTTTGAAAAGGTGTGTGTGAACGGGGCTATATATGTGTATCGCCGATCAATATATATTTATTTTGGTCCATATATATAGTAGAGTTATACGACTCTTACCTGGGTACAGCTGATGGATAACTGTTGTTTTCCCGAGGTACTAGCCTCGGATAGCCATGGGCTAGGGAGAAGGAAGCACATCCGGGTCCAGCAATCTTTTACATACTTAATAGGATAAAAAATTATCTCAAAATTCTATGGATACTAATACGTTTTCGTTCTGGAACAAGCCAACATCATAGTCATGGTAGGGTAAGGTGAAAAATCCAGCATGTTCTTTTTGAAGTGGCTAGAATCCCCTTCAGTTGCCTTTTTCTTCTCCGTCTCCATGTGTTTGCCACACTTGGAGCCCGTCTCCACTTGCTTGAACAAGTACTGGAGTTGACCCTCAAACATCTTGGTTTTATCCAAGGGCTCGCCTTTGACCGGCTTGGGGGCAAGGAATAGAGTGTATTCCTTTCCATCATTGTCCATGACCTTCTTGGAGCGCGCGACCTCTTTGCCTGGCTCAGTGCAGACAGCCTTGAATACGTTTTCGAAACGTCGATAGGAGAGGAAATTGGTGGTGGCAGTAAGCAGCGCAATTCCCCGTCCATCTCTTCACAAAGTGAAGAGAACTTGTTCTGTCATCATCCGATTTGCAATCGGAGTTATGGCCGACAGAGCCGCGAGCACACCTTTGTGCACTGTGTGCAGGACGGCCTCAAACTTTTTGGTGGTCTGGATTTTTCTCCTCTTTTGGACTTTGATCTTTTTGACCACTTTGCCATTCAGTTTGGGGTATTTCCCTGCCCATTCGGTGTCTGAGTCTGTGTTCGTCAAGGATGAGTCGGACGAAGAGTCCGAAGAAGACTTCTTCTTCTTTGGCTTCTTCACCAGCGACTTCCTACAGGCCCTGGTGAAGTCGTCCCCCTTGGACGAGTCTTCCCTATTTCTGTGCTTACGCTTACGCACGGGCCGCACCACCTCTCCCTGGGACTCCATCAGAGTCCTGTGGTTCTGAAAAATCCTCCCACTCGGAGTCCTCCGACACGACCGGCTTGCTTAGCCCTATCAGCACGTGGCTTAGCGGGGAGCAATTCCTCCAGCTTAAGTTGCACCAGCCGCGCGACCCGTTCATCTAGGTCAGCCGGCCCCGCCTCTCCAGAACCTTGTTGTTCTGGCGACCTTTGCCCTGTTACCGGCGGTGACGCGTCTTCGTCTTCACTGAGCTTGCAAGGTGCATCCACCTTACTCCGCTTCGTAGCCATAGCTGGGCATCTGTAAGAAACTGAAAACCAAACGGTTAGGAATCTTGCACGGTGGACATGACACTGGCAAACAACAATTATTTTGTTACCAACAGTGTCTAATGGTGTTAAATCTGTATTTAAACCGTTATTAACACAGGTGTGTGGTTAATTTTATCAGTCATAAGTAACCGGTATGGATAACCAACCGAAACCAAATGAGGGGTAGGGACCAGTGTAGCGGTAGCCTCCCACACACTCTATCCAATAAACTTCTCCCACCTATGGCTTTTGTGGCAAACAAGTTGGGAGAAAATACTACGGGACTCGGAGGTATGCCTAAAAATTGTTGGGGAATCTTAAAGAATCCCAGGAATAAATCCTAACGATGTTAGTGGCTCCTGCCAAACATCTCTCCGTTCGGCAACGGGCGGCATTACAAAAAACAATGGCTGCATTGTTCTAACGATATTACAACACATCGTAATTAACCTGTAAATCAGTTAATTTTCAATCAAAAGTTTTTGAAACTTGATGTATGTGAATGCTATCATGAACTATACCAACATATCCATTCAAAACCGATACTAACCTGGTTGGTTATGTAGAAAACTGCCTGAGCTACTCAACAAACATCCCCCCGTTGTGAGTAGATTATGCTAATTGCTGGACCCGGGTGTGCTTCCTTCTCCCTGGACTACGAGTAGCCAGAGGCATAGTACCGAGGTAAAATATATATGTATATACATACCTTGTATATACGTTGTATATATATATATACTAGTGTATACATAAAATGTTTGTACTGTGTGGGCATTGTACGATGCCCTCGTGACACATACATTTTATATACAACTGGTATATGCATCATACATATGATATATATATGGTGTATATAAATACACACATACATAATCACACACCTTGTATATATGACATCGTATATATACAAAGAGCCTGAACTGAGACAAGTAACTATGTGTGATCTCTGTGGCCTAGTGGTTAAGGTGTTGAACTTGTAACCTGAAGTTTGGTGTTGTGGGTTCAAACCCCATGTGTTTCACTGCTTTTTACATTCAACAACAAAAAGCGTTTTTCGTTCTATATGTGTGTCTGATTGAATTATGCAATGTAATTGTACTAACATATATTTAACATTAAAGCAAATATATTTCCTGTTTGAACTACTCTAACCTCCACCCTTGAACTACCCACCCTCACCCTGACCTCAGCACTGACCCACTTCTCCCCCAGCCTCAGCACCCCTTCCCTCACCCCCACTGACCTCTCACTCCCCCTGACCCAGTTCAGTTGCAGTGAGTCTAAAGCCGTGGTCACACGTACAACTCTAGGCCGGTTCAGATCGATGTTTGTTTGTGGTTGTTTTAGGTCCTAGCAACATCTAAGGTCATATCAGGATGGGTACCGACTTGTGACAGTGTGCACTCATGGTGACTTTATAGAGCTACCTCACTGGGATACCATACATACAAACATGCATACAAACATGCATACATACATACATCCATCCATACACACATACATGCACACATACATACATACATACATACATATATCTACACATACATATATACACACATACATACATCGACACATACATACACACATGTATACACACACATACATCCACACATGTATACAAACATACCTACACACATACATCCACAGATACATACACACATGCATACACATATACATACATATAGCTACACACATACATGCACATGTACACACACATACATACATATACACACATGCATACAC
The DNA here is from genome assembly GCA_030323885.1 of Branchipolynoe longqiensis. Lineage (NCBI taxonomy): Eukaryota > Metazoa > Annelida > Polychaeta > Phyllodocida > Polynoidae > Branchipolynoe > Branchipolynoe longqiensis. Next base: position 32,843,756 of record CM059193.1, read on the forward strand.
ACATACAAACAAACATACATGCATACATACACACATACATCCACCCATACATCAACACATACATACACAATTGCATACACACATACATGCATACACACATACATGTATCCACACATACATACATCCACACATACATCCACAAGTAAATACATAGAAACAACATACCTAACAAGAGATGGGAAGAGTAGGACGGTCCAAACATGTGCTCCAACCACTATCAAAAGCAACTACCTGTTAGGAAGCAGTCTCCATATGATATATTAAAAAATGGGACGGTCCAAACATGTAGGATGGTCCAAACATTTGTTCTAACCACTATGAAAGCAACTACCTGTTAGGAAGCAGTCTCCATCCATGTGCTTAAGCCGCCCCAACTAAACCAATTACATTCACACATGCCACTTAGGCCGATTCAAGCTAGTTCGTCTCATCTAAACTACCTCGCGACACGGTTTACTTGAGGCGAACTAGTTGAGTCGACTCAGCCCTAATTTGCCTCAGCGTCGGGGTCACACGCCCAATGTGAGTCGACTTAGATGAGGCGAATTAGTTGAGGGGACTTAAGGCCCGTATGTGACCAGGGCTTATAACACTCCCCCCACAAATCTGGTTATATTTTTTTTATTATATATTTTTTTATTGAGGCTGTATTTATTCTGTCCATAGCATGTTAGCCTGGGTACCCAGGCTTGTTTTCAATGCTGGCCAGCTGTAGTGTTGGTGTTATCTTACCAAACAGTAGCTGCTGATAAGTTATTTGATTGTCTGCATTTCAGTAGCAGATAGATAGTCTGTTGGTACGTTTACAGCACAGCTTTCCCATTGCAAATGGCCGCCGCCTATGGGGGCGGCCATATTTGAGACAACCAACTGCTTGCTTTTTTTCCCCTTTTTTTTTTTAAGCAGAGTTGTGCTTGGAGAGCATTTGTCAGAGTACAGTTCCCGTCGCCACAAGGTATACCGGGCCACTTTAAAGTGCAATAGATTCTATCAATAAATATATATATATAATATATCAAATATATATAACATATATATATTATATATATCGTATATAATATATATAATAGATATATAGTAAATGATATATCTAATATATAATATACATATATAATATACATATATAATATATATAATATATTGCTGCATATGCCATTATAGGAGTATAATAAGGCCGGAAGATTCCCTACATTCCCAAGATCAAGGACACGACGACAGATGGAATTCAGCTTATCTCAATGCAGACCTGCTGTCATCTGAGGTCACATGATCGCTATCTTGTTAACCTTTAAGCAACATCCTAGAATTTATCTACAAGTCGTCTATTGAGTAAATCGTGTCATAAATCAATTTCCAGTAAGGCTATATTGTATATATATACCTTTCAAGTCTCCCATCAAGTTGCTTTATTAGTTTTTTTTATGAGGGTATTCATGTGGGCTTAAAATAAATGTTATATCTATTAAGGACTGTTTAAAGGCTACCTAACAGGTGCCACACAATGTTTCAATATCGGTATTCCGTTTCTACAACATAGCCCCCTATGGGTGGAAATGAGGTCACTTAACATTCCCTTGCTGTTTCACTTCCACGGTAGGAAATCTGGATTCCCCTTTAACACACATTCTCTTATTGGGTATGTGGTATGCCGTAAGGTCAAGCTGTATCCTGTCCTGTGTTCTACTTGGGTTCAGGACCCAGACCAGATGGGATGGCCGAATGAGTAGAGCATCCGTCTCCTGTTTTGGGAGATCGGGAGATCCGAAGCAATGATTTCCTGGGTTTGGATCCTGGTCGAGTCAAACCAATGACTTAAAAATTTATACTTGTCACTTCCTAGCCTGACGCTTGCCATTATTAGGATAGGGCAAGGACTGGTTGGCTCAGTATCAAGATAATGTGACTGAGTGGGATATCAGGTCATGGTGCTAGTGGTCTGGTATCCCAGTGGGGCAGCACTATAAAGTCTCCATGAGTGTGGACTGTCACAAGTCGGTACTCGTCCTGATATGACCTTAGATGTTGCAAGGATGTAAAACAACAACAAACAAACTTAAAAGTAAATGTTTACTCATCAGTAATTGGTAGTGATAGTTCGAACAAAAGTACGATGACCAATGATTAGGTACAGATCTCCCACAAATAAGTATCGGGCGGGATGGTCGAATCGATACTGGCTGGCTTCCCATGGGGGGTTCGAACTCATGATCTCCCGCATGGGAAGCCAGCGCTTTTACCACTTGGTGCAAGGATCTATAAAAGGTGCAGATGCACCTTGGTGGAGGATCTATAAAAGTCTGAGCTAGTGTAGCATTATATAATGCATAAAAGCTTATCAGATTCTGAGGTAGGCAGTAATCTGCAATTCATGACAAGTAATCTGCAATTCATGTGCTATAGCCTACATAGTATCATATCACCTTGCGGTAAACCCTACACGATCAGATCGTGTTGAGACTGTATATCACATAGCAGTGAGATAACATGCACAGTATTACTATTAGCATGCAATAACGTGTACAGTGCCATATAACTATGCGGTTGTTTCACCACGCTCGCTGAATGTGGCCCGTTGTTGGCGCTGTATGAGGTGGTAAATTATTCTCTTCTAATTCCATATAGATCTGTATCAGCAAGTCATGTCCATTATATTAATGTCTCCTCACAGGTATGATCATCAAATCACTGATATAATCTAAAGGTAAATGGCTATTCTCCGGTCTACATGTGCAAAATAAGATCCCCACTATATTTGTAATGCCTGATTTTAACCTACTATTGTCTACATTGTTCATACCATCTCATCGTCTCATCCATAAATAGTTGATATGCACTATAAGGCCAGAACTGGAATAAAAATATGAACCAAAAAAAAATTAATTAAAAAAAAAAGAAATGATACTCGTATTGTTTGAAAAGTGATACTTACAAGTTATGTCAGTTGAGACAAGAAAGAATAGCAGTATGTTGCAGTTCATGTCCTTTTCAATGTAAACATTCAATCCAAAATAGATTGCTATAAATTACATATTTCTAACTAATTTGAAACATTCAATCTAAAAAAGAAAAGATCGTTATAAAGTGCGTAGTTCTAACTAATAAGTGTATGTATTGTTGTTTTACGTCCTAGCAACATCTAAGGTAATATCAGGACGGGTACCGACTTGTGACAGTGTGCACTCATGGTGACTTTATAGTGCTGCCCCACTGGGAGACCGGGCCGCCATGGCCCGACATTATCCTGAAACTGTGCTCCCCAGTCCTTGCCCTATCCTAGTAATGCTAAGCGCCAGGCTAGGTAGCGACATGTATCAATTTTGTACGTCATTGCTTTGATTCGGATAGGATTCTAACTCCTAACCTTCCGCACGGGAAGCCTGCACTCTTAGTCTTACCGACTCAGCCACCGCGTCCGATCTAACTAATGAACATAATATCATACTACTAATATCAAACTACACTTCGCTAGCCTTGCCTAGCTTGATATCAATTCACAATAGGTGTCCTGTAACCTCTAACTATGGAAAGATGTCATGAAGTATATGTACAGTATCATACCACTGTGTAATAACGCATATTGTATCGTACTCTATGGCAATGACCCAACACTTTACTAACTACCTTATTTCACTCAATATAATACTTTCCTCTGTGATACGCATAGGTTATGGGTCATGTAAGTCAGTGTGCAAATAAAACCATACCCATTTTGACATATCAAATTCCAGGACTTTCCAAGACTTTCAAGAACCTTTCAGTGCAGAATTTCTGGACGTTATTAATATGTATATTCAATTAAAGTTCCTCGAAACACAGCTGTATTCATAGTCGATTCACTGGGTAAGATGTGAATTGTGAATAAGCATGAGAAATAACAATGACTATATGTATGGGTTTAATATAAAAATCAAGAGACACGATAACGAACCCACAAAAAATCCCCACTTTTAATACAAAACATCACTGGTTGAAGTTTGGGCACGTTGGCGAAAATAGGCTCTAAAAAAAATACGGTCATGATTTTCCATTTTCAATTACTTTTAAGGATCTTTAGACAAATTCCAGGACTTCGAAGCCTGGAATCCTGAATTATCAAATTCCTGGACTTTCCAGGTTTTCAAGGACCCATAGGAACCCTGCGATATGAAACACCCATGCAGTATTACAATGAATGTGCATGTGCAGATTTACTGTAACCAGGAGCTGGACCAACAGTTTTCTTCCCCCATTAATATGCAGACATTTGGTGAATCGCTTATCACACCTCATGGGCTTTAGGAATCAAACCTGGCTAGCCGATATTAAAACTATCAGGCGTGTTTAAATATTGGCACAGCAACACCCACCTCATGCCTAAAACCCATATCGTGTAATGAACTTTAGTATCATGTGTGTGATCATCTGTATCGTGTCACGGTCTAATAACCGTGTTTCCATTGCTTCCAAACGAGTACTAAGTTTGCAGTGCTTTACCATTACACTTGCATATGGCAGAAACTCCAAACCAGCAACCTCAAAACATTGCTGCGTACATTTTTTGGTCTTTGCTTTAGACGGGCGCTACATAGTAAGAAAGCAAACTGCACCCACCTCGACAAACTCTGGCTGTATGGTGGTCGAGTGGATGCCCTCCTTGTGAAAGAAGGACTTTGTGTCTTCGGCTATCCGCATGTACTCGTGTAGATTCTGACAGCGAATGTGTGCAGATGCAATGATTCGGTTTCCCGCCAACTGCCAGATGTGCAACTCGTGCACTGCCAGCACGCCTTCAACCTGGGAGAGAGACATGGTATCCAGTGTAGAATGTATGTTATCGCAATTTCATTGCAACCCGCGCCTGAAACAAATGTCGCGCAAGAATCATAGGTATTGTCATCAGGGACTACATGTGTACATATAAAAAGTGAGTTTAACAATAACATGTATGACCTATAGTGAAAGGTCTCGCTGGGAGACGGGACGTGGTGGATGGCCGAATCGGTAGAGTGCAGGCTTCCCGCGTGGAAGGTCGGGAGTTCGATTCCCGGTCGAGTCAAACCAATGACTTATAAAATTGATACTTGTCACTTCCTAGTCTGGCGCTCTGCATTAATAGGATAGTGCAAGGACTGGCTAGCTCAGCCTCAGGATAATGTGACCTAGGTATATCAAGTTATGGTGCCAGCGTCCTGAAATCCCAGTGCGGCTGCACTGTAAAGTCACCATGATTGTGCACTGTCACAAGTCGGTATCCATCCTGATATGACCTTAGATGTTGCCAGGATGTAAAACTCCAACAACCAACCAACCAACCAGGCTGGGAGAGATAACCATCCTGGCACATACTGTATATGTCCCAAATTGATGCACACTGCGCGAGTGCAGATACATGAATGCACGTCTATTCAAAGTTAAAGAATTTCATGGATTTGTTTTTGTCGTGCCTCTGAAATAAAGTTATTGTATGTGCATTCAGTCTGAATATGATCATAAATTTGTGCATGCTTTCAATCTTGAAATGGGGAGGGTGCTTCTATTGGGTAGCGTGCTTCTATTGGGACATATACAGTAAGTACTCCAGGTGGCAGCTTCAGCTCTTCAACAGGGACCAGTAGACACTAAGGTCATATCAGGACGGGTACCAACTTGTGACAATGCGGACTCATGGCGACTATATAGTGCTGCCCAACTGGGAGACCACCAGTGCCATGACCTGATATCCCACTCGGTCATTATCCTGACACTGAGCCAACCAGTCATTGTCCTCCTAATAATGCATACCGTCTGGCTAGGAAGCCACAAGTATAAATTTGTAATTCACTGGTTTGACTCGACCAGGGTTCGAACCCATGGGTTCAAATCCCACGATCTACCAAAACTGGAGGCGGACACTGTCTGGTTTATTCAGAAGAGGCATATTGGCAGTTGTCACTACCATGTCTGATCCTTTCGCATTAAAAGGATAGGCCAAGGACTGCCTGGCATGGTGCTGGGATAATTTGGCAATGGCAATGGGATGTCGGGGTCATGTTGACATCGTTGTGGTGTTTCAGAAGTGCAGCACTATAAAGCCACCATGAACGCGCATAGTCAGAAGTCGGTGTCATATGACCTCATGTGTAGCAAGGAGATAAACCGCTAATTAACCAATCAATTAAACAACCAAAGGCACGTGTTTAGTGATATTGCAGCTTGTCCACACTGACCAACTTCTCTTATTTTATAGTCTCTGTTATTTTTTTTTTTTGCTGTAGTTTTTGTTTTTGTTCATCTGAGATTATTAGTAAAATTGTGAACATTGGTTGAGATAGTGGCCTTTCCGTGAGAGGTACGACCGAATAGTTTGATCAGACCGGGTGGAATGGGGGGGGCGGGGGCGAGGCGACCCCTGAAGAGATACCGTGGTATAGCCGTGAGTCATCCCCACCCCTACCGGACGCGGTGGCCGAATCGGTAGAGCGCAGGCTTCCCGTGTGGAAGATCGGGAGTTCGATTCCCGGTCGAGTCAAAGTCTCAAACCAATGACTTACAAAATTGATACTTGTCACTTTTTAGCCTGGTGCTTGGCATCAATAGTCAAACCAATGACTTATAAAACTGATACTTGGCGCTCGGCATTAATAGGATAGGGCAAGGACTGGTTAGCTCAGCATCAGGATAATGTGACTGAGTGGGATATCAGGGCATGGTGCCAGCAGCCTGATTTCCCAGTGGGGCAGCACTATAAAGTCACCATGAGTGTGCACTGTCACAAGTCGGTACCTATCCTGATATAACCTGAGTTGTTGCCAGGAAATAAAACTACAACAACCAACCACCCCATCCCCCGCGGTCAGTGCCTGGAGAGCTTATCGATAGCTTATCACTGTAGTATAAATGTCAGTTGAACATGAGCTCATCTGCTGTTCCTCCGGTGGTTAGGGTGGGGGAGGCGGGAGGGTGTCTGCACAAGAGGACAAAATGTTGCCACAAAAGTATACGTGTATACGAGGTGCCAGGAGCACAGGGGTTTTGGTAGTACAGAAGTTGTGGTGGTACAGCGGGTGTGAGGGGTACAGTGGTTGTGGTGGTACAGCGGGTGTGGTGGTATAGTGGTTGTGATGATACAGTGGTTATGGTAGTAGTGATTGTGGCGATACAATGGGTGTAATGGTACAGTGTTTGTGGCGGAACAGCGGGAGTGGTGGTACAGTTTGTGGCGGTAGAGTGGTTTGTGGCGATACAGCGGGTGTGGTGGTACAGTTTGTGGTGGTACAGTGGTTTGTGGTGGTACAGCGGGTGTGGTGGTACAGTTTGTGACGGCACATTGGTTTGTGGCGGTACAGCGGGTGTGGTGGTACAGTTTGTGGAGGTACAGTGATTTGCGGCAGTACAACAGATCTGATGGTACAGTGGGTATGGTGGCACAGCAAGTAGGGTAGTAGAGTAGTTGTGTTAGTACAGTAGTTGTGGTAGTACAGTAGTTGTGTTAGTACAGTAGTTGTTGTAGTAGAGTAGCTGTGGTTGTACAGTAGTTGTGGTAGTACAGTAGTTGTGTTAGTACAGTCATTGTGGTAGTACAGTACTTGTGTTAGCACAGTAGTTGTGTTAGTACAGTCGTTGTGGTGGTACAATAGTTGTGTTAGTACAGTAGTTGTCGTAGTACATTAGCTGTGGTAGTACAGTAGATGTGGTAGTACAGTAGATGTGGTAGTACAGTAGTTGTGTTTGTACAGTAGTTGTGGTAGTACAGTAGTTGTGTTAGTACAGTAGTTGTGGTAGTAGAGTAGCTGTGGTTGTACAGTAGTTGTGGTAGTACAGTAGTTGTGTTAGTACAGTTGTTGTGGTAGTACAGTACTTGTGTTAGTAGAGTAGTTGTGTTAGTACAGTCGTTGTGGTGGTACAGTAGTTGTGGTGGTACAGTAGTTGTGTTAGTACAGTAGTTGTCGTAGTACATTAGCTGTGGTAGTACAGTAGATGTGGTAGTAAAGTAGTTGTGTTTGTACAGTAGTTGTGGTAGTACAGTAGCTGTGGTAGTTCAGTAGATGTGGTAGTACAATAGCTGTGGTAGTACAGTCGTTGTGGTAGTACAGTAGATGTGGTAGTACAGTAGCTGTGGTAGTACAGTAGCTGTGGTTGTACAGTAGTTGTGTTAGTACAGTAGTTGTGGTAGTACAGTAGTTGTGTTAGTACAGTAGTTGTGTTAGTACAGTAGTTGTCGTAGTACAGTAGCTGTGGTAGTACAGTAGGTGTGTTTGTACAGTAGTTGTGGTAGTACAGTAGTTGTGGTAGCACAGTAGATGTGGTAGTACAGTAGTTGTGTTAGTACAGTCATTGTGGTAGTACAGTAGTTGTGGTAGTACAGTAGTTGTCGTAGTACAGTAGTTGTGGTAGTACAGTAGTTGTCGTAGTACAGTAGTTGTGGTAGTACAGTAGTTGTTTTTGTACAGTAGCTGTGGTAGTACAGTAGATGTGGTTGTACAGTAGTTGTGTTAGTACAGTAGTTGTGTGGTAGCACAGTTGTTGTGTTAGTACAGTCGTTGTGGTAGGACAGTCGTTGTGGTTGTACAGTAGTTGTGGTAGCACAGTAGCTGTGGTAGAACAGTAGCTGTGGTTGTACAGTAGCTGTGTTAGTACAGTCATTGTGGTAGTACAGTAGTTGTGTTAGTACAGTAGTTGTGTTAGTACAGTAGTTGTGTTAGTACAGTAGTTGTGGTAGTACATTAGTTGTGGTAGTACAGTAGCTGTGGTAGTACAGTAGCTGTGGTAGTACAGTAGATGTGGTAGTACAGTAGTTGTGTTTGTACAGTAGTTGTGGTAGTACAGTAGCTGTGGTAGTACAGTAGATGTGGTTGTACAGTAGTTGTGTTAGTACAGTAGTTGTGTTAGTACAGTAGTTGTGTTAGTACAGTCATTGTGGTAGTACAGTCGTTGTGGTAGTACAGTAGATGTGGTAGTACAGTCCTTGTGGGAGTACAGTAGTTGTGTTAGTACAGTAGTTGTCGTAGTACAGTAGCTGTGATAGTACAGTAGATGTGGTAGTACAGTAGTTGTGTTTGTACAGTAGTTGTGGTAGTACAGTAGCTGTGGTAGTACAGTAGATGTGGTTGTACAGTAGTTGTGTTAGTACAGTAGTTGTGTTAGTACAGTAGTTGTGTTAGTACAGTCATTGTGGTAGTACAGTAGTTGTGTTAGTACACTAGTTGTGGTAGTACATTCGTTGTAGTAGTACAGTAGTTGTGTTAGTACAGTCCTTGTGGTAGTACAGTCGCTGTGGTAGTACAGTAGATGTGGTAGTACAGTAGTTGTGTTTGTACAGTAGTTGTGGTAGTACAGTAGTTGTGGTAGTACAGTAGATGTGGTTGTACAGTAGTTGTGTTAGTACAGTAGTTGTGGTAGTACAGTAGTTGTGTTAGTACAGTCATTGTGGTAGTACAGTCGTGGTAGTACAGTAGTTGTGTTAGTACACTAGTTGTGGTAGTACAGTCGTTGTAGTAGTACAGTAGTTGTGTTAGTACAGTCCTTGTGGGAGTACAGTAGTTGTGTTAGTACAGTAGTTGTCGTAGTACAGTAGCTGTGGTAGTACAGTAGATGTGGTAGTACAGTAGTTGTGTTTGTACAGTAGTTGTGGTAGTACAGTAGCTGTGGTAGTACAGTAGATGTGGTTGTACAGTAGTTGTGTTAGTACAGTAGTTGTGGTAGTACAGTAGTTGTGTTAGTACAGTCATTGTGGTAGTACAGTCGTGGTAGTACAGTAGTTGTGTTAGTACACTAGTTGTGGTAGTACAGTCGTTGTAGTAGTACAGTAGTTGTGTTAGTACAGTCCTTGTGGGAGTACAGTAGCTGTGGTAGTACAGTCGCTGTGGTAGTACAGTAGATGTGGTAGTACAGTAGTTGTGTTTGTACAGTAGTTGTGGTAGTACAGTCGTTGTGGTAGTACAGTAGTTGTGTTAGTACACTAGTTGTGGTAGTACAGTCGTTGTAGTAGTACAGTAGTTGTGTTAGTACAGTCCTTGTGGGAGTACAGTAGTTGTGTTACTACAGTAGTTGTCGTAGTACAGTAGCTGTGGTAGTACAGTAGATGTGGTAGTACAGTAGTTGTGTTTGTACAGTAGTTGTGGTAGTACAGTAGTTGTGGTAGTGTATTTCAAGATATATCACCTATGTTGACCATGGAACTGACTAATACATGGTTTGTTAAATGTTGGGAGGATTAAGCTCTCTCCACTGGTTTGAATAGGAGACCAGGCTGCTAGCACCATGACCCAATATCCCACACAGTCACATTATCCTGATACTGTGCTAACTAGTCCTTGTCCTATCCTATTAATACCGAGCGCCAGGATAGGTAGCTCCAAGCATCAATTTGATAAGTCATCGGTTTGACTCGGCTGCGATTCCAACTCCCAACCTTCCGCAGGGAAAGTCTGAGCTCTACTGATTCGGCCACCGCATCCGGTCAGAGAATAGGGAGCTTCAAGATACACAAACTGTGACTCATCATACTTAACCATGATGACTAAGTAAAGATGTGTCAGTCATATTACTGCCCCTTTCAGCTGACTCTAAGTGACTACTTGGTTACCACTGTCAGTGTGGCTAATTAGTTTGGCTGAGGAGGTAGAACATAAGTACTTGAGTGCATCTTATCAGTTGACAATCCTTGTTGCCGTTGCAATCTGACGTGGTTGCCAAATCGATAGAGCAGAGGACTCCTGTGCGGGATATTGCGAGTTCAATTCCCAGTTGAGTTAAACCAATTACTTACTAAATTTATACATGTCGCTTCCTAGCTTGGTGCTTGGCATTTATATGATAGTGCAAGGACTGGTTAACTCAGTGTCAGGATAATGTGACTGAGTGAGTCATGGTGCTAGCGGCCTGATTTCCCAGTGGGGCAACACTATAATGATGCCATGAGTGTGCGCTGTCACAAGTTGGTACCAATCCTCATATGACCATACTTGTTGCCAGGACATAAAACTCCAATAACCAACCAACCGTGTTGCATTTGTTGAGTACATACCGCATTGTTTGGATTCTAATAGAAGTATACCGGTTTATATTCTCTGCGCCATTGGAAAAACAATCCAACTTTAAAAAGAATTATTGCACCAAATAGACCCTCTAACACACCTTTTCTCCATCCCAATATTAGGTTATTCGTCACCTGCATTTTTAACTAAATTCGATTTCACCATTCAATATAGTAAGTGGGATTTTAGACCCTTTAGAATGGTTGTATTGCCTGTACACCCTAATGAATCTCTACAAACTAACAATAGCCAACAACCAAATGTATCTAAACAATTTAACAGTTTAACAAATAACATCAAGATGAAGTTAGAAAATTACATTCTATGCATACACATAATGTTATGGGATGTAACTGAACATTTAAAAGATATTCAAGATGATGGATAGTGCAAAGGTTGCATAGTTTATACAAACGTAGGGTTACATAAAACTATAGTGTCTCATAATATGCATAAGGAATGAGTTATTAAAAATCTAGTTTAGTGATTTTACCTTGTATTCCTTACATTCAATATATCTTAAAATATTCATATTCCAGAAAGATCAACTGTATCACATGTAGACTGGGCTAGAGTAGGCGAGAACTGATTTGTCCAACACCACTAGATTAAGTACCCATGGCTTTTATTAGTAGTTCATTGAAATCACATAGAGAAGGGAAGGATAGTCTTATATAGATTATAACTTATAAGGCAAACTCAAAAATCTTCAAATATACTTAAAGATATAGTAGGGTTTGCACCACTTTGTAAGTCTCTAAGCATTCTTTCTGCTCTAAACAACTTTAACAAATGAGGAGTGAGTGTCATCAGGGCTGAATGACACTAGTAGGTTTGTTTGTTTGTTGTTGTTTTACGTCCTAGCAACATCTAAAGTCATATCAGGACGGTTGGTTGGTTGTTTGGTTGTTGGAGTGTCCTGGCAACCTCTAAGGTCATATCAGGATGGCTACCGACTTGTGACAGGGCACACTCATGGTGACTTTATAGTTCTGCCCCACTGGGAGACCAGACCACCAGCACCATGACATGATATCCCACTCAGTCACATTATCCTAACCAGCCCTTGCCATATCCTAATAATGCTGAGTGCCTGGCTAGGAAGCGACAAGCTTCATTTTGTAAGTCATTGGTTTGACTCGACCAGGGTTCAAACCGGCGGCTTCGAATCCCATGATCTACCAAAACGGGAGATGGACGCTCTAACTCATTCGGCCATCCCGTCTGGTTAATGACACTAGTAGCCACATGTTAACCACAGACACCCTCAATTCATGATTGGGCCCTAAATAACTCTTAGAGAATAGATGTGTTTCAAGCTGTACAAATCATGGTTGATAACTGCGAACAAGTAAAGTTATGTGGGTCATGTTCCTACCCCTTTAACTTAGTTTAAGGTTCAAGAGCTGTGGTCTGGGGGACTAGAGGAGAGTTGAAATGGTTGAGATGAGATGGAATGTTGTCTACGATAGGTACTTTTTTTATTTTTGCTTTTCCTCAAATTACTTATTCTGGATCAATTGGTTCAAAGTTTTTCAGGATTCTCAGGGTCGACATGAAGCATATATAAACCTGATTTTAAAACTGCATAGTTCAATGAAAGCATCAAATTTTCAAAACCAAAACATTTACCTACATTTGATTCTACATATCTAACTTAGATACTGATGCACTTATTAAGCATTTGTTCCCACATAGAAGGGAATTCTGAATAAATTTATATAGAACCTGTTACTGCAGAAGCCTATGGTGGCAGAGTTTTGGTGTGCTTCCAAAAATTTATTTGGTATGTTTGCACTTCAAATATCTCAAAAGTTAGCCATTTAAAATAAAAGTTACTTCAAACTAAAGTAATATAGACTATAACCATCAACCTAATATATTTATCTCAGAAAATGACAAAAACTCTAAATCATCAGACTATGCAACTTTAACACCAATACTACTTACTTCCCCACGATCCAACACTAGAGGACCAGTGCAAAGGCCCTATAATACTAAGACAGCTCACTCAGCCTGTACTGTGTAATACAAATGATCAAACCCACCACTTGGTGCGCTGGCTGTTCTCTTGGTTAAACAGTTGCTATATTATATGTATAAATGTATATATGAATGTGAAAGATGTGATGATGGCGATGATGATGATGATGATGATGCTGATGATGATGTGTATTTGTTCATAGAAATTTCATATTGATGTGTATTCATACTTACCTATCTCATGTATAATATAATTGTATGTGTTTACATGTGAAACACCAACCAGCAGCCAGGCTGATCAAACCCACCACAAGGTGGCATTGCGAAAATTGCATTACCATGGGAGAGAGCCGTCTTAGTATTATAGGGTCTTTGACCAGTGTCTTAGCATTGAGGTTTGTTATATTCAAAGGAATATGTGTGTGTGTGTATGTGTGTGTGCATGTGTGTATATGTGTATGTGTGTGTGTTGGAAGTGATTTGAAATTGTAGCAATCTGAAGCAAGCACCACAACCACACAGTGACCACCCAGTGGTGGCGGTGGTGGTGGTGGTGGTGGCTATACTGACCGATGTTGTTGAGAAATATCAACAGGTGGCAGCAAACTAACAGAAACAGTTCCTAGGGTGGACTGTTCCACCCATTGTTATCAGCCACCAGGGAGGTTACATGCTTCCCAGCTAGGCAGTAGGGTTAATTCTATTCTGACTATGGCGAAATAATCCTGGGAGCACCCTGGAGTTTAAAGCAATCTCAGTGTTACTCTTTATTCCTCGAGCAGACTAGCACATGGTCCATCACACTTCTTGGTTGTCCATCGGTGCTGATGATGATAGCAACTTATCATTTGTTGTGAACTCGTTGATGACTTATGAGTCCAATTTGTGCTCGAAATTTGCGGTGGCACATTGGACATGTGTGTAGCTGCTATGAAATGTTCAAATATTGTTTCGTAAGACATTCTTGGTGAAGTCCATTGTAATATCAGACAAACCAGCCCAATCAGATACAAATTATACCATACTTGACCGGTACTGTGAGAAACCATGTCCTACTCTGCTTTAGGAATGATGAGTAATGCTGAGATTGCTTCAAACCCCATGGCATACCCTGGTTTATACCACCAAGTTCAGAATAGAATTGACTCGTCATAGCCCAGCTGAGTAGCATGTAACCTCCCTTGTGGGGTATCCACTAGCCATGGGTTGAACAGTCCACCATAGGGACTGCTCCTTATAGCGTGCTGCCGCATGGTGTTACTTCTTAACAACAGAGTTCAGCATAGTCGAGACCTCCGTGTGGTAATTAGGGCTCATAATGAACTACTACAGTACTTTACTATTGACTGATTATTTGCTAAATTATGTTAAACTTCAGCTCAAATTTAAAATCCTAAGTCCTGTAATAAATGCTTGATTGCCCTATGGTTTTGTGCCTCAGGAATGACGATCGACGATTGAATAATTGTTTGAAATTGGATAATCCGATGGTTTTATTATAATCCATTTTCCCTTAGTTTGAAGTAACTTTCATTTTAAACGGTTAACTTTAGATATAGGTGAATTGAAAACATGCAAAGTTAATTTTGGTGTGTACACCGAGATGCTAGACATGGGTTTTGCTTACCAGTTTTCGAATGTAGCACTATAGGAGCACCAAACTGCAATAAATGCTTAATGAGTGCACCAGTATCTAAGTTGGAAATGCAGTATTAAATCTAGGTCAATATTTTGGTTTAGAAAATGTTATGCCTTCATCAGATTAAGCAGTGTTAATGCTGCGTAGGAATTGTCCCGCATTGTGCGGCCTTCGTACCATCTCTATGAGTTTCTCCTGGAGCCCGGCCATCTTTATCTAGGTCAATGTTTTGTTTTGGAAAATGTTATGTTTTCATCGGATTATGCAGTGTTAATGCTGTGTAGGAATTGTCCGGCATTGATCTGGCTTCGTACCTTCTCTATGAGTTTCTCCTGGAGCCCGGCTGCCTTTATGTGACTGGGCACTGTCTGTAGGAGGATGAGTGCAGACTCTTTTACTGAAAAGTACAAAACACACAAAATGTTAATAAGCATGCACACACTATTTGTTGATTTACTTCTCTCCACTACCATTGCTTTAAAAATAAAGCTTGTTTTATTTAATGACGCCTCTAGAGCACATTGATTTTCATATCATCATCTATTGGACATCAAACATATGAACATTCGGAAATATGTCTTTGGAGGAAACACGCTGTGCCATATAGGCTACTCTTTCCGATAAGCACCAAGGGGTCTTTTATATGTGCTTTCCCACAGACAGGACAGGACATACCACAGCATTTGATTAACCAGTTGTGGACCACTGGTTACCATTGCTTTAAGTCATATGATACATGAATACATGGCAACCCATTCTGTAGTAGGAAATCATTCATAACGAAAGTACTGCCAAATCTCTGCAAATATCGCCTTGCACAAGTAAAGCTAGTTTTTCCAAATTAAAGCCAAATTAATTAGGTCTCAAATGCAAAGAAAATATCAGGAAAGCCGGTGACCATTGAGAAATAATGCCATACAGCGTAGCAATTCCCATCACATTAGCAGCCTAGGGTACCTTTGTGGGGGGTGATGGGAAATATTGCACCTAAAGCGGGAATTGAACCCACATCTCTTGCATTTTGGACCAGTGGACTAACCATTACACCACCTGGGCTCCCTGATGTCACCACCCTAACCCCGCCCACCTGTCTATGCAGCTCTTTGCCTGAAAGGTCAGTGTAGACTACTACACTTCTCCCCCTGGAATTGTAAGTCTTTTAAATGGTCATATATACAGGCAATGCACATATACATACGCAGGGCAGGTTTAACAACCATACAGTGTGTAGCTTGCACAGCGGGAATCAAACCCACATCTCTTGCATTCCGGGCCAGTGGGCTAACCAATACAACACCTAGGCTCCCTGATGTCAACAGAACTAACAAAATGCAAAAATCAGCAGCCATTCTAGGAAGAGGGAGGGAGAGAGAGTTATTTTGAAACTTGTTCTAAAGGCCACCCTTGCCCTGACCCTTGTATATAGATAAATGTTCTCAAATGCATTACACGGCCATGCACGCTGATCCCCTTCACACCCCTACCACAACTTGAAATATTTCAACACCTATTACATAACATTTTCCTTGAAATTGACATGAAACCTGTCTGATGTAAGTCCCCACTGCAATCTCAGACTTCCGATCCATTCATTAGGCCACACAATGCAAAACACTTGTGATAGGATCCAACAATGGGTGGGTTTCTCGCATTTGGTATTGGTGATTGGATCCACTGATTTGCATATTTACACTATATATATGTGTATTGGAGATATGTTATATGTTTTTGAAAAAAAAGAAGAGAGAAAAACAAAGGAAGAAAGAAATGTTTAAAGACAATTCTAGAATCATGCAATACCATGTGATGCATATTCACCAAATGCATAATACTTTTATTGAACTGGAATTGTATGCAGTTACTATTACAACTAATAGTTCATTTATATTATGCCTCTATCATTGAACAGGATTTGCATGTGGTTATTATTGCAACTGATAGTTTCATTTATGTACCAACAAATTGTACTGAATGGCCGGAAGACCAGTGCTCTGGCACTGACAAAAGGCATTATTCACTGAATAAACTACATTTAGTAAAAAGAGAAATGTGTCAGAACACTGTTGAGGTGTCATTTGAAATTTGTGTAGCAAGCACATTTCGTGCTGCAAACCATCATGCACAGCTGAATCAAACAGCCATGGTCAAGGCAGAATAATGTCAAACAGTTGCTGAGGATCGGGTTCCTTTCCATTTCCTCTCCCTTCCCCTCCTTAACCCTCAACTGCACATAACCTGGTAGGGGTGGAACACCCTCATCTACTAATAACATAATTATTATATTATCGATAATGGTATTACTAATTTTAGTATATTACCAATTATAATAAATAATACTCATTAATAATAACTATTAATAATAAAATTATTATATTATTGATAATATTGATATTGCTAATTTTGCTAAAATATCTACATCATTTAATAATGCCAGCTATACCTGAAAGCTACGCAGCTGCGCTACTGTACCCAGTTCTGATATCACCTTAGATGTTGCCAGGACGTAAAACTCCACTAACTAACCAATCTCTACTGCATAATCTTAGCATCAGCAGGGGAGTGTTAGCATAGGGGAGTGTTACCTATTTATAGCGGACCACAATTCCACCCCAGTGGTCCCGTAACCAACCCTCCATTCTAGAGCCAGGTATTTAAGAGCCCACTACACATGCTGCGGGGTCAGTCCATGACCAGCGCATTCACCTCTTAGAGGAATAAAAGTCTACACTGACACTTCAGTGTTCACAGCTTTCTTTCAGTTTTTTGGATTGTATTTTAAAGTAATCGTTTGTTTATTCTGCTCATAACGGTTAAGTGCATGCACTTGATTTCGCAACTGTATAACAGTGGTCATAATCCATACGGATTGATTTTTTTTAAATTCTTTGATTCGGAATTGACCAGTTCCGAAGTTCAAGATGGGAGAACCAACCTCATTACACTATTATTAATAAACAATATTATTATTAATTATTATCAATACTGAACTATTAATTATGATTTTTAAATATAAAATGACAATGAAATTAATAATTATAAACTATTATTAAACTATTATCCTAAAACAATACGATTTATTCTTATTAAAAAGTGATTATTACTGCCTTAAGACAATTATTTTAAATAAATTTCATCTCCACCATATAATACTAACTACTCACTGTATCTGGAAAGTTACATCTTGTTTCCGTGTACAAATCACAAACCTTTGTAGGTGTTTTTTCGTCTGCGCGTAAGTTCAATGGTTCAATAAGAGTCTATCTAAGCCCTCCCAGTCAGACGAGTCAACCATTGCACACCAACCACACATTCCTGTACCCCCCCCCTGCTCCCCGCTCACACTCCCCGCGCTCACACACACACACACACACACACCCCGCGCTCTCACACACACTCCCCGCGCTCACACACACTCCCCGCGCTCACACACTCCCCGCACGCACTCAAGCGCACTCACTCACTCACACACACACAAACACACACCACCAGCACAAGCGTGTGCAAAGAATACATCCTGCCAGCAGGAAATAATACCTCTCCCTCCCCCAACCCCGACCAATAGAACGTGTCCTATAAACAAACTGAGTAAGTTAAAGTTGCATAATCTGATTGAAGGATGCAATTTTTCTAAACCAAAATGACTACCTAGCTTTGATCCTATATATCCAACATAGATAGTGATGTGCTCGCTAAACATTTATTGCAAGATTAAATCAATTTAATACAACCTATCACTTCTGAGACAAATGATGTCCAGCATTTTGACATCCACGCCAAAGTTATCTTTTTACTTCAAATATCTCTAAAGTTAGCCATTTGTAATAGAAGTTACTTCAAACTAAAGTAAAGTATATTATAACGATCAACCTAATAGGTTTATCTTTAAAATATGGCAGAAACTAAGAACCATGAGACTATGCAACCTAAACAATAATTAAATTCCAACAATTAAAACAAGAGCTGGCACATTATAAATTTGACAGAGATTAATGATACTTGACAGTTGGTTGGTTGGTTGTTGGAGTTTTACGTCCTGACAACATCTAAGGTCATTCAGGACGGATACCAACTTGTGACAGCACACACTCATGGCAACTTTACAGTGCTGCCACACTGGGAAATCAGGCCACCAGCACCATGACCCACGATCCCACTCAGTCACATTATCCTGACACTGAGCTAACCAATCCTTGCTTGATCCTATTGATGCAGAGAGTCAAGCTAGGAAGCGACAAGTATCAATTTTGTAAGTCATTGATTTGACTCGACCGGGAATTGAACTCCCGATCTCCCACACGGGAGGCCTGCGCTCTGCCGATTCGGCCACCACGTCCGGTTTATTGATAGTCACACACCATCACGTATTCATGAATGACCTCTTGTAAACCCATCAAAATATATTTAAAAAAACTGAATATGATACAACTACAACAAAAACAATAATTATCACTGTAAAATGAAACCACATCTATGTAACAAATTAAAACAGTTTGCGCTTCATAGCCAGGCGCCACCACAGACACAAGGATAAACTCAATATAAAGTCAACAAAGAGATAACTAAACAAACACATCACAGGCAAAGTTAATTATGCCAAGCTCTTTCAAATTGTTTCAAGTTGATACAGTGGTGCTTAGATTTTCTCGGAGAGCCTTAAACTTTTAAAGCTACATAGTCCGATTAAAATATCAAATTTTCAAAATCAAAACAATTATCTAGGTTTGATTCTACATTTCTAACTTGGATACTGATGCACATATTAATCATTTGTCACCCTATTGAAGGGAATACTGATGCAATTTAAGAGACCCTGTTACTGCAGAAGCCTGTGGTGTCCGAGTTTTGGCATGCCTGCCAAAATTAATTTAGCATGGTTGTACTTCAAATATCTCCAAAGTTTACCATTTAAAATAAAAGTTACTTCAAACTAAAGTAATGGAGGTTATGGCGTTTCATCTAGTATATTTATCTCAGAAAATGACAGAAACTCAAAACCATCGGACTATGCAACTTTAATTTGAAACATCCAGCTCATGAGATGTGTTGGCAAAATTGCACTTGGTTGCTTCGCTGACGTTTTGTTAGTGAACCGGATATGTGAGGGGGCGAGAGTGCCGTGTGCATGAAACAGGGCCGTGTGCAAACCACCACACACCACCACTTCCGGTTCATAAATGTCTGGTAATGGGGGACCTCCGACTTTTTAGTTCAAATTCCTGCCGTTGGCGTCGCCACTGAACCAGTGGGCCCATTCGGTACACCGTCACACTGCAAACTCAATGGCTATGAGCAATCTTCATACAGGAAAAGTGAAATATCTCTAGAACCCCACAACCTAGAGACAAACCGCTTGGTAAACATATAGAAAACATATTAAACAAATAGATTATATTAAATTTATAAGGTTAGGGTTCTGCATTTCTATTAATTTTGAATAAAATAAACGTTTTGCACTGCACGTACCGGCAAACTCAGTGCATTGTCAATGGCCGTGAGCAATTTTCATACAGAAAAAGTGAAATATCTCTAGAACCACACCACCTAGAGACAAACCGCTTGGTAAACATATAGAAAACATATTCAACGAATAGATTATATTAAATTTTTAAGGTTAGCATTCTGCATTTCTATTAATTTTGAATAAAATAAACATTTTGCACTGCGCGTACTGGCAAACTCAAAGCATTGTCAATGGCCGTGTAGGCCCACTACTACCGATGCGCCACCAAGTGTCAGAAAATGAACTACGCCACATGTCCCCCATTGATGCCAGATATGTGTGAGCGCACAATGACTAATTTGGTGTCATGACTAGCAGTATATAACAATACAACCGAAAGATATGATTTTACACACTATCATAAACAGACAAATGGAGTGATTTCAAATGGGTCAAAGCCGAAGTCAAAACACCCTTGAACTACGCCCACCGTTGAGGACTAGAATGATGCTTACAAGTATGTACAAGTATGTACTTACAGAACTAGTTTACTATTCACTACAGAACTATATTCTGGACCGGACGCGGTGGGCGAATCGGTAGAGTGCAGGGCTCCCATGTGGGAGATCGGGAGTTCGATTCCCGGTCGATTCAAACCAATGACTTATAATATTGATACTTGTTGCTTCGTAGCCTGGCGCTCAGCATTAGTGGGGCAGCACTGTCACAAGTAGGCATATGACCTTAGATGTTGACAGGATGCAAAACACCAACTATTTATATTTGTTATATATGTACTGATTATATGATGGGAGTCCCTCTTCACAATTGTTGGGAACAATGCAGCTTAGGAAGCGGTACTCCAGACTGGACCTGCGACACAACTTTTTCGGCTTTAGGGTGGTTGACCTGTGGAATGACCTGCCGGAGAGTGTCGTAGCAGCAGAGTCGGTGAACTGTTTCAAGTCCCGACTGGATGCATACTGGTCAAGCATTACATATATCTTGGAGCCAGTGACAGTTGCTGCGATCAACCACATCTGAAGAACTGTCTCCATTTCTATTAATTAAGAGCGGCTAACAGGTCCAAGGCCTATTATAGCTGTATCCTATTGATTGATTGATTGAAAGAAATTGTACCAACAAGCTTCAGTTATATAAATATATGCATGACACACAACACAAATAGAATTCCCACCAAGTTACTAGCACAGACAAAATTTGCACCAAGTCTTGGTTCTGTAGCAGAATTGTTAAACCACATCCCCCCCCCCCCCCATAAGACACTAAAACAACCACTAAGTGCCCTACATTAAAACCAAACTATAATAATAACTTCTACTTGTCACTACCACTTTACACTTGACATATCACTAATTATGCATGTTGGCTGCAGGCTAACATGGGTAATTTGCACACGAGGCGCTGATCTATTTTTAGTCCAGCTGCTGAATCGCGGCCGCCTGGGGCCGTATGCACCAATCCGTGATAGGCTTAGCCGGAGTTAAGGCACTAGCCGCGGCTAGCTACCTCAGGGTAGCGGGGGGTTGGAGAAATGTGTGAATCGGTATGCACCAATGTACTAGCCGGGGCGGATAGCTAACCGTGAGTTTATTTATAGATTTGGGAATTCCCTCCAGTTGACAATATGAATAACGCTGCCAATGCGCCGGCGGCGTTAATAATTCAATGCATTTAGGGTTAATTTTACCTAATTTCACTTATTGCGTATGTAAATCTGCCAAATATGATCGCATTGAATAGATTTGGGCATAATATATTGCCGCCGATTCGGCGGCGGCGATGTGTGTTTTGTTGATATGCAACAGTATGGATATCGACGTCGAAGCGGCGGTGGCGATTTTTTTAGTTTACATTCGTCGATTCGACAATATTAATCTCTCCGCCGATGCGGCGGCAGCGTTAATATCGGTTAGAATTTAGGGTTAAATTGATAAGATTTCACTTATGGCGTATGTAATTCTGTTAAATATGACAGCATTGAATAGATTTGGGCCTAATATATTGCCGCCGATTCGGCCTGATAAAAACAGCAATATTAACACTAATAGTAGAATTCACATACCTATATAATATAATAATCAAACAGGCATCTTCCCTGAAGACTGGAAACTGGCCACAGTCACCCCAATTCCCAAAATACTGCAGTGAACTACGACCAATATAAAATCATAGAACAAATAAAACATGACCAAATAAAAGCATTTCTAGAAACCGCCAGGTACCTAGCATACCAACAAAATGGGTTCAGGAAGAACAAATCGACAACAGGGGCCCGAGCATCCCTAATGGATGAACTACTGTCTAACATGGATAACAAGGAGCTGACGATTGCTGTCTTCCTTAATTTTAAGAAGGCATTCGACACAATTGACCATAAAATACTAATGCATAAAGTAGAAAGAGCAAGTTTGGGTATTAAAACTTGTAACTTCCTCAATAGCTATCTCAACAACAGAATGCAATGTACAAAGTTAAACAATATTGATTCCTCCATTCGCATAGTAAAAACTGAGTATCACAATGCTCCACCCTTAGACCTTTACCATTCCTAATCTTCATAAATGATCTCCCTCTAGTCTCGAAAAAAGCAAAATTTACACTATTTGCCAATGATGCGCAGAAACAGCACAGGATATTCTCCCAAACCATGTGTAAAATTCCAGAGTGCATGTAAAACGGCGCTGATAATATACTTGTTCTGATGAATAAACACTTGTACAACCAACCAACCAATCTAACCCCATGTATAATGTTGGATAATACAGTGAAACCCCATTATAATGCAATCGTTGTGGTCCATAAAATGCCAACGCAAAAGTAGCGGGGTCACGCTAAATCAGGGTTCAGTATATTGAATTACTTTTGAATTACGGAATTCTGGATCCAATGAATCATCGCGTTATATCAGAATTAGGGATAAATCAGTGTGCATTAAAACAGGGTTTCAGTGTATCACCAACCTCGCCATTTATTAAGACACTAATTGACCTTTTCCGCAGAGCATGCACACTCAGCTGAAACTGGGTGCGGGCTAACCTTTGAAGTGAGAATATCAGAATTTGGGTTAAATCGGTGCACGTTAAAACAGGGTTTCAGTGTATCACCAACCTCAACACTTATTAAGACACTAATTGACCTTTTCCGCAGAGAATGCACACTCAGCTGAAACTGGGGTTGCGGGCTAACCTTTGAAGTGAGAATATCAGAATTTGGGTTAAATCGGTGCACGTTAAAACAGGGTTTCAGTGTATCACCAACCTCGACACTTATTAAGACACTAATTGACCTTTTCCGCAGAGCATGCACACTCAGCTGAAACAGGGGTTGCGGGGTAACCTTTGAAGTGAGAATATCAGAATTCTGGTTAAATCGGTGCACGTTAAAACAGGGTTTCAGTGTATCACCAACCTCGACACTTATTAGGACACTAATTGACCTTTTCCGCAAAGCATGTGCACTCAGCTGAAACTGGGGTTGCGGGCCAACCTTTGAAGTGAGTGCTAAGTTTGCATAGAGTTAATATTTAATGCAAGTCAAATAAGAACGAGACCATCGGCGTGTGATTGTCTGATTGTTGTTTTATGTCCTAGCAACATCTAAGGTCATATCAGAATGGGTACCACCTTGTGACAGTGCACACTCATGGTGACTTTACAGTGCTGCTCCACAGGGAAACTGGGCTACCGACACCATGACCCGATATCCCACACAGTTACATTATCCTGATAATGTGCTAACCAGCCCTTGTCCTATCCTATTAATTAATGCCGAGCACCAGGCTGAGTAGCGACAAGTATCAATTTTTATAAGTCATTGGTTTGACTCGGCTGGGATTTGGAAGTCCCGGCCTTCCGATTCGGCCACCGTGTCCGGTTGGTAGCAACTAGTTCAAATATTAGTAATTCTAGGCTTATTTAGTTCTAAATCTACATTGTCATTCATTTAGTTCTAGATTCATCTACACCTAATCATAGTATAAATTTGTCCATGTGCGACATGTTTGTGTTCAGCCCCTCTCCCACACACACACCTCCCTCCCACACACCTCCCTCACAACCAGACAACCAGACCTCCCTCACATTCACACCTCCCTCACACACACACCTCCCTCAGACACACACTTGCATCACACACACACCTCCATCACACAAACACACTTGCATCACACACACACACCTCCATCACACCTCCCTCACTCACACACACACGGTTTGTTTTGCTTTGTTGTTTTACATCCTAGCAACATCTAACGTCATATCAGGACGGGTACCGACTTATAACAGTGCACACTCATGGCAACTTTATAGTGCTACCCCAGTCGGAGACCAGCTGCCAGCACCATGACCTGATATCCCACTCAGTCACATTATCCTGACACTGAGCCAACCAGTCCTTACCCTATACTAATAATGCCGAGCGCCTGGCGAGGAAGTGACAAGTTTTAAACCATTGGTTTGACTTGACCAGGGTTCGACCCACAAACCCATGGGTTCGGATCCCCCGATCTCCCGATCTCCCAAAACAGGAGACGAACGCTCAACTCATTCGGCCATTCCGTCTGGTCTTATCACACGCACAGTGCAGACGACACTACACAGTGCAGATGACACTACAGAGTGCAGACGACACTGCCCTGCCCGTGGCTGGTGGCCGGGTGCAGCCCCCCCCCCCCCACCCCCATGTGCGCACGGTGCAACACCGGGTGACGGCCCAGCGAGAGGAGTGCAAAACTCCGCCACAAAAAGCCGCTATGAGGGACACTGATTTAGCAGGGCAGTGGACCGTGAAGCCAGCACACACATCAGCTTTGTTAACGTACGGGAGGTGAGGTGGCACCTGGAGCCGGCGTAGAGATAGGGTGGGGGTGGGGGCGGGGGGTGTAGAGAAGGGGGGGGGGGAGAGCACACGTATATACGCACTAAGATTATATACGCATTATGCAATATAATACACACACACCTGTGTATGATTATGATTGGTTGGTTTGTTGTTGGAGTGTTACGTCTTGTTGGAGTGTTACGTACTGGAAACATTTAAGGTCATATCAGGACGGGTAGCGACTTGTAAGAAATCACTCAGACATAATTATCTTATGTCATACTTGTTATATAGTTAATAATAATAATAATAATAATAATAATTAAAAAAATAATAATAATGGTGCTGATGGCAATAGATTGATTAGCATTTTACATCCTACCAACATCTGAGGTCATATCAGGACATAAATAACGAGTCAAACTAAAGACCATTGACTTCCCTGGCACTCGGTAATAGTAGGATATGGTAAAGGCTGGCTTAGTCATTGATTAATTGGTAATAAATTAAATGCTGTTTCAGTAGCAATGTCCATATTCATGATGAAAGATTAGTCGAATTTATTCTATCACTTTGGTTTAATGACAAAATGCATAAAACTTTACCGGAATGCAAAGAGATGTGGGTTCGAGTCCAGCTCTAGGCGCATTATTTCCCATTTTCATTACCCCCACAACAATATAAAAGAGTAGTCTATTATGTCATGATGCCAGCAGCATAGGCAGCATTATAACATACTGCCATGAGTGAGCACTGTCACAATTTGGTACTAATCGTGATATGACATCAGATCTTGCTAAGATCTAAAACCTCAATAAGTGATGAATTGATATACTCACATAAGGGTATTGTTGTAGAAAGAATTATGATGACCATCACTATACTGAAAAATAATAGAAATAGTACCTTATATTATCAACTACATGTAGTGAGTATATTAACAGTCATGACTACAGATATACTCAGATGGTATACTCAGATGGAAGGTGGAATGCACGTGCTGCCTCCTAGAATGATGAGTCAGCAAATTTCTACAAATTTCCGCGAGGGTTCTAGAACCTGGAACCCAGCACTCTACTCCTGAGGTATAAAGTACTTATACAAATATTAGTAATGTATGTAATTCTCTTTCTCTCTGTCTGTATTGTTTTTCACTTTAGCCTACCTACATAGCCACAGAATCGAACACCCACTCTACAAAACTGGTGACCACGACGATGTTGATCTGAAGTAGAGCAGCTGGTAGGGGTGTTCGGGTGGTGTGTTGTGTAAGTTGTGCTTTTTCTTGTTTCTTTGACTCTGTGGGGGTTCAAATTTATTATTATAAAATTGAGTCGTCGATGACTTTTCCAACAGTGTTGATATTTTGACAGGTATGCTAGGCTTTCTCTTGCGGTATTTCTGTAACGTGCCATGATAGAAGCCTCGTGCCGCTGGCAAAATATATTTTTTTTTATTAAAAGGGACTACTTTCAACTGATTTAACCTTCCCACAGAGGGGGGGCGTAGTAATACACTACAAACTTTTTCTCTACTCTTTTTCTACTTACAGACGAACCTATACTTGATTTTCAATTCGGCTAATCTTTTACTACCACCGCATACAATAGCACATTGATTATGCCACTCACGCATTCTATGGAGGATTCTATACGTGGTGACTTTAACCACTGGATGAAAGGTGAGTGTACCTTGGGCAACTTTTCGAGTGAAATGCAGGAAGGAGAAGCATGGGAGAAGTTAATTGCTTTAAAGTCAAAGCGAGAGAACAGAGGGAAGAGCGCAGGGAGGCACAAGAATTATTACAGGTGGAGGAGAGACAAAGGGAAATGTGTTGTTGGTAATTGAAAGCGTATGGGAAATCTGTACCCTTATTAGATGGGTTGGATAGAGATGCTCTATGCAATTGGATGGATTTGATTGATCGAATTGGTACTCCTTCTGGGGTTTCTGACCTTGACATTATTCAGTTTGCTTTATCTAATGTGACGGGTACTTTGCATGAGGTTCTTTTTACTGCCTTTCAGCATGAAAACGCAAAATCCGGGAAGCAAATTAATGAAGTTATTGCTTATACTCTATTGACTGCTGATGAACGTTCACATTTGAAGTGAATTGTTCTATCTATGAAAGAGGAAGAGGGTGAGACAGTACCAGCAAACCGTCAGGGCTTTAAGACAGCAGCAGCTAAGGGCTCAGATTTGACGAATGCAGTATTGGGTAATGATACATTCGAGATCATACAGTCTAGGTTCCTGGATTCATTATTAGATGCCAATACCATATGGTACGTGGAGACTAACCAACCCAAAACTCTGGAAGATGCTTTTGCTATGTCAATTCTAATTGACAGGTCTGTAAGTAGAGAGCATAGACATGCTATAGCACGTAATGGAAGATTAACAATTTGTGAGGAGATTGATAGTTTGAATAGTACAGCACTAGATTTTTCTAGTTCATCTCCTGCTTAGAAGGGTTCTAAATCACCTAACACAGATATTCAGGTAATGAAGCTGCTACAGGGTCAGATGAAGTCTCTTAGGAAGTATAAAACTAATTTGTCACTAGGCAGTGGAATTTCTGAAAATTCGGCAATAAATAGTATGAACGCTACAGCGCAGAGTAATGTCCATTCATACAACCGCGGCGCACATGTTGGATTTCCGCATGTCCACGTAGAGTAGCCGGTGGGGGTAGGGAATGCCGACTTGATTGGTCACGCTTCAGTGGCACAGCACACTGCGACGCATGCGGTGTCAATGCAACAGCAGGGGGTTAATGGACATTTTCCACCCGTTGCGGGAACGCAGGCGCTACCAGTTAGCACGCCTCATGTGTATCGGCAGGTTCAGAAAAATAATGTCTCTGGACAGGGAAGACGTAGCACAGCAGACAAGCATACAATTTCATGTTACTTATGTGATGAAGCACACATGTTGCGCGATTGTCCATACAAATTAAAATTGCTTTCTGGTATTAGCATGAGCAGTACTATACTGTCTGGAAACTGAAATGTGCATTGAATTTGACTTGTTTAATTTATCTGGTCTTGTAGACTCAGGTGTGGCGAAAATGTTGATACATTTGCCTGGTTTCCAATATTTGGTTGACATCGCCGTAGCCGATGGGCAATTGTATCCGGGTACTAGATTGAGATCACTATCAGGACATTTAATTCTTAGTATAGGTATAGTGTATTTTCAATTTATGATACATTATGTCCTTTCTTTGTAGTTGAGTCATTGAGTTTTGATATGCTCATAGGGACAGATGTAATGGAAATTTGTGCAGCTGAAATTAGTTATAAGGAGAAATTTGTTTCGTTATGTGATAATATTCATCCATGGATAGGGTTAGAGAGTGCATATCCAATGCATATCGGGAAATGCATATCCAATTAATCAGAGACCGTATAGGATACCATTAAGTAAACGACATCTTAGAGAAAAAGAAATTAAGAGAATACTTGCAGATGACATTATAGTCTAGTTGCAGTCCTTGGGCTTCACCTGTCACTATAGTGCAAAAAAAGGATGGTACTATTCGTCTTTGTGGAATATCAGAATAAGCTTAATGCAGTAACAACTAAAGATGCTTATCCTCTGCCCAGGATACAGGATATTTTTTATCAACTTCATGGAGCTAAAATCTTTACCACAATATCCTAAAGTCAGGTTATTGGCAGGTAATGGTAGAGAGTAGACATAAAACAGCTGTTAATACTCATATGGGACTTTTCCAATTTAAACGTATGCAGTTTGGCTTAACCAATGCCCCATCAGTTTTTCAAAGAATGATGAATGCTATTTTTTCAGAGTTTTGGGGAAAATTTTGTTTACTTTATTTAGATGACATCATAATTTATTCACCTGATGAAGAAAGTCATCGACACGATGTAGCTCACATTTTGACCATCTTGCAGGATAATGGTATCACTATTAATTAAAGAGTCTAAGTGTGAATTCGGAGTAACTAAAGTAAAACTATTAGGTTAGGTTGTATGTGAGTCAGGCTTGAAACCGGATCCTCAAAAAATTAGTGCAATTAGGGATATGGGTTCTCCAACTAGTAAAAAGGAAGTAAGACATTTGCTAAGATCGGCAGGATATTATCGACAATGCTGATATCGTAGCACCTATTACTTATTTAACTAGTAATAAATGTAGCTTTCTTTGGACTATGGAATGTGAAAATGCTTGGAATGAGTTAGCGTCTATTATTAGAATGTGTCCTAAAATTTCCTGATCCTTCTAAACCTTATAAATTGTATACAGATGCATCTGAGTACAGTTTGGGTGCTGTCCTAGTGCAGGAAGACGAAAAGGGAATAGATAGGCCTGTACATTTAATTAGTACTAGATTTACTTCTGCTCCCTGTAATTATCCTATGATAGAAAAAGAAGCTCATGCTATTATTTATTCGTTAATTAAGGTAAGACCTTACTTATATGGTGCAGAATTTACTATTTATACAGACCATACTCCACTAAAATGTTTTTTTCACTAAAGAAATCCGTAATACATGTATTACAATTTTCAGCACCAATTGTCTATATGATAATTCACAGAACGGAGACAAAGTCGATATAGTGGACTTTTAATCTCTACATTTCACAATTACAGTTTAGTCAATGTCAGTGTACAGTAACCAGCACCGCGAGTGAGCGATTGGTCATCTGCTCAGTGCTCGTTTCGTCAATCTGGTCGCCCGGTGGTGATGTTCGGGTGGGAATCGAACCCTCAGCCCTATCAATTGTCTCTTATCTATTGGTGTGGGTGGGTGGGTTAAGAAAGCCGGGTCAATGTTAGGCGGACGGCAGATGCGATGGTTCTACGGATGGTTTGAACTCGGCAGGGGCAGGTAACATACACATTTCGGCGGCCAAGTTCGGGTCGTTGTCACCACCTATCGGGTTGTTCAGGAATCACATAGTATTCCTCCAGGTGGTGGGTCAGTGGTATCATTTTGTCCAGTCTCCGCCTGAGAATTACCCATGTTAATTATAACATGTACGATGTAGGGGCTGATATGCTGTCCAGATTGAGACCGGACACAGAAGCTACAGAATTTGTAGAAATGTTTGCACTTGATTCTATTTTGGAAGAACAGGTAATCCCATTTGAGCACTATCAATTGCCATTTGATGAAGTCATAAATGAGCAGAAACACATGCCCAAATATACGTTAGGAATGAATGAAGAAAATAATTATTTGATAACGGATAATCTTTATTCAATGATTGCTCCTACACATAAAGATACGTATCCTCAACTAGTTTTGCCAGTGAGACACAGGGATTCTGTAATTAAAATAGCTCATACTGAGGTAGGTCACATGTCTATGTCAAAAACCCTGAGATGACTACAGGAACATTTTCGCTGGTTTGGTATGACTAGAGATGTTCACAAGGTAATTACCAATTGTTCTAATTGTGTGGTGAACTGTAGCAGACGCACACGTGCGTATCCACAGTCAATGCCATTACCGGTAGCACCGGGTGTTGTGATTGCTCCAGATCTTTCTGGTACTTATCCGGTAAGTTCCTATGGAAATACATATTTATTGTCTATAATAGACCACTGTTCTGTTTGGGTTGAGTATAAATCATCACCTGATAAATCAGCGAAATGAGTTCATAATTTGATATTCAATGATTATATTCCTCACCATTCAATACCATGTGTGTTTATTTTTGATAATGGGTTAGAATTTAAGAATAAGATGATTATAGATCATTTCAGAGAACTTGGAGTGGACATTCTACACTGTATCATCCTCAATCTAACGGAATGGTGGAACGTTATCATAGAACACTAAAAAGCATCTTGAGAAAGTTGGTAAACTCTCAAGCTAATCTATGGGAAAGTTCTTTACCGGAGGTGATTTATGCGTATCGTACTGTTCCTTCAGATAGTACAGGTTTTTCTCCTTTCTTTTTAACTTATGGTAGACATCCAGGTATGGAACATAGTTCTTTAATACATCGTTCTACAGGTACAGAAGATTCAAACTTAGCGTATCGGATAGATGACTTATCTATTGCTTTACGAAAAGCAGTTGACAATCGACGGTAGAGTCAAAAATATAATATTGCTCGTGCAGAAAGAGAACGCAGTTATATTAAAACCGGGTGATAAAGTTGTGTTATTAGTTAATGAATCAGGACCTTTGGGGCGTAATACAATCCTGGGTACATTGTCGTTAGAGCACAAGGTTCGGTAGTGACCGTGGTCAGGCCTAAAAATGATAGAAAAATTGTTAACTGAGAAAAGGTGAAGAAAGTTGATTCTAATATTAATTGGGATGATTTAGCGCCTAGAATAACCTGTACAGAGAGGTTAAAAGGTAGCAGACAACCTTTGCCATTCGATACAATTGTTTCTGGCCAGAAAAAACTAAATAATGAATTTTTGGTTGAAAAAACTAAACAAAAAACCTGAAATAATACATTCGCATGATGTTGGTACAGGAGCGTTTACGTGTCAGCAGGCACATAGAGCAGATTCATTGATTGCTAGTTGTTGCAGAATTGACAAATCACAGCAAAGAATGCCGCGAAAGGACCGACTGCAGCACGGACGACGGAGTGCTTCGGCTCCACCGGACGCTAATATTCTTTGTTTGGCGCCACTAATTGGGAATGATTGCGGCATACTTAACCATTGCGCTAATACGAAGCATGAACTAAAAATAGTGCAAGTCGACAGCTTTCGGGTTGTTCGACAGGGTTTTCGAGGTTTAGTCATAAGAAATGTTTATGTTCCTAACCATACTCACGCCATATTTTGCTCGTTGTACAATAAGTTGCGCCACTAATAAAGCTTACAGATTCATTAAGATTACAGTCATGTTGAGAGATGATAGACACCAGTATAGCATTGCTATAGTAAGATTATTGACACTTATGCTTACTTATGCTTGTACTTACCTTTCAGGTTTGACAATGTGTATAAAATGTGGAAATGGTATTCTTGTAATTCTATCGTGACATAGACCGAAGTATGCACGCCGAAGCGAGCATGATGTCATACTAACAAATAACCGATGATCTCTTTTCCCATTGATGTTCTATGAATATATGTGAATTGTTTGTAGCCATGGCAGGTGCGGGTGTACACTTGGTGAATTTTATAGCGTGGCAGACGCGAGGTTAGAATCAGCTGATCGAGCTAAAACTTGTTTATCTACTGGAACACCTCTGAAAGGTCACATTAAGGACTGAAATGCTCTAGGAGTAGTAAATCTATACACCATGTAGCTCTATTAGGGTTCGGATCTCCTGTATTCAGTTTCGAGGTAGATGAAGCTGGTGGAGAAATCAAGATCGTGAATGCAGAGACGAATGCGAGAAATCAAAGATTGTCCATGCTTAGTGCTTGGGTTTGTTGTTTGTTTGTTGTTTTACGTCATAGCAACATCTAAGGTCATATCAGGACGGGTACTGAATTGTGACAGTGCGCACTTATGGCGACTTTATACTGCTGTCCCACTGGGAAACCAGGCCATCGGCACCATGACCTGGTATCCCACTCAGTCACATTATCTTGACACTGAGCACACCAGTCCTTGCCATGTCCTAATAATACCGAGCGCCTGGCCAGGAAGCGACAAGTATAAATTTTTAAGTCATTTGTTCGACTCGACCAGGGTTCGAACCCATGATCTACCAGCACGGGAGACGGACGCTCTAACTCATTCAGCCATCCCGTCTGTTCGATTGGGAGCCGGCATTGAGTTTGCATTGACCTTTCTGGGTTCCAAAAATGGACTCGTTAGATGTGCGGAGGACCAAGACAGCATAACAAAACACCTTGATCCATGCATTACCATAATAATCATATTAAATTCTCAATTCCAAAAATTTCTTGCAGACTACTAATCTATGTACTCTTTTGGTACTCGCCCTACTCACTTGAGGAAAGTGAATGCGAATAGCGGATAGAGTTTGTCTATTCGGAGCAGGGCAATTTGTTGCAAATCTACCGTAATCGATTTAAAGGAACTAAACGCTCGGTGCGGGGAGTCTATTCTTATCGAGGTGTCGACGGCAGCGCGCGCAAAGCAACTACCGTTTTCAGAGATTGTCACACTGGTGGATATGAGTGACAGGAGATCAACGGGTACATTACATCAGTCGGAACTATGATAGAGTTCCATACACACAGCTATATTATTAGAAATGAATAGATAACTACAACACTTAGAAACATGAAATAAAAAAACTTTGATGTCTAAACAATCTATTCTATATTACTATATACATTACAAAACATAAAAATAAATATAGAAATTAATAATAATTCATTTATGTTTCTGAAATCACTTTCCTTTTCTATAAAGATTGATACTACAGTTGATATTACATAATAAACACATAATAAATTATTATGAACTATTTATTTTATAAAATAAAATAATAATATTTTGAGAATTAATCTTCCATTGTTATTCGCAAGGCGAATGCATGAGGCGACATTTTGAAGCGATTTCTGCCTTTATTTCCACTCAAAACGACTTATTTTTGGTGAAATCAGAGTATTTGGTTGGTTTCTACAATGTTTGTTTGCTTGTTGTTTTACATCCTTGCAACATCTAAGGTCATATCAGGACGGGTACCGACTTGTGACAGTATGCACTCATGGTGATTTTATAGTGCTGCCCCACTGGGAAATCAGGCCGCCAGCACCATGACCCGATATCCCACTCAGTCACATTATCCTGACACCGAGCTAACCAGCCCTTGCCCTATCCTAATAATGCTGAGCACCAGGCTAGGAAGCGACAAGTATCAATTTTAAAGTCATTGGTTTGACTCGACCGGGAACCGAACTCCCGATCTTCCGCACGCGAGGCCTGTGCTCTCACCGCGCCCGGTGGTTTCTACAAGAAGATAGTATGTGAAACTAGGTCATCGATTCAAACCGCTTAAGCCTTGTTTCCCCATAGAGCTGAGATCCGCAATGTTATGCCTATGAAGACCTGTCGAACAACGTCACGTCTACCATCGACGTCATCGGGTTTCTCCGAGTTTGACAGTTGGAAAGACGAAATGTGTGGGCCAAGCTTATCGATTGGGGACTAAATGGTAGTAACGCCAAAGCCGATTTGTACCAATCTAAAGTCGATGCTGTCGGACTGAACACTGACCTCTAGAGTGTACCAAGGACATTTGAAGTATCACAGAGTTGGAAAAAGGTCAGATTTGACTAAAAAATGGTCACAAATAGTTTGCACACATCTTTTAACATCATATTGAATGTCAGAAATGGTTTATGTTCTTCGCAAGTGGCAGAAAAAGGTGGTTATAAAATTTAAATTATTAAGATTCGAAGTCAGAAGGCCTTATCCATTAAAAATTTAGACTTTAATTATTATTATTGGTTGGTAGATTCATGGTAACAACGTAGATCATGAGGAACTTCTTTCCTTGCTGCGATAGGCACAGGTGGTAAGAAGGGGAGGGGCGGAGTACATTGTAAAATATTCCGATAATCAGCAGAGGGGGGAGGGGGGAGGGGGGAAATGGAAATCCTCTATTATTATTCTGTATAGCCGGCCAAGATTGTGTGTATATGTACGTTGTGTGTATATACATATATGGCTTGGCCCATGCTTGAGGGCAGGTAATTATAGACATAGGAATGATTGGTAGGTTTGGGTGTGAGTGCACTCAGGCCCTGGCTCTCTGCTGAAGTAGGGGTCAATGCACACAGGGGTCAAGGTTGGTGGTGGTGGCCACATGTCAACCAGTTCTGGTGGTGGGCAGACCACTGGTGGTCATGGTAACCAGAAATGCTGAGTCCCTATTTCTCTCCGCTTGTATTGTTTTTCACTTTAGCCTACCGACATAGCCACAGACTCGAACACCTACTCTACAATTTGATTGTACATACCTAACTTAGATACTGATGCACTTATTAAGCTTCAAACTGAAGTACGGTGGATCATAACAATCAATTTAATATATTTATCTCCGAAAAATTACAGAATCTGAAAACCATCAGACTATGCAAATTTAATTCCCAACGGCCAACAAACTAGGACAAATGGTGGCTGTACCTCATGGCGGGGTCCACCTTGAAGCGCCAGTCCTCCTTGACGTACTTGATAACAAGAGCACTGATGATGACGACGACGGAGCCCAGCGCGTCCCCGAGCACGTGCAGGAACACACCGCGCATGTTCAACTGCGAACTGCTCGCTGCAGATTGTGCAACACCATCGAGGCCAGTCATTTATACAATTCAAGACTATTTTCATTTGAATTTCAGGGAAAAACAACAATGACGAATGGCGATTTCAGACTAATTTAAATCAGTGGGGACAGTTTAATGGAATTCAAGGGTTTTCAAAATTATTGACCCAAAATAGGTTTAAATTCAAGGCTTTTCAAGGCCTTGAAATGGAGCAAATGAAGTTTAAGACTTTTCAAGACTTCCAAGGTCACTTACAGACCCTAATATCCTGGCCAATCACCCTCCCTAACCCCCTCCTCCCCCTCCCCAAAGAAGTAAATCCCTCAATGGTGGAGCCTGGCTGATCCCTGAGAATGAGAGGAGGGCGACCCCCCCCAGAAACGTACACAGTTTCTTGGTGATGTGCGGGTGGTCATCCTCGTCGTCTGTCGTGTCGTGCTCGTGGTCATCGTCGTGCTCATGCTTGTGCTCGTGGTCATCGTCGTGCTCATGCTTGTGCTTCTGGCTGGGGGCATGGCTGTGGTCGTGGCTGTGATCGTGATCGTGATCGGTGTCCATGGCGAGATGTGGAGGCAGCGGGTTCAACACGACGCCGTTGTTCTCTGAGATGTTTAGCTTCTTCTTCTCGGACAGGTGGTCGTGACTGCCACTGTGACTATGGCCATGGCTGCCACTATCACTGCCATGACTGTGACCTGCGAGTCGAGTAAAAGTGTCAATCTTCGTGAAGTGCTATGCAATCGATTTATTCTATTTACATTATAAAATATTTATTATTATTATTATTATTGTGGGGGGTGATGAAAATCGGAAATATTGTGCCTAGAGCGGTGATCGAACCCACATCTCTTGCATTCCGGGCCAGTGTGCTAACCATTACATAAATATCTCAAGGCAAACAGTGTTTATTTGATGAATTGATTCACCGATTGACTGATTGACATTTTGCATCCTAGCAACAACTTGCTAGAGAATGTAAGAAAAGTAGCATCTCTTGATAAATTGTAATCTGTCCTTACCCTTTTTAATGTAGCTTTTTATGGTAAATGAAAGTTTTTTACTCTCCAACTATTGCAACCAAGTTGTAAATATGACATATCACGGTTTTACTGTACAGAGCTCCTGCTAGTGAGGGCGTTCTATTAAATTTATAATCTTCTAATTATTATTATTATTATTTGATGTCATACCAGGATGAGTACCAATCTGCTACAGAATGCACTGATGTCGTTTCTATGATGCTGTCCCACTGGTATACCAAGCAGACTGCCCTATGCCGTGATATCCCACTCAGTCCCATTACCCTAACATTGAAACAACCAGCCCTGGCAATGCTAAGTGACAAGTAAAGTAGCGATGAGCATACATTTTGTACGTCTTCAGTTTGACTCGACCAAGAATAGAATCCGTGATTTACTGCACCATAAGTGGATGCGTTACACATTCCAACCTCCTGTCCAGTTGCAAAATAGCAAGGTGGACGTCAGAAACCAACTACACAACAACAAAAACAAAGCAATGAAACCCGAAACAGATCACACCACACATCATGATAAGCATTCCTGTTTCGAAAGTTTTACGTTTTCATCGGATCATGTAGCTTTAAAATATAGTCATGATATAATTATGTGGTGTATAATTAATTATGCCTGCAGCGTTTAGCGACCACCCACCATGTCCCCCGAACAGAAAGAGGCCGGCAATGTTCACCGCCAGGCCGATGCCTCCAACGATCAGCAGGAGGTCCGGGTCGTGGACGGTCTCGTTGTGGAAGAGGCGCTGCAGCGCCTCCACGAAGATGGTGAAGCAGAGCGCGATGAGGAAGACAGCATTCACAAGCGCACCGAGAACCTCGGCACGTGCCCAGCCGAACGTGTTCTTCCGCGTGTGCCACTTTGACACCTGTGAAAATGGTAGAACACTTTTAACCCAATCACCTCTTTCGTGGGAACTACCCAGAGCGCAATGAGAAAGATGGCATTCAAGAGTGCACCGATAACCTTGGCACATGCCCAGCTGAATGTGTACTTCCTTGTGTGCCACTTTGACACCTGCAAACATGGTAACGCACTGTTAACCCAATCGCCTCTTTAGTGGGAACTACCCAGAGTGCGATGAGGAAGATGGCATTCAAGAGCGCACCGAGAACCTTGGCACGTGCCCAGCTGAATGTGTACTTCCGCGTGTGCCACTTTGACACCTGCAAACATGGAAAAGCACTGTTAACCCAATCACCTCTTTAGTGGGAACTACCCAGAGTGCGATGAGAAAGATGGCATTCAAGAGCGCACTGAGAACTTGGCACATGCCCAGCCGAACGTGTTCTTTGCTGTGTGCCACTTCGACACCTGCTAACATGGTATGGCGCTGTTAACCCAATCAACTGTTTAGTGGGAACTACCCACTTTAAGTTTAAACAAACCTGCAATGCCATGGGAGAGCTACACCCCGCAAGCCCACCACCACATATCAGTGGACAGAAACCTAGAACTAACCACATAGGACAGCTGTTGGCATGCACTTCGAAATGCTGGATAAATATAGGCGTTATCAGACAGATTCTATTAAATTGACTTTGCACACCTCTTATAGAGCAATAAATGGTTATTACCGTATTCTCGCCCAACCCCCACTTGGCCAATATTTCATAAAAGCTCACCCATTAAATGCCCATGTGTGGGTAAATGCTCACCCCCCACTTCAGTGATTTGCCAATTTAAACACCCAGGGTGTTAACCCATGAGAATACGGTAAGTGAACCCATATGTAAATTGGCTATGTAGAAACAAATCCATATCAGTATTCCTGTTTAATTTTTTTTTACATATGTCTAGTCAAATATATGTACGTGCTTTGGTTTAGGATATTTGATGTTTTCATCGGTCTATGCACTTTAATAACAACACATTTCTCAATATTTGTTAAACCAGCAGTCTAACCGTAAGCATTGGCCCAAAAAGGACCTGCTTCACACAGCAAAGAATTATGGGATACCAAGGGGAGACAAGTCGCCTGCTAAAGTGCGTTCACGCTTTAGTGCGTAGTAGTACTCATAGTCAAACAGGTTGAAAATAACTTCTCTTAATTCTTTCCTAACTTCTCTTAATTCTTTCCAAATTCTCTTAATTCATTCCTAACTTTTCTTAATTCTTTGTATCACTGTTTTCCATGGTACATATGCCAGGATGCAAAATACATATGTTGCTTGTTTTTGTTTTACGTCCTAGAAACAGCTACGGTCATATCAGGACGTGGACACACAAAACCATAGATACAAACATACAAAAAAGGAGAAATTTGGAAATGATTAGAATCCGATTAATTAGTGGAAGACTGGCATCCCTGAGTGAGTGAGGTCAGTGGATGAGTGAGTGGGTAAGTGAGTGAATGAGATCAGTCAGTCAGTCAGTCAGTGAGCGAGCGAGCAGTGACCTCAGTGACGTCAGTGCGTGAGTGAGTGAGTGAGTGTGTGAGTGAGTGATCAGTGAGTGAGTGAGTGATCAGTAAGTGAGTGAACACCAAACACATACCCGTATGGACGTGAAGCCCACAATCAGTGCCACCACGTCCGACAGCATGTGGTAGGAATCTCCCACCAACGCAAGCGAGTTGGTCACATAACCAACGATAATCTCGACGAGGAAGAAGGACGCGGTCAGCGACATCATACAGCTGAACCGACACGACTTGCCCGAGTACCGCCCCATGTCGGCGGCCGCAGGGGGGTGGTACTGGTTGCAGTGGTAGGCTACTGCAGACAAAGGAAGGGTCACGTGGTTAGCCATAGTAATATAATTATATGTTGCATGATTAATTAATTATGTCAGTTAGAGCTTGCACATCTTTTTAAATATCTAGAATTTCTTAAGTGAAAGCAAAATAAGATTGTTATTGTAAATGATCTCCGTTCTAATGAAATATCCGACCAAGTGATATTGGACAGTTATTGCCATTTTGTTTGTTCGACCGAGATTGTGTTATGATGACATGTGAATTGAGCGGTGCCAGGTACGGACCAGCCCCAGTGGCCGCGGTACTGACTTCAAAGAGGCCTGCCTATATGGCTTGTCACAAATGGCAGAACACGCCGACATGAATATTCATGTCTTATATCCTGACAGTCAGTCGGACAAACAAAAAACAGACTACGTACTTTGCATAAGTATGAACTCTGATTTAATGTAACATTGGTTGCTTGGCTGGAAGATCACCCCTTTGGGAACCTTATTACATGTTTGTGGTTAAAGAAAACTCAACTCAACTCAACTCAACATCGCTTTCTAATCACGATCTTTCATCGTTAGGCCCTACTTTTTCCTAGGCACAACTTTTATTTCTTTAAATTTACTCATGCAATTTCTATCTGGAATTTTACTTTTTTTATATCTAATTTTGAGCTGTTAACATTAAAAAAATGTCTCTCGACACATAGTTGATTGTGTGCTGTGGTGGGCCGGTAATAATATGACAGAATATGATTTGAACACTTCTCGCTGTGATTATGACCTTTGCTGCCGACACGGCGTTAAGCAATCAC
Source organism: Branchipolynoe longqiensis (assembly GCA_030323885.1). Taxonomy (NCBI): domain Eukaryota; kingdom Metazoa; phylum Annelida; class Polychaeta; order Phyllodocida; family Polynoidae; genus Branchipolynoe; species Branchipolynoe longqiensis. The sequence goes on from CM059193.1 coordinate 32,883,388, forward strand.
CACTAACTAACCTTGTTATGTACACATACAGTATTTACATTGAGACTGTCTGTTTGTCCAACTTACAAAATGGTTGCTACACAAGTGCACCATATTGGTGTTGGACAACAGGTTTCCACAAGTCGAGTTGACGGTAATAACTATATGGCTTTCAAACATAAAATATATGACACTATTTGGGACGGAGTACCGCCAGCTGTTATGACGACTTAACTGTTATATCGTGTTGATTAGCATTGCAAGAGGGTTGAATGAAAGCTTGGCACTCATTCACTGTCATTGCTGGGCCCACCACCCACACCACCACATTATGACCACAGCTCACCCTGCCACAATATGTTCATCCTCTAACCACTACCACTGGCAGATACCATCAGCCAATCACTGCTGCCAACCAGCTCACATTCCAACCAGTACACAGCTGGCACCCTCTCACACCGCAATAAATAGAGTTGGTTGGTTTTTGGAGTTCTGCGTCCTGGCAACATATAATGTCATATCCGGACGGGTACCTCCTTGTGACAGTGTGTATTCATGGCGATTTTATAGTGCTGCCCCACTGGGACTGGGAGACCAGGCTGCAAGCACCATGACCTGATATCCCACTCAGTTATATTATCCTGACACTGAGCCAACCAGTCCTTGCCATATCCTTATAGTGCCAAGCTCCTGGCTAGGAAGCGACAAATATCAATTTTAAGTCATTGGTTTCACTTGACAAAGGTTCGAACCCATGAGTTCGAATCCCACGATCTACCAAAACAGAAGGACACTCAACTGATCCGGCCACAAGGTCTGGCCGCAATAAATAGGGTGCTTCACTCAGTTTCTCACCAGCCATTAACTAGACAACGCATCTATTCTCACCCACACACCCACACCTCAATGCAGGATTCCATAGGGCCACTTGGGTTTAAATGTTATCTTCAAATACTTCAATTAAACCGACAATAGAAAAAAATAACAGATTCATATAATATATACCATTAATGAAACAGATGGTTAGGTTTATTGATATTAAGTTATTGGTAAGTGATGTATAATTCTAACTGTAACTATGCAGTTTGCACCACCGATACTTAGTGGTAGTATCATACTTTTGTTGGCCTGTGAGTAAGATTCATATAATCAACAAACAAAAGTTTAAATACACTGGTAAGCCTGCAAACCAAGGTATCTGCTGATATTAGAATAAATTGTGTCTCCCCTAAATGTATACTCGTAAGCAATGCGATCAGCATTTTCAGACTGTCCAAATATTTAATAACCATTTAGCTGTACTCAAATGACAGATCTATACAAATGGTGAATGTTTGTATCACACAGGCCCCTCTCGCAACATCTATGTTTTTAAATACAACAAAGTAAAGAATACATTTCTTTTTTAATATCAGGAAAAATAATCCCAAACCACAACACGGATGATACATGATGCTTTTTCACCCAGTAAAATAGTTCTATTCACAAAAAGCAAACACCATTTCAAATGGAATCAAAGCCTACACAAACAGCATGTTGACATGGGACAGGAAAAACTAACGGGAGTTGGTGGGTTGTGGAAGTGTGACACAGTGGTACACACAACAGAAGGTGACCACGCCTGACCCCAGACAATTTGCATCTTGTAGGCCAACTGCCACCGAGAACCTCTGCACCGCCCATAGCCAGGTGTTATACTTAAACCTCGCACACCTTGCCAACAAAACTGCAGCCGGTGCTCAGATAATCGAGCAACTGTTAGTAAAAGATCACTAGCCTTCCGAAATCACTAGCAGTAGCACTGTAGCAGCTGCACGCTATCCTAATAATATAACTCCTGAACTCCATCCAGGCCTCTGTGTACCCACCATCCCTATAAGTATGACATTTGAGCACCATCCCATGCCTCTGTGTACCCACCATCCCTATAAGTGTATGACATTTGAACACCATACCATGCCTCTGTGTACCCACCATCACTATAAGTATGACATTTGAACACCATCCCATGCCTCTGTGTAAATACTATCCCTATAAGTGTATAACATTTGAAAAGCATACCATGCCTCTGTGTACCCACCATCCCTATAAGTATGACATTTGAGCACCATACCATGCCTCTGTGTACCCACCATCCCTATAAGTATGACATGTGAACACCATACCATGCCTCTGTGTACCCACTATCCCTATAAGTGTATGACATTTGAACACCATACCATGCCTCTGTGTACCCACCATCCCTATAAGTGTATGACATTTGAACACCATACCATGCCTCTGTGTACCCGCTATCCCTATAAGTATGACATTTGAGCACCATCCCATGCTTCTGTGTACCCACCATCCCTATAAGTATGACATTTGAACACCATACCATGCCTCTGTGTACCCACTATCCCTATAAGTATGACATTTGAACACCATCCCATGCCTCTGTGTACCCACCATCCCTATAAGTGTATGACATTTGAACACCATCCCATGCCTCTGTGTACCCACCATCCCTATAAGTGTATGACATTTGAGCACCATCCCATGCCTCTGTGTACCCACCATCCCTATAAGTATGACATTTGAACACCATCCCATGCCTCTGTGTACCCACCATCCCTATAAGTATGACATTTGAACACCATCCCATGCCTCTGTGTTCCCTGTTCCCACCATCCCTATAAGTATGAGATATAAGAATATGGCAGAACCTCAAACCCATCCAACTGTAATACGAGCTGGTTCTATTCACTAGTTCCTGAATATAAAGGATCACTCTATGCATGGTATTTGACACGATAGTATTAATTAGTTAGTCGGCACCAAAGGCTATATAGGCTTTAATCGGGTATCATGTTCCTATTAGATATATCCATTTCAAACTAATAAGTTGCCAGAGGGTAAAATGAGTAAAATTATGTACCCTTAAATTTTCTGAGGCTTTGTTGCCTCAAATTTTTGGGATCATTTTGTCTAAAGGTTCTTCAATGAGACAGAGACAACAAAGCCTCCAGACCCTCCCCACCCCCCTTCCCCCATTCTGCATACCCTCAAATTACTTTCTGGCGGAAACCCTGTGTATGGTAGTTATCAAGTTTGTACACATTTAAATTCTTAATGCACCAATCAGCAGGAAACATCATCTTCAGTTTCTTCACTAGATAATTACACACCAGACGGGGTGGCCGAATGAGTAGAGCGTCAGTCTCCTGTTTTGGGAGATCGGGAGATCCAAAGTCATGACTTCATGAGTTCGAATCCTGCTCAAGTCAAACCAATATTTAAAAATTAATACTTGTCGCTTCCTAGCCTGGCGCTCGGCATTATTAGATAGGGCAAGGACTGGTTGGCTCAGTGTCATAGTGTTGGCGGCCTGGTTTCCCAGTGGGGCAGCACTATAAAGTTGCCATGAGTGCGCACTGTCACAACTTGGTACCCGTCCTGATACGACCTTACATGTTGCGAGGACGTAAAACAACAACAAAACAAACTAGATAATCTGTGTGGGATAGCCTAGCTGGTACAGCATCTGCTTACCATGCTGTAGATCGCAGGTTCGAGCTACAGCCAGGTTAAACCATTTTATTGAATAGATATTATTGGCACTTTTCACTATTGACACTGGACATTAACAGCACAGGGAAAGGATTTCTTGACTCAGTGTCAGGAAAATGTAACTGAGTGGGCTATCAGGAACTGTTGTCAGCAGCACGGTATCCTAGTGGGAAAGCACCACGAGTGCACACTGCCACAAGTCAGTACCAGTCTTTAACATAACCTAGATATGCTCGGACATAAAACTCTATTATTTAACCTTTCTCAGTCACGCTTATTTGAATATATATAAGGCCAAATTTTAAAAAAGGAATTGGTGATTGCCCCCCCCCCCCACCCTTGCCTGAAAAATCGTCCGCCCCTGATTCTTTATTTTTAACTGTAAAAAATGCGTCCGGCTAGCAGCAATTCAATTTTTAAGTCATTGGTTTGACTCAGCCAGGGTTCAAAGCCAGGAGCTTAAATCCCAAGACCTACCAAAACAGGGGGACGCTCAACTTATTCGGCCATCACGTCTGGTTACGTATTATCACTGTCTATGTCATATGCCAGAAAAGGAAAAAAGAAAAAGAAAAACCACCCGTGTGTGATCAAAAGGATGATTTACAAATTTTTATCATTTTTATTTGGCCTAATGACTATTCTGGGGAAATTGTCAGTTTGAGTGTTTGGGGTAATAGCTTTCTAAAATAGTCAGATAAAACCAATGGGGCAAGTGACTGAATTTTCTACTTGCCTGAGTGGTAAAACCACTTGCCCAAACCGAAGTCGGCTAATTGAAACCGAAAGCTGCTACTGCAGGTCAGAAAAATGACAACTTTCCCATTCGGGCAGGTCACCAAGAACTTCACCTGCCCGCCCGAGTAAACTATGTGTTCCAGGCAACCGGGCAGACCTTATTGTCCTACCCTGAAATTAAACTTGGAGCGTTACTTACCCAGGCAACCAGTAGAACCAACAATCTTGTCACTAATCCCGGTATTTCAGATATAATTTATTCTGACTGTGAATTCCCGAAATGGCCAATTTCACCACCTACCTTCACAAGGGCGTAGTAGCCTTCCTATGGGTGTATATTTAGGGGGGTTTGGAAGGGGGGCATTTGTTATGCTTAAAATATAAAATAAAAACATTTAATGTTACTTCAACAATTATAGTATATAACATAAAGTATCATTGAATTTATTCGCTTATCCAACGGGCAGACCTTGGATTGAATTAAGTCGTCCCATCTGGGAACTTACTTGTCCCGGATAATTAAGTACATCAGTACTTCCAAGCTCTGGAAGAGAATTCTTATCTTGGATAATGAATTGCATAAAGTGTAGCGAATTAACCCTATCTGCGTGATACTAATATTATTACTTACTTAGCACATAGCAACGGGTCATTCTCACTGCTCCAGGGTTATATATGGCTTTGAAGTTGAGACAAGTTTGAATTTTGTAAGTCATGTATCAAACCATATCAGCAATCAACAACAATCAGGCAATATCAGACGACAGAAGTGTCATCAGGCAGAGCGCTATGTTCATCAGACAATCCGAGTGTCTAGATAGACAGGTTTAGGTTCAATATATCAAAGTCCTAGCTTGTTAACAAATCTCTTCAAGAAATATCAGTGTGCTTGTACTTCCTGCTTGTGTATTCATCAAATTCAGAATATGCTTGTCACGGGGAGGAGACACAACATGAGCATCGCAGGTTACAAAGCCGCTAGTATATATATGAGAATATTGTCAGCAGACAAAAATTAGCACTTGTCACTACCTCACCTGGCGACCAGCATTATTAACTGGAGCAGGACAAGGACTGCTTGCTCCACTGTCAGGATAATGTGACAGTGGGATATCCTATCATGGTACCGGTGGCATGGCATCTCACTGGTCGCAGCATTATAAAGCCGCTAAGCGTGCACACCATCACAAATTGGTTTCCATAGTACCTGGCATTGTTATGATATAAAATCCCAAAATCAATCAATGGCATCAACGATGAAGGTATCCTACCTCTCCATAGACTTGGAGCCTGTTAAGTCTCAGTAGCTCCTTCTGAGTACCCTAGTGACACAGCCTATGTATCACTGCCATTCTACAGTGCATGCAAATAAGGCATCATTGCTGGTCAAACACCGCCCCCACCTTGACGATTGATTGAGCAACAAGGCAATGACCCAGCACTAATTGGTCATAGACAGGCACCATGTGGATCAATCCGTGTAAGTCTAACCAATACGGAGAGAACAGGAGCACCACTGAAGTCTGTTAGACTAGACTATGATGATTCTCGCGTAATGACACCAGATTAGTATGTTCATGGCAATGAAGATCGAACACTAGTGAAGCTATCCTATTGCATATCCTGCACATCCAGAGCTAATGCTGTGCATCCTCCTGCCACCTACGTGTCCAAGTATGATCAGTCTCCTTTGCATAATGCCAGGTGCTAACCGGGTGGACCATATCCGACATTGGTCATTTCGAAATTTTGTCATTATGACTGACCAAAATTACATAGGTTTTGAAAGCTAAAGCCATTGATGGTGTTCAGTTTTTGTCATATTTCTTTTTAGATAAATAGCTTGATTGATTGATTGGTGGTTACTTTACGCCGTGTCGGCAGCATAGGCCATATTCACCACGATTTTAGATACATTTTAGGTTAATCTACATTATTTTGGTTTAAAGTAACTTATCACGAATTGCTAACTTTATATATATTTGAAATGAATAACATGCAAAGTTACTTAGAGTGTCCACACTGAAATACTGGACACCACAGGCTTCAAAGGCTCTATTAAAATTACTAATCCCTGCTGCACAGCAACAAAAATGTAATGTTTAATAAGTGCACCGGTATTTAAGTTGCATATGAATCTAAGTGAGTGTTTTGGTTCCGAAACTGTTATGCTTTTATTGATTGAATGACTTACTTCTTGGTGATGGCTTAACACCTCGTCAACAACAAAAAGGTTAGTGACGTTTATTCTCTCAGTTTTGTTAATCACATTTATATGCTTTCATTGAAATTTACATTAAAATCCTAAATAGTCAGACTTGTGTCAACTGACAGCAAATTTGTCTTAAATGCAATTTTTAAGTCGTTAATTTTGTGACTAGCGACAGTAAAATTTAATTCACAAAACAACTAAAATTACAAGAGGCGATTTGCATCAAGGAGCCTAAGTAGTCTAATAGTTATTATGCTAGGAATAGCAGAGGTATGGGTTCCAATCCCACTCTAGACACAATGCTTCCCATATATGCAAAAACACTGGATTGCTGTGAGCATATTGAAAGGGTCGTTCGGGCCAGTCAACGCAAAGCATTACAATGAAAGTGTGCGAAGAGGAACCCACCCAACACTACAAGTTGTAGCGCTATTCCAGACCAGGTGCTTCGTTCTGGCGACAGTGTTATACCACTGGGGGAGGGGGCCGTTTTAAAAGCAATCCACTAACCTGCTATATCGGTGAATATTTGTACTCTTACAGTTTACTTTCTAGCATTGCGTGTATAGCTGGTACCATTTATGTGGCACAAGGGAAGCCAATCAGATGTAATTGTCAAGTGGATAGAGTGCTCGCTTCCTATGTGGCAGGTTGGAGCAGCGATCTTTCAGCAAAATCAAATTGCTACTTTGGTATGTGCCTTGCCTGGTACTCTGCATTATTCGGATGTTTCTTGGACATAAAAACCCAATTACTAAAATACTGAACATTGGGTGTTCAGTTCTTTATTGTACCGCCAGGGCTGAATAGGGCTGTTTTGGGGTTCAATATGATGTGGTCAATCATTCAATTCCACCGAATCCTCGTGTTATCTATACCATTTTCCTGGTACTACTTTCAATTTAGGCCAGTTGGTACCAAAAAAAAACCCAGAAATGGAGACGACAGTAGTCCTTGTCTTCTTTCAATTTAACTATCCAATACAAAATAAAATGTTATAAAGTTTGTGTTTTTAAACTAATAATAAACATGACTTTAATGGTGTAATAAATAATTAACATCATCTTTCCACCATTAAGGTTATCAGACTTAGCTATCACGGATTAATATCAAACTAGACTTGGCTACTACACAACCATGTCTAGTTTGATATCAATCTATAGGTGTGTCCTGTATAAGTCGATACGTATATATGTACTGAATGCTGTTTATTCATCCATATGTTTTCAGATTGTATCAATAATCGATTTGATTTTACATGCATACATTACAGCCTTTTTTTGGTGGGTAATCAATTCAAATGGGCCAAAGACAATGACTGAATGAGGTCATTGAACTCATCCACACAGAATGAATTAGTCAGGGATGAAAGTGGTCTCCAGCAAAATCGCAGAAATCAAGCCGATAGTTTTACACCGATGATGAATGTTCGCAAAAACGTGGATTTCCCCCCATAGGTACTGCCAGGGAATCATGGGGAAATGCCGAAAGTCAGGTTTCAACGCTCCCTGTTGTGCCTAGATCATCCTCCATATCTACTCATTCTGGCTGGGGATTTCTGTTCTACCAACATCTAATGTCATATAACAACAGGATTCGAATCCAATTGTCAAATACATCCAGATTCCTTGGCATTTTGCTTAACATTAACCGGTCAATATAAAAAATCGCGGAAATTCTGGAAATCGCGGAGATCATTCATCCATGATCCCCCAGGAAGGACTGAAACTGCGCCCTGGCGCGTTTACCCACCGGAAGTAGGGGGGAGGGGAATCCCTCCCAGCCATCACAAGAGGTCAAATATTCTAAAGATATGGTCACAAGTTTTCTTTACCTGAATATTTGCTATGTCTTAAAGTTGCATAATCCAAAGGCTTTTAAATCTTTGCTTTATTGTTTAGGTAGATGTATCAGATTGACCATTATAACCTACTATTCATAGGTCTGGAGTAATCTTGATGCGCGAAAAGGAAGAGAGGAGGCGGGGGTGGAAATAAAGGTTTTATTTTCACCTCAGAGACAACAGGGCATACAGGGTAACAGGGAAGAGAAGTAAAATAAAAAACAAGGATAAATGATGATGAGCGGAGTAAATAAGGAGCAGAGTTCAAAAGTCAGTGGAGTGAGGGGGTGCCGAGGAGCCCTCCACCTGAGGAGGAGAAGGTAGGAGGAGTGTAGGGTGGGTGGGTGGTGAAAAAGAAAGGTCTGGGAAGGCGGCAGGAGGGCGAGTGCCTGAGGGAGGCCGGGGGGCGGCCTTATAAGGGAAGAGGGAGGGGCGACAGCAGGTGAGTGTGAAAGCTGCCGGCCCGGGGGAGGGCGAGTGGTGGCGAGCAGCGGCGTCGGGTGAGGCGTGAGCGGCGCGGAAGGCGGGGGAGGGGGGCGCGCCGCGCCGTCTGCCGAGGTGGGAAAGCAGCGCGACAGCGCGGGGCGGGGGGAGGGTCTCTTCCTCTCCTCGCATCAAGCGTAATGCTTCGCATTACGACCAATGAAAAGTGGCTAACTATGGAGCAATTTAAACTGAAAGAATCCTAAATAATTTCGACAAGCTTGCCAAAACTTCTGTAGCTATGACCTAGATTGCCATCATGCGACGCGATGTGAGATGACTTCTGTAGGTAGCCTGGTTTCCTAGCATTTTCTACTGGTGGTGTCACTGCAGCATCATGTTTGTTTGGGTTTTATTTCCTGGCAACATCTAAGGTCATATCAGGATTGGTGCCGAACTGCAACTTGCGACCTTTTTTTTGTGTGCGGGGTAGGTTATTATTTGACTAAGCAGGGGACTTTCAATCGTAGACAATTGGTCTTCCTCATTTCCACAATCCCATGACCTACCAAAACGGGAGGCTGGCGCTGTACTCATTCGGCCATCCAGTCTGCATTTATAGTGCTGCTACACTGGAGCCCAAGCCGCTGGCACTATGACTCAATTTCCGAATCAGTCACATTATCCTATATGATTTGAGTTTTATTTAACTACAAACATATAGTAAGGTAACTGCATGTTTTTCCAGCCAAGCTAAGCTTATGAAATACCAATGAAGTCTCTTTAGATACATAGATCACTAATTATATCAAATTAAAAGGATTAGAAACAAACACGCCACTGCAATAATATATATATATATATATAATATATATATATATAATATATATATATATATATATATGTATGTAGGAGGGGCGCAGACAACACGGACACTAATAGGCGAGTACAGTTATTTTTTACTTGGCTTATATCATCATTGGGCAAAACAACCGTAACTATAATGCAACCGTAACTATACTTCGCTGGGCAACCCGCCCTACCAATCGTAATAAAATCGAACGTTAAATCAAAATAAAATAATTGAGAAATAACAATCGTAATAATAAAAAATAATTAATTTAAAAAAGAAAGAAATCAGGACAGGAGCACAACCAGGTGTTGACCGGTCGAGGCGAGCGAAGGAATGTGGCCCCAGTCAAGCGAGGGAGGGGCGAGGAAAGGTGGAGCGGAGGGCACCACCTGACGGACTCGAACCTAAATGGACAATAGTTACACCGCCAACTTCCAAGACCAGGGGGAGCCTATGCGCCCTCCCTACACCAGCATATCCCAGATATACGCGTGTATAGTATAGTTATACGAATCTTACCTGGGTATAGATGATGGATAACTGTTGTTTTCCCGAGGTATAAGCCTCGGGTAGACGTGGGCTAGGGAGAAGGAAGCACGTGAGGTACCAGCAATTTTAACCTACTTATTCAGGATAAAAATGATCTTTCAATACAATGGATACTATGATTTTCCCGTAATGGTACACCAACGGGATAGACGTGGCAGGGCGTGGTGGGTGGGCCCTAGCCCACGTCTACCCGAGGCTTATACCTCGGGAAAACAACAGTTATCCATCATCTATACCCAGGTAAGATTCGTATAACTATACTATTTTACCTCGGTATACAGCCTCAGGCTAGCCTCAGGCTAGGGAGACCTTTACATAATTCATTTTTATCCTTAATATCATCCATTCTTATATAATATTCAACGTTTTTGTTCTCACCTATTCTTGTTAGTTGGCGAGCAGGCGCTTTGCAATGCCGGTAGGCTTTTCTAGTCGCTTGTTGTAATGTTTTGCAAACGACTTAGCCGTCTTCCAGCCTGCATGCGCTAGTATTCTTTTCACAGAAATACCTAGCAACCGTGCCTTGGAGACCATGGCACCTCTAGTTGAGTGGGATGAGTATTTGCTCGTATCCACTCCAGCCAATTTCAACACCGTAATTGTCCATCTGGCAAGGGTGTCTCGTGAAATTGCCTTATGTGGCTTTATAAAGCTCACTAATAGTTGTTGTGGATGCACGTAAATCTTTTGTTTTAGATATATAAGCCCATATGGCTGACACAACACATACTTTCCGATCACTCGGAAAACCGTCTAAGTGAACCGTAGATAAAGGGTCACCTAACGTGTTCGATTTAAGCAATTGTGCTAAATCAAACGTAGCTTGTTTCTTGTCTATTTCTAATCCAGTTAAAGACAAAGCAACAATGGTCTGTCCTCTGTGTCCGGTTACTAATAATAACAGGACCGCGACCTTAAAACCTAATTGTTTTAAATCTAACCACGAGTTGTGAGGCCAAGCCTGAAACAACTTAAATACTACAGACACATTCCAAAACCGACTATACTTTGGTTTTGGAGGATTCCTTTGATAAATTGAACGAAGTAGATATCCAAGAACATAATGTTTTCCAACTGTTTCGCCATCAATTCTCGGTAATATGATTGATAACGCACATCTTGCCGCATTAATCGACCCAAAGGATAGTCCCTCATCCTCTAGAGAACGAAGAAAATGAGCTACTTGTGAAATTGTTGGATTTGTTGGCTTAACTTTTATTAACAAACAATGTACACCCCAATTCTTTAAATAGGATGTGTACATTTTAACAGTTCCTGGCCTCCAGGCATCAGCTACTATCCTATTCTCAGTAATTTTGTCCAATCCAAACTGCCGCAGCTGGTTCCTTAGAAAAGGAATGCCAATAGAGGCGTCGTTGACACGTCGCCATGAACCACTAGCGGACAGTGGTGTGTCAGATTCCCGAGTTTTCTTGGGAATCGTATATGTTCTTTTGCCAGTTGTGAAACTGCTGGCAGCCAAGGTTGCGTGTCCCAATGGGGCACCACCAGTATAGCCTGTGTCCTTTCCAAGCCGATTTTCCTGACAACTCGGCTGATAATGCTAAACGGTGGGAAAATATAAAAATAATCATTTTCCCAGATAATAGCAAATGCATCTACTTTCCAAGCCTCCGGTTCAGGATGCCAAGAAACATAACAAGGTAATTTGTTATTATTTTGTGATGCAAACAAGTCAACTTTAGGTGTACCCCATTTTTCACAAATGAAGTTAAACAAAGGTGTAGAGAGAGACCATTATAAACGGTCATGGAAATTTCTACTTTTATGGTCTGCAAATGTATTTTGTGACCCTGGAATATGCGCTACAGTCAGCCAGACTTGTTGAGCCTGTGCCCAGTTCCAAACCAGTTTAGACAACTGCTTGCAAGACTTTGATTTGGTTCCACCCATGTTACGAATAAATGCCATGGCAGTAGTATTATCAGTTAGTATTCTAACTTGTGATTTATGTATCTTTACTAAAGTACATAAACCCAGATAAATAGCACACAATTCTAGCGCATTAATATGGTCTGATTTTTCATCATCAACCCATCTACCTCCTGTTGTGATCCCATGTCAATGAGCTCCCCAACTTTCTAACGAAGCATCAGCTCTAGAGATTTAATATGTGCCTTCCCGTATAGAATAGCGGGTGCATACGATATCATTATCCCAATAAGGACTGCGACCTGTCTAATTTTAGGTTTTGGTAACTTAATAAGCTGGGTCGCTGTATTCATAAACTTAATTAGTTTTTGTTCTGTTATCGACACTATAAGAGACTGCGTATCCAGAATAAACCCTAAACATTTGAGTTGTTTTGTTGGTTTAAGCACTGACTTTTGTGGATGTACATAAAACCCCAGTTTAGTGAGTAATGCACATAAATCCAAAACTGCATTCACACAATCAATTTGTGTTGATGCTATAATAAAGAAATCATGTATGAGCAGTTTAGTGAATAAACGAGGGGCACAAGCTAAACCATTCGGCATGCAGGTAAACTCATAGAGTTGGTTATCCCAAAGAAACAGAAGAAATTTCCGATCTTTTTCTCTTATGGAAAGCGTATAATATGCATCTTGTAAATCAACACTAGCCATCCACGCATCTGGCGTATTCCGATTGCATGCTGTATCTAGCAAGAACATTTTAAAAAAATTGATATTCACCCATTTTATTAAGGATTGTTAAATCCAGGATCATTCGAACCTCGCCATTAGGCTTTGGTCCCGAGAAGATATTTGAAATAAACTCTCCTGAACAGTATGTCACTTTTTGTATAATTCCTTTCTCAAAGAATTTTTGTACCTGTTTAGTTAGTGCCTCTCGTTCAACCAGTTCAATGTTATAAGGAAAAGGTATCCTGCCTTATACCGGAATTTGTGTGAAGGGACTGTGAACACCCCTAACTATTTGTAAAATTTTCTTGGTCACTAGTAATTTTGTGCCACTCAGAAATCTAATTATTAATATTACCAGCCACAAAGTTGCTTACAGTTTGTGTGGTTTTAGAGGCTGGAAGGACTTGTAACGTTTGTGTTTCAACCTTTACTTGGACCCGCCCCTGGGGAAGGGTCTCGGCGAGTTGACACCCCGGCCTAGTGGCCGTACAGTGTTGTCGGTCCAGCCTGAGCGAGCGCCCCGGCCCCGAAAAGCTTGACCGAAGTTTGAGCCCGGTCTGGTTCCCCTGGTGAACTGCCGTGGACGAAAATCCCCTCGTGACCTTTTGACACGAGGAGTTTCCTGTTTCTTCTTACCATCCATGTTTTTGCCACTCTTGGCTGCAGTTTCTACCTCTTTATAGAGGTATTGTAGTTGACCGCCAAACATTTTGGTGTTATCTAAAGGTTTCCCTTTAATCGGCTCTGAAGCAAGAAAGAGCGTAAACTCTTTCCCATCATTATCAGTAACCTTCTTTGAGCGAGCCACTTCTTTGCCAGCATCTGTGCAAACTGACTTGAAAACATTTTCATATCTTCGATACGACAGGTAATTACCTGCCGCCGCCAACAATGCAATACCTTTGTCCATCGTCTTAGCCAAAGACGAGAACTTGTTTTCTTGTTGCATTCCGTTTGCTACAGGAGCAATAGCTGTTAAGGTACCAAGCACCGCCTTATGCACTATGTGCAACACACCCTCAAACCTCTTACGGTCCTCCGTCATATTGACATCTCGATCCATCTCCTTAATGATGGAGTTGGGAACACCTTTAATGCCTGTTAACTCATCTGATAACTTAGAAATAATCTCCGCCGACTTAAACGTGCGGAAATGGCCATTAATGTTCTCCCGCATAAGCGTAGTGGTTTTCACCCGCTTAGCCCTTGGCTTCTCGACTTTCTTAGCCACTTTGCCCCCACTGGCAGCATAGACACCTTCATATTGCATGTCTGAGTCCGATTCCGTGGACGTGGAATCCGTGGACGAGTCCGAAGAAGAAGAAACTTTCCTCTTCTTCTTCTTCTTCTTGGACTTGGTCTTGCTCTTTTTGCGAAGCCCAGTCTTCCCCCTCTCCTTGGTGAACTCATCACCCGAAGAAACAATCTCCGTTTAGGAGAAGGAGGAGGAGCCCTAAGCTCCATTGCTGAGTCTGTGTCAGAGAAATCCTCCAGAGAAGACTCTTCTTGCACACTCGGCATTCGCCGTTTACTAGACACCGGTGGTTTGAGAGCCATTATGTGACTCTCCATCGCCGCAAACCGCGTCTCCCAATTTTGAGGCGCGGCACCGTCAGGCACTATGTCCTCCTCGGAGAGAATATGCGCCCCGGGCTGTGTCGCAGGCCCTGCCGACAACACGGGTGAGGAGTCGTACTCCTCGTCCCCGCCACTCGGAACACGCCCCTCGGCTGCTGCTGCACCGCGCTTACTCCGCTTCGTGGCCATCGGGAGCTGAAACAAAATTTTTGATCAGTCCCGGTATATATATATGTCACAACATGGTTGTTTCAAACTCATTTGGACATCTATTGGTGTTAGAGAACGTGTTTATACCGTTATAACACAGGCGTAATAAGCTAAATTTGTGCGTGGGTTGTGGGTCAAGCCCAAACCTTACGCGGGGTCGGGACCAGTGTATCGGCCGGCCCATCCCTCTGTTCCGCACACTTCTTCCACCCGTGACTATGCACTGTCAACAAGTGGGAGAAAATGCTACGAAACTCGGAAGAAACGCTGAACATGATTTGGGGGAGTCTATAAAGAAACCCAGGGAGCATCTACAACAGTTACTCTCTCTATTAGAGTACGAGAGAATTTCCACAGGAGACGAGGCAGAGCCCACATAATCACACGGTGACTCGGGTGTTGACAGAACCGCTAATGATCGGTTTCAATCCTTCGAGAAGGAATTTTATCCTTGGTTTTTTATAACCAAATAACTCGTCCAAAATGGACCAAAGAAAGTCTAAACTTTCCATAATGATGCTCTAATGCATCATAATTAAGCTAACCACAGTTTTTATGATACTTACTGCGTATTAGCTTGTATGTAGACTAAATTTGCCGGAGCAACCCAACGACACGTAATCCAGTCGTGAGTTGTATATGCTAATTGCTGGTACCTCACGTGCTTCCTTCTCCCTAGCCTAAGGCTAGCCTGAGGCTGTATACCGAGGTAAAATAGATATATATACATATACATATGAGTCAGCCTCACGAAAATGGGCCAATTGGTGGTTTATTTAAGATGTCGGCGTCGCAATTCTTAAAGTGTAGTGCATTCCTTTGTTTTATATTAAATTATCCTAGAAACAAATAAGGTTGTATTTTCTCTACCTTTACTTTCAGGATAAATTTAAGGACTTTGCAACACCGCTTTCAATGCTAAACTATAAGTATGCTGATCGACACCGACGTCCAATGATCGATGCCAACAACTTTAACAGATGTCGGCGTCGCAATTCTTAAAGTGTCATGTATTTCTTTGTTTTATATTAAATTATCCTAGAAACAAATGAGGTTGCTGTATATTCTCTACCTTTACATTCAGGATAAATTTAAGGACTTTGGAACACCTCTGTCAATGCTAAACTATAAGTATGCCGCAATCGACGCCGACATCCAATGATCGACGCCGACAACTTCCCCCAATTGACCTCTTTTCATGATCCTGACTCATAATATATATTAATACAATTCCGAAACCTTTAGGGGTATTATAATATATTGTGGAAATCAGATTCTAACAGAGGTTTTATGGTAGGTCTACTTGAATAGTTCCCAACCTTGCACACTGACCACTCATAGTAACATCGCACCATCAGACCCACTGTCACTCGTGCCAGCCTGCCCCCCCTGTCAACCCCACCCTTCTACCTTTGTATTTTAAGATGGAGGGAGGTGTGATGGCTATACTACATTGTTCTTGACTGGTGGACTAGATAGTCCATTCAATGGATAGCCAGAATGATATACATATCTCAGGTGCCTTCTCTCAAAAGGTAATATACAAGGATCACATAATGCAAAGTGACCAGTCGGGTGGCTGAATGAGTTGAGCGCCCACTTCCCAGGTTTGAACCATGGCTGACTTAAAGTTGCATAGTCCGATGGTTTTGGGTTTCTAACATTTTTCTGAGATAAATATATTAAATTGATTGCTGTAATCTACCTTACTTTAGGTTGAAGTGACTTTTATTTTAAATCGCTAAGTTTTGAGATATTTGAAGTGCAAACATGTCAAATTAGTTTTGGCAAGCATGCCAAAAGTCTGATGCCATAGGCATCTCCAATAACAGGTTCTATTAAATTGACTCAATATTCCCTTATATGTAAGACCAAATGTTTAATAAGTGCATCAGTATCAAATTTAGATATGTAGAATCAAATCTAGATAATTGTTTTGGCTTTGAAAATTTGATGCTTCATCGGACTATGCAGCTTTAAACAATTGATGAAAAATATATACTGGTTATCTCTATCTAAACTGGCACCCGGGATTACTAGGATAAGGAAAGGGAATGAGGATGACCAATTGCCCATAGCCCGATGAAAGCATGAAATTAGCACACCAAAATGCTTAACAAGACATCCAACTTAAACATGGTTTCACTTATTAAGCATGTCTTGCTGCATAGAAGAGAGTACTAAGCCAATTTAATAGAAACAGTTACTGATTGAAGCGTGTGGTGTCAGAATTGTTACATGCTTGCCAAAATTAACATACTGTTTTCACTTCAAATAACTCCAAAGATTATCGATTTAAAATAAAAGTTATTTCAAACTAACGTAGAGTCGATTAGATCAATCAACCTAATTTATGTATCTCAGAAAAGTGCACTATATTAAAACAAATGGACTATACAACTTTAATCAAATCAATGAATGTATTTAAAAACGCTAATCTAATTTCTAAATGGCAGAATAGCATGCATCACATTTCTTAATTTTTCAAATTCGAGGGAAAGTTCAATTGCAGGCAATTGGTCTTCCCCATTAAACTGCCCCTTGTACTATCCTAGTAACCCCAAGCATTATGCAACGGAGCAACAAACATCAATTTGATGAGTCTTTGGTTTTGAGTTGGTTGGGGATCGAACTCCATGACTTCCTACACAGAAACTGAGCTCTCTACTCTACTACCATGGCCATTCAATTCGGTATATATACACACAACCTTTATTATTCTCGATATTGCCAATATAAATCAGGTTTCAGAAATAGTCAGAACAGCTGGGAAATCAGTGTTTCGCCGACCGACCATTTCAGTACGGGGATGAATTTGTTGTTTAATTAAAAAACACAAAAACTAATAAAGAGAATGATTCAGGGAACAAGATGTAAAAATTGTCTGCTCCACTCTACGAACCCTACTGCAGGAACAATTCTCTCTATTTTTGACTGTCTCCCTGTCAGGACCTTCTACCCAGCTATACTAGGCAAGCAGACTGTGACCATTCTTCCCCTCTGGCCTGTGTCAAAGCCCGCCCTCCCCCCCCCCCCACCCCCCATTTATACATCCACACTTCTATCCCTCTCTCCGTGATCTGGACTACCCCACTGATCCGGAATGGCCTAGTTAGACTGCACATCACCTCGTTTTACTGCTCTCTTACCCTCCAAACTGGCAGATTGTGTACCCTTCGCTGCACTATATATATACAGCAAAATAACAAGAGTGCAAATCCGCATTCTGATAATGAAGCAACAAAGAGCGTTATAATTTTAATCATCTCTTAAGATCTATTTATTTGATTTTTAAGTCACGGTAGCATCACCAGGTGGAATGGATGTGAAATTTGGCTACACTAGCTCTAGGAGTATAAATCAAGACTGTCAACGCAATGGCATAATCAGCAAATGACGTATTATCCCAAAGCAATGTAAGTAGATATGACACTGGTCATCGGAGATTTTAATGCAGATACAGCAGATCCAAGTGCACAAACAGCTACAAAGTTAGTCATTTTGCAATTTCGCAGGGATTGGAACAGGTAATCAAATCTTGCACTAGAATAACCAGGAAAAGCAAAAAAATTCTAGACCTAGCCTTCACAAACATAAAATACTGTACTATAATATAAGCGATCATAAACCAATCTATGTTATCAAGAAAAAACCTAGGGATGTTAGGGGTCTAATAGAGTTCTGGGGTAGAACTTACAGTCAATGCTCTACTGATAAATACTGTGAAACTCTAAGGCAGGAACCAATTTTTTGTTTTTTTTGTTTTGTTGGTCCATTAGTTGTTTAAGCAGGGGAAATTTCAGTCATAGACGACTGGTCTTCCTCATTCCACTGCTGGTCGATAGAAAGCCCGAGCCTACACTTTTACCGACCCAAGGGATTTTTAACCTCCCACACCACATAGACATGGTATGAGAGCAACCGGCCTTTGATGACGCTGTAAGTTATACACAGCGGTGGAAATCCAAATTGGCAGAGCTGGGGGCACGGGGAATCGAACCGCCGACCCTCAGATTAGGAGTCTGACCTAGAAAAAAGTCAGACACTCTAACCACTCCACCACAGAAAACTTTCTCTGAACAGAGGATCCTAATGCATGTTGGCAACTATTATTAGATAAATAACACTAGCAGCAAATGAGCATGCACCTATGCGCCTCTATAAGGTTAAAGAAAATCGTCCCAAATTGTTATCTAATGCAATCTTAGAGCTACAGAAAGATAGGGATTACTTTCCACAACAATTTGAACATACATTTAAATGGGGAAAGCACCTCATAAGTATTGTGCTTCTGCTTTCTCCTTTTTCATGTGAAAAAATTACTGATATAAATATCAACTTGTGTGTACATTGATCATGTGTAAATAAATATATTATTATTATTATTATTATACTGGCAACCCTGAGGATGAATTCATAGCCAAACAACTAAAGAATAAAGCAATGGCAGCCTACAGAGGTGCAAGGGCCAAGTTTCTTAAAACAGGTATAATTTTGAATAAAAATAACTCGAGGAAGGCATGGAGGGTAATTAATGATATAGCTCCAGCATCTGCACAGACAGTGGGAAATCTAACCGATGAATTGACTGGGGATAAAATACCTAGGGGAGAGTTAGCAACTTTCATAAATAACTACTTTGTTAACATTGGTGAAAAACTAGCAAATCAATTAGAGGATATACCACTGAATGACAAAATATACCACCCCAAAGTTAATACTCATAAATTTGAACTGCACCCAGTCACAGAGCAAGAACTTATCAAGAAAGTGCAGTTACTCTCTGAATACAAGTCATCAGGGCTACAAGACCTAAGTTCCAGGCTCATCAAAGATGCCATGCTAGCACTGGCTACTGAATTCACATATCTAACTAATCTAATAATTGATACAGGTACCTACCCAGATGCATGGAAAAGGGCAATGATTATGCCAATCCCGAAAACATCGAACCTAAAACATGTAATAAACTAAGACCTATATCACTTCTTCCAATACCAGGCAAAATAGTAGAGCAACTAATCCATGACCAAATAACAAAATTATTTTTAAGTACAGGTTACCTAGCAATAGAGCAAAATGGTTTCAGGGAGAACCCCTCCACAACCTAAGCAGTGGCATGTGTGCTAGACACACTAATGACAGGGATGCACCAAGGAAGATTATCTATTGCTGTCTTCATAGACTTCCGTAAAGCATTTGATAATGTAGACCATAAACTTTTAATAGAAAAGGTGGCAAATAGTGGTCTGGGCACAGGGACAACTAAACTGCTAAAAAATTACCTACTAAATCGTTCACAGTATACTAGACTTGAAGGGGTTAATTCCTCACCGAGAGAAGTGAAGACGGGTACCACAGGGATCTACCCTGGGCCCACTATTATTCTTAATCTACATCAATGTGTTATGTGTGGTCTACTCTAATGTATGGGGCTGAGACATGGACAATCTCTAAGAAAATGTACAAACGTTTAGCAGCATTTGAGATGTGGACTTATCGAAGGATGATGAAAATATCATGGACAAAGAAGATCACCAACAAAGAAGTTCTCAGAAAAATTTAAAATAAGAAAAGCTTGTTTGCCACTATACAGACAAAGAAACTTATTTATTTTGGCCACATCATTCGTCAGAGTTCAATATACCGTACATTGTTGGAAGGGAAGGTGAATGGCAGCAGAGGGAGAGGGAGACCAAGAACATCATGGTTTACAAATATTTCACAGTGGACAGGCTTGAATTATTCACAGTCTATCAGAACAGCACACCATCGGGACAAGTGGAGAACCATTGCATCCAACCCTCGACGAGAGGACGGAACTATTGATTGATTGACATCAACGACCTCCCATTAGTGCTTCAAAAAGTAAAGGGAAGCATATTTGCTGATGATGGGGCACTGGTAGCTACAGACGCTGATATAAAAGTGGCTGAATCCAAAATGAATCATGATTTAGAAAGAGTAAACCGTTGGAAAAAGGAAAATAAACTATCCATAAATGTTATAAAAACTAAATATGTAATATTTGCAACTAAAACTAAATGTTCCAGCTCACCAATTGTCAGTATAAAAATAGGAGAGTGTATACTTAAGGAGGCTCTAAGTTATAAATATTTATAGCGAATGGTAGACAGGAAGTGTGAACACTTATTTGTCTCTCAGTTTGTTTTTTGGGGTTTCTTTTGGTACATTAGTTGTCCCAAGCAGGGGAAATCCCAGTCACAGATGACTGGTCTTCCCCACTCCACTGCTGGTCGATAGAAAGCCCGAGCCTACACTTTTACCGACCCAAGGGATTTTTAACCTCCCACACCACATAGACATGGTATGAGAGCAACCGGCCTTTGATGATGCTGTAAGTTATACACAGCGGTGGAAATCCAAATTGGCAGAGCTGGGGGCACAGGGAATCAAACCGCCAACCCTCAGATTAGGAGTAGGCATCCCAAGTGAAATTTTGTATGTGTTTGGAGTTTGATATAAATGATTCCATCTGTTAGTATATGCAATTCGAAACACAATGATACTTCATTTGTCAAAATCGGTCAAGTATTAAGGCAAATACAGCCTTTTTAAATTTTACTAACCCTACTTGAAATTGGTCACACTGCAAAGTCTAAAAGATAGCATTTTTGATGGTCTCCAAAATTTAAAGGGATCACCCAGCTTGCTTCACAAGGCAGAGGCTAAGAGTCCCTGGTCTGTACACAGTGTATATATACAATTACAGGGGCATGGGGTGGCTAGTTTAAAAAATATAGACCTTCAAACTTGGTGAAAATAGCATTTTCCTTGAATTCACCATTTGTGAAATTAGGCCCCAGAGCACTTTTTCGAGTGCGCTGGTGGTGAAAATTGCCACCCAAATTGATTCTTTTTTAATTATCCCGGGCCTATGGGGTAGTGCTAGTAACTCTATTTTTTTCCAAGGCCCCAAACCATGGGGAACAATTAAAATAAATAGGCTGAAAACACCCGAGAGCCAGTTTTGGCAGGTGATAAAATTTGGTGAAAAATCTGGCTTTTTGGAAAAGTTTGAAAAATCACAGAACAAAAACTGTACAATGGAATTGGATGGAATTTTCAGGTGCTATTCATCTTTATCAGATACTTCAATACATCCATAACAACATACATTACAAAACAGTTAAATATTTTATAAGTGAGGAGAAATAATGCACATTTTACCAAAATCATGAAAAATGTTGAGTTTGAAAAATCGCAGGAAAAAAACCCTTCAACAGAATTGCATGAAACTTTCATGTATCCTTCTTCTTTATCAGTTTAGTTGAATAGTGCCCCCTTTTAAGTGTTTTACTAACACTATTTAGGTTTTTGTATTTTACGAATTTTGCAAAATAATTTTATATCTCCTGTGGGTTCCGCACCAATGCCTCTGACATCTCACTCTTGACTTCAATCACCTGACCTATGAAGAATTCTTCATCATACGCCACAGCAACCCACACACCTTGGTTTGAAAATTTGAAATTTATATCAACTTCAGTGTTGCTCTCTGCATCAGAATCACCCACCCATTCCATGTCTCCATGTCGTTCGACCAGACATCATCTAGATTTATTCCCTCACTTTTTTCACTGACACTATTTGATTCACCAGAATCACTGTCACTGTTTAGCCTTTTTCTTTTATTTGGGCGAGAGGTGGAGCTTGAGTTAGGAGTAAGTTCTACTAGATGAGTGGGCACAGGCAGACCAGACTTCTCAGACAAAAAACACATGAAATCATCTTTCAATTTGTCTATAGTTTTGGAACCAACAACTAGTCTTGGATCCTTGTGGCCAAGTACCTTAGTGCAGTAGCCCAATTCAGCATGGAGAATTGCTTTCATGTCTTTCTTCAATCTTACACCAGACAAAACATTGAGAACATCTTTTATTTCTGCTGTCATGAATTTGTAAAACCTCTTCTAGATTTTTTTTTACCAGGGAGTTGAAGTGAACCATTTTTTTCCCAAGATTCAGCCATTTTCAACAGGTTATCTGCATGCAGTTGGGGTACCTAGTAATAAGTACTACTACCACATAGGTATCCCAAGTGATTTTAAAAAACAGGTTTGAGCTTGATTTAATGGATTTCACTTGTTAGGATATTGAATTTGAAAGAACATGACATTTCATTTGTCAAAATTGATCCAATATTAAGGAAGATATGGACGTTTTTAGGTTGTTACTCTATCAGTCCTGCTCAAAGTTAAAAGCTAAAAAAAAAATTATAGCTCCCAAAATTAAAACTAGGGAAATGAGCAGTGGAAATGAGGAAGACCAGTTCTCTGCTTAAACTACTAATGTACCCCAAAACAAATTTTAAAACAATTTTTTTTTTTTAAGTTTAAAAAAAGAAAGAAATACCCCCCATTTTTAGTCATTAAATCGCCATGCGCATGAGCGCCATAGGTTCGCATGAGCGCTGATAATTATGATTGGACAGGAAATTAAATTCTCTTTAATTCAATACCAACTTTTAATGGTTTTTAAATTATATTTTCAGTAGAAAATAGCACTTAAAATGGAAATTTTTGTAACTTCAAATTTCAATCATTTTTTTGTTGCATTTTCTCTAAAATTAAAACATATAGAGTTTTATATTAATGGAAAGCTCGGAATCTCACCTATCTAGGGGTATTAGTACCCTTTTCCTGGGTACTTTGATCAACAAATGGCGTTGTTGCACAAATTGGATGTACACTAGCTAATTCTACTAGGGATACCATGACACATCTCCACCTGGGAAATTACATGGTTTGAGAGTGAAAAATGGGAGTTGGTGGTAGTTTATATTTAGCTATATCAGGCTTAATTATTTGAATAATAAAATGAAGGTAAGAGAACCAAAGGAATTTTCTGCTGTAAACCATTTGAAAAAATACCTAAGTGGATTGTTTATTTGCCAAGGTGTTGAAGTGGAGCATTTTTTGACAGAATTTGGCATATTCAACAAGTAATCAGCCTGGGTTTGGGGTACCTATTAGGAGTCTGACCTAGAAAAAAGTCAGACACTCTAACCACTCCGCCACAGAGAACGCCACTGGTACTACAATTGACCCTACACTGTCAGGAACCAGTCAATTAAATATGATTAACAGAACATTGGCAGCTAAAATGAACACCTTCAGGAAAATAAGACATTATATGAGTGAAGAGACTGCTCTTCTATTGTACAAAAACCACAATACTGCCCATCATTGATTATAATGACATAATATATAATATACTAAGTAAAAAGCAGCAAACAAAGCTCAAAACTATAAAAAAATATAGGGTTGCGCACAGTATTTAAAGGAAAAACACTACATACCATTGAGATGCACAATAAAGCTAAACTAGATGCCCTAAATATTCGCAGAGACAAGCACCTATTAGGCCTAATGTACCACCGCGCGAAAGACCCATATTACATAGACACACCTACACAAGCCACACGTGCAGCATAAGCCACCCTCCTGAAAGGACATGTTAAAACTAGTCAAATGAAAAAGTCACCGGTTGTTCTGGGGGGAGCAGTCTGGAACCAACAACCAGCACGTGTCCGGGAACAGTGATTGTTACAAAACTTTCAAGATAAAGCTCCATGCATATTTAAATCAACCAGCCTAAGCCAAAGCAGATCAATGATACACTGGGGTTGGTGTTGCCATTCCTTGCCCTGTCCCCCCCCCCCCCCCAAAACAAACAAACATACACTGTTAGGTATGTCAGATTCCGCTAGGGGCGCCTAGGAAACTGTGTCATTGGTAAAAATGTTCCTGTATTTTCACGATTCCGCCCTTGATTAAAGTACTTTTGCATTGGAATATTTCATAAATGCTATATCACTGGAAAGAACATGAACTAATCTCAAATTATACATTAAGATACCAAAATCAAAATACTTAGACCATAGAAAGCTGTTACAATGTTGCAACGGTCACAGTTTATTACAATGGTGAATCCAGACTAAATTTAACAATTAACCCAACATTAGAAATGCCATAACTTTCTCCCCTATTAAGATATTTTCAAAATTACAACAGATTTGAGTTTGTCTTAGCAAGATCTGTTGAAAGAGCTTAAATTTATACTGTTTGTTGTGTTTTGAAACTTTAGCTGATCTACCTAACACTGTAATGTAAACTTAACCAGTGGTGGCCAACTAGACCAAAAAACCCATCTACAACGGAATGAGCCTGGAAATGATTCTAGTTGGATCCTACTGAGGTACATGATTAATCAATATTAACCTACTTACTAACTCAATAGGCCCCACCTGAGATTACCATGAACACAAGTTCAATCACAAGGCCACCCAACATACCCAACACCCTTACACAGGATTACTACTAGAAATATAATCAAAATGCCCCACCCCCTACTAACGCCTTCCTTACTAGTCTAACATAGTTACCTCCCCGCATATGTTTCTTTTTTCTCTTATCTTTTTCTTTACCTATCATTCATGTACCGATGTTTTGCTTATTTTCCTGTAATTGTCTATCTGTATTCTCGATGTCAGACATCCGAGCACTTTTTGCGCTCACAATGCGCGAAGGGTAAAACAAATGCCACTGTCATAGAGACAACATTAAAACTACCCTAACTATCACAGTAAATTTATATTTTTGGTGCTTTGAAAGCAAATTTCTCTTGTTTCTATTAAATAGTTCAGATCTTGCTCTACAATTTCACATTCAGCTTTTTTTTTATCAGCCATTTGGAAGTTCTTGAATTTATTTTGCGAAAATAGTTTTTGAGGCGATGATCTGGTAAGGCTAACACTGGCACTGACACTCAGAATATCCCAACTTTCACTATTATCTCTGTTTTTAATACTTTCAGACTAAATTGCTCTTAGGTTACATTAAATACTTCAGACCTTCCTCTTCAATCGCGCATTGTCCATGTTGCCGGTAACATGCATAATTCAAAAACAGACCGCGGGCCCCATAGTGATGCTCACCGTAGATACCATTGCAGTACAGCATTCGGTAACCAAGGTCAGAGCAGCTGAGTCGGTAGTATGAGCAGTTCGAAATCATTCGTCACTGTATCACTAAGTCGTGAAGACCTGCATAGCTGAGCGCAGTTAAAAGTTTACGTTTGCTCTAAATTGTGTCGTTATTGGGAGGATTTACGGTTGGAGTGTACGAAGTTATTGTCATCATGCCGAAAACTACTAAATCACGAATCCACGGGAGTGGTAAGTTTTCAAAGGAGCTATTACGGTCTGCACATCGTCGAGAGGATTCGCCGGTTAGTGGACCGTCGAATCGGCGATCTGGCACGCCTTCGTCTGATGTTCAACATCACAGGAAAGTACTTATGTCTCCTCCTGTGGTGAATATTCCAAGTGTAGGGGTGTCGCTGGAGGATATGTCCCACCTATTAGACTCTAAACTTGATGCAGTTACTGCGCCATTATTGGCAAGACTGGATACACTTGAATTATCTAGATCGGGGTCGCCATTGTTGATGTCTGATTTTGAAACTAGGGGAGTGACGTCACAGAGACGTTCTGAGCCAACGGCTCCTCGCACAAGACGGCGGTCAGCATCGGCCGTTAGGCCGTGCATAGGGTGCGTTGGTGCACGTGTGGCTTCAATGACTGCTGATGGCATGTTAACTAATGCTTCTGTTAGTGATAATGTGCTAGCACCAGAGGTTACAGCTCCTGTGGATCGGGTCTCAGCTTTGTGTAGTGATGGAGTTGACTCTGATACAGACGATGAACTCATGCGAGATTTATTAAGAGTAGCCGGCGCGAAGGTTAGGAAATCGGCAATTAAGGGTAAGCTTCTGCCACATAAATATGTAATACGCGGTGAGCGGAAGGGAAAAGTGTCACAGGGCCAGTCGACATGGTTCGAATATTTTGCAGCGATTCGCCGGATGATGCGACGAGGTGATGTACCAGTGACATGGGTGCCTAAACTGGAGGCACATATGGATGCGCTCTTCGATATGGCGCAGAACTACACGTGGGAGACGTGTTTAGCATTCTCCGAGCGTGTCTTTAATATGATAGCAGACAAAAGATTGCCAAACGGCTGGGATGACGTGGACTTAATACAGGACATTCGTAGAGACGAAAGCAGTCTTGGGCGACGTGTGATACGGCCAGTTGCTAGGCCGGTACGGGACAGTACGTATACTCCGGAATTTGATAAGAATGTTGATGGAAGAGTTTGCACCATTTGGAATAGGGGCAAAGACTGTGGGTTTGTGTCCACTCACGGTGTAGGTCGTGATCGGTTTATCCACAACTGCTCGTGGTGCGCAATAAATCTGCACCGTAAACATTTCCACAAGGAGATAGACTGCAAAAGCAAACTTCGGCCGAGAGACGTACGTGGCGTTGATGTCACAGAAAAGCCTGTGTCCACAAATTTTTAATGCACGATCGACGAATGGCCGTGCAGAGAATGGACGATGTCGTGGGTACGACAGTACCATTTGACGTAGACAAGGACGCTCAAGTCGATTCGGAGCTGTTCAAGTCGTGGATACCGCCTTCTCAAGTCGTCGGTCAACATTTTACGGTCAGTGAGAGTGTGTGTTGCTCTGTTAATTCTTTAACTAATCCATTAACTAATCCGCTGCCCGGTGATTATTGTTGTCCTGTTGTTCACAGTACCGGTGTAGTTAAACCCGATGTCGGGTGTGTTGTTGTTGGGCAAAGGTCAGGTGGCATAATAACTGGGTCGCCTACTGACCTAGTGACCTGTAGGCTGGAGCCTCACGGCACACCTGCTCCCGTGGTCCCATCTGCATCTTCACATATTAATAAATTGTTTAAGTGTCGCAACGATAAGTTGCTGCCATATATAGGTAATAGGTTTCACTGGTTTAACAGTAAGTTAAGACGGTCCGTTGTAGTTAAAAAAGGTCACAGGGCAGCGATTAGAACGGGTGACGCATGTTTAAAGTTAGCGTTGAGTAACGCACCTCTTGCTGGACCGAGTGTGGACTCTGATTTGGGTCGTCGCCATCATGTTCCTGTTGTGTCGGGACAGTTGGTGGAGCCGGCAGTGCCCTGCAGTACGAGCGATAACATTGCTCACGTCCCCACTGAACTTACAGTTCCAAATCTGTCGCGTAATTTGTGCTCTAATCGTCAAGGTGTTGATCCTGCCATCAACACCACTCTGGGCCCGTCTGCCGCCCCTTGTTACAGTGCTGCTCAGCACCAGTATTCTGCCATTGGCTGCACCATACCTGTTCATTCGGTTGATCCTGCCATCAACTCAGCACTGTGTCCGTCTAGTGTATGCACACGACAAAGTGCTACTCAGCACCCCATGTTGGCAGTTGTTCGCCATAATAATAGGTCTTCACTCGGTTGCACCGTTAACAATTTACATTGTTCCAAACCCGTTACAAAGTGTTTGGGTAGTTCTGATGTGGTTAACCCTGTTCTTAATATGTTAAGTCATGAAGTTAATGATGATAAGTTATGTGTTGATATTAATCACCTTAAAACCGTTGGTGTTGTCAGTTCTGTGAACAGTTCAGGTTCTTGTGATGAAGTTGCCAGCGCGGCTAAGTTGCCTGAATTGGTCGATGATACGGTTGTCAATATGACGCCTGGGGTTAAATTGGAATTGGGTAGTGATGCACTGGAGTCGCCTAAATTTACTGAATTGTCTCCGTTAAATTATCAGTGCATTCTACAGTCGTTCTGGCCCCGCTGGCAATCAAATACTGCAGATATAAGTTATGGTTCAATATACAAATTGGTGAGGGCCACAGGAGTGCCCAACTATCTTGGTGCACGTATTGCTGTGCCGTCTGGTTTAAATATATCCAACTGGAGGTTGTTACTAAAGGGCTATGACGACGCTGAGATTGTTGATTTCTTAGAGTTTGGGTGGCCCGCTAATTACACTGGGACTAGTGCCCCCTCTTCATCAAAAGCAAATCATTGTCATCTAGATATTGATCTATTTTGGTTAGATAAATATGTGACTACTGAGCTCGCCCATGGTGCTCTGTTAGGACCGTTTACTGAACCTCCGTTTTCCCCGTGGGCGCAGGTCAGTCCTGTGATGACTCGTCCCAAAAAGAACACCGAGGAGCGCAGGATCATAGTTGATTTAAGTTATCCGAGAGGAGACAGTGTAAATTCTGGGATAGTAAAGGGTTTTTATCAGGGTGTTAGATGTTCGTTTAAGTTGCCAACTATTATGTGGTTGGCCAAAAGGGTAACTCAATTAGGAAGTGGGTGTTTTATGTGGTCCGTTGATTTGGCTCGAGCGTATCGACAGCTACGTACCTGCCCGCTCAGCGTTCCGCTTTTTGGCATTCAGGTTAAAGAGAAGTTTTATTTTGATACGGCGCCGCCTTTTGGCTGTCGCACCTCGAGCATGGCGTGTGCCAGGACCACCGAGGCGGTGGTGTTTATTATGAGACAAAAAGGTTTTTCAGTGGCGTGCTATTTAGATGATTTTGTCGGTGTTGAGAGTACATATACAAAAGCATTAGAGGGATATGAGGCTATTATGGCCGTGACATCCGTCCTTGGCCTAGTGCTCTCGCCCAAGAAATGCACGCTACCTGACACCGTAATGCAGTGGTTAGGCTATGAACTGAACTCCCAGGATATGATACTCAAGATTCCTAAGGATAAACTATTAAGCATCTTGATTGAATGCAACAAATGGAAAATGGGGTCCCTAGTAACTAGAAAAAATGTGCAGCGGCTCGTAGGGCGGCTGCATTTCATTGCTAAATGTGTTACCCACTCGAGGTGTTTCATGAATCGAATTCTTGCTTTTTTACGTGAGGCTCCGTTTATGGGTAAAGTACTAGTTACTATTGATCTGATTCGTGATATCACGTGGTTCCTGCGCTTCGCGGAGGGTGGGAATGGGCTGATTCTTCTGCGCCCCTTCCCCAAGACGCATTGGGTGATAGAGTGCGACTCGTTGTTATTGGCAGGCGGCGGGCACAGTAGTACACACTATTTTTCGGAACTCTATTCTTCTGAATTGATTAATAATAGTAAATTGCACATCACTCAATTGGAGGCGATAAATTTAGTAGTAGCGCTTAAAGCACTTTCCCCACCTCATCCTGAGCTGTTCGTTATTATCGTTAACACCGATAATGAAGCGTCGCAAAAGGTGTTGTCCACTGGCTCTGGAAGGGACCCCGTCTTGTGTGCCTGTGCACGCGAAATATGGAAATTTGCTGCATTTAACAGCTGCGAAATCCAAGTGGTGCACAAGCCGGGAAAAGACCTGGTGTTGGCGGACGCTCTGAGTAGGTCGTTTTTCGACTGCAAGGCAAAATCTATAGCGACTAAACTATGTGTCGAACGTAATCTTTCCAAGGTAGATGTTTGTCATGACGACAATGTTTTTGACATGTACTTGTGATTGCCTGCTCCATCTAATTTCTTTATTTGGTCTTCTCTGTCGCAGGTAAAGAGTGTGCTATAGTTAGGAAGCTGAGCATATTTTTCAAAGCGGGACTTGCGAGTGGGACGTGGAGGAACAAAAGGGTGCATTTTGAGGAATATTTGAGTTTTTGCAGGAATAGCAAGGTCAATCCCAAATACCCAAACCTAAAAACGGTAATGCTATATACGCTATATTTAAATGATAGGCTGAAGACAGAAGGGGCCATTAAAAATTATCTGTGTGGGGCTAAATCATGGGTAAAGTTAGTAAGGGGTAAGTGGGATGTATTCGATAGCTATGCACTGTCTATAATTAAGAATGGGGTATGTAAGCTAAAGTCTAACGTTGTAAGTCGTGCGTATCCATTAAAAGTATCACATGTTAAAATGATTATATTAAAATGTAAAAAATTGGGAAAGTATGGACTTGTATTTATTGCAGCATTGTTGATTGGTTATACATGCTTACTAAGACAATCTAACTTGTTCTTTTCCGAGATGCTGGGTGATGGCGGTCATACGCTGCTGGCCGGAGACATTGAGGCACACAAGTCATACCTCCGAGTGCACATACGCAGTTCCAAAACTGGGTGGAAGCCGGAGGACAGCTATCACGTAAAGGTCCCTGGCCTACCACAATCAAGCTTCTGCCCTGTACGAGCATGGACGGAGTACTGTCGTCGCACATCTCTGCATGAGGGCGCCCCAGCATTTGCACTCGCGAACGGGGAGCCCTTGACGAGTCAGACGTTCGTCAAATGCATACGGCTCATACTGAGAGGAGCCAACTGCAGCTGGTGGCCATTGGTGACAGCACACAGCCTACGACGTGGAGCCGCTCAAGAGTATGCACGAATAGGAGTACATCTGGACGATATAAGACGGCTAGGTCGTTGGAAATCAAATAGCATTTTTGATTACGTAAATAAAAACTTTGTGAGTAAAGGGCCATCTGCTCTCCTGTCCCAATTTGGCTGAGAGTAGATGGCCCTAATCATAAAAAGATAGATATAAATTAGTAATAGTGAGCTGTGCCTGGTGTGCCTCAAGAGTATGACCGCTTTCAACCCGTAGCTGCTGCCTCCTGCCTTCAACGTCAAGACACTATCAATATTAATAGACCTGTATGGCTGATAATAATAATACAATTGCTTAATATAAATATGAGGATCCATACACTGTATACATGTAGTCGCCGGTAGTCAGGACATTATCTGAGTCATCCGGGTTGTACTACCTCGGAAGCTTAAATAGAGTATATGAGCACAAATGTCCTCTGTACTGAGTGACATGTTAGAAGAGATTAGTAGTGACAGAAATTACAGTCAACATTGCAAAATTTATTGAAGTTAAATAATAAATTATTGGCCCAAAAATATATACTGTGTCTGTTTTTGAATTGTCCATGTTGCCGGTAACATGCATAATTCAAAAACAGACCGCGGG
>CM059193.1:32915295-33065295 GCA_030323885.1 Branchipolynoe longqiensis
ATTCAAAACCCTGACAACGGGCTGGATATTATGAACACCATAGATACCATCTTTAGGATGCGTTGCTAGGACCCAAGTTAACTTCCGGTAGTAGATGAAAGGAATAATTCAGTTGCTGCCTGACAATCATCCACGACGGATCAGTTTGCCATAGCACAGATACAAAATTTCTACAGATACATCTAATCATCATGCCGAAATCAGCCAGGGTTCGGTCAGAAGTGGGGAAGTACTCAAGAGCGCTCCTGGAATCGATGGAGATTCCATGTCGATCGGGTGCATCCAGCAGCAGACGGTCAGTTGGACGGCCGCCATCCTCAGGCCGCTTGCTGTTGGAAAATCTACGTGCATCGACGCCACATGCGGAGGTGGCGCCTAGTAATAAAGCAGCGACGGTGGAGGATATATCCCGCTTACTAGATGAAAAATTAGTTTCCGCGCAACAACCCCTGCTGGCTCGTATCGAGAGCCTGGAACTTAATAATGTGTCAGACTCTCATGTTTCAGAGCAGCCGCCGAGCGGGCCGGATGTTTTGATGGATGACGTCACAGAAGTGGACGGCGTAACGGTGGTACGCACGACCAAAAAGCGGAAAATACGACCGGCCCGTTCATGCGTGGGCTGCAGCGGATCATCTGAAAGAGTCATTGACACAGGTAATGCCGTTTCTCTTAGTACAAGTATTGCATCGTGCGTAGTAGACGCCCCCAGGCCTTCTCCTGTTTGTTCATGTAGTAGAAAGCGTAGCCATAAAGCAAAAACAATGGATAGTGACACTGACACTGATGACGGGATGATGACAGAGCTTATACGTTTGGTGGGAAAGAAGGCAAGACGGGGAAAGGTAGTAAAATTGCTACCTCACAAATACGTCATTCGCGACGAAAAGAAAGGTAAAGTTGGTTTAGGTGATTCAAAATGGTTTGAATATTTATCGGCAATAAGGCGGATGATCAAACGGGGAGATGTTCCTGACGCCTGGGTTCCTAAATTGGATAATCATATAGACACGATTTTAGAGCTAGCACACAGTTACACATGGCAAACTTGCTTAGAGTATAGCGAGAAAATCTTTAACATGATCGCGGATAAACGCTTGCCGGATGAGTGGGACGATGAGGCTAAAATCATTGATGTACGACGTGATGTGTGCGGATTGGGGCAGAGGGTGCCAAAGATAGTTGCCAAATCGGTTCGGGATAGTACGACGGGTGACTTTAATAGAGACTTAGATGGACGACCTTGTATCATCTGGAACAGGGGCAAGTCTTGTGGATTCGTCGGTGACCACGGCGAAGGCGACAACAAATACTTGCATATTTGCTCCTACTGCGCATACAAAATGAAAAGAAAACATGTGCATAAAGAGGCGGATTGTAAATCTAAATTACGTTCTAAGGACCCATCAGCCGATATTAACTCCCGTTCCAAGGTTTTTTAGATGACAGTCGGCACGGGACTGTGGTTAAGGAGCAAAGCGTGCGTGGATCATTGGCTGAGGATGTCAGCCGTGTCGGGTCTACACAAGGTGCTTCAGAAGTCGTCGTGGTGCCGCAGGATCCAGTCAGTGTTGCGCCTAAGCAGGTCGGTGGGGCGTGTTCGCCGGTTCATTGTTCTGATTTACATTTGCTGAACTCTACTACCTTGTCATGTGTAAATGCTGTGCCTATTGTTGTTACGAAGGTGGGGTTAAGCAGTAGTGGACAGTTGCGGTATAAACCAAAAGTGGGGGGATCTTGTAAGGCTACCGGGGGATTAACTTCCCGTTGTTGTTTATTTAGAACCTCAAAGTTTTCGTGGTATAATGTTGGTATTAGGAAATTGTCTGGTACATCGCAGTTCACAAAAAAGGGGGTGTTTCAGTCGAATGTAAATTTGAATCGTCGGATCGTCCAACCGCCATTGGGACCTGACAGGCACCTGGCTGGGTTCCATCGATGCGGTTGCCATGGTACCCAGTCATCGCATTCTCCGGTCGCTGTGTCCGGCCATGTACATCCACTGGATCTGGCATTTCAGCACTGTGGCCCCACAACCACCGATGGGGGCTGTCGTTTCCCCATCTTGGATGGCCCTGCGCCTCCATCTTTTATCAGAACTGACTCTGACGCTGGTCCTGCCACTGGCTTAATTAAAAAATTCTCTCTCCGCTCGCCTGCATGCCAAAGTTCTGCATCTAAATTGAATGTTAACGTTATGCCTATTAGTAATACGGTTGATAATATCCAGTTGCATGTTGGTGAGCCTCAGTCTGTTAGTACCATTTCGGACATTAATGGTCTTGACCGTGGTTGCACTACCACCGGCGGAGGCTGTCGTTTCGCCGCCTTGGAGGGCTCCATGCCTCCAAAATCTATAGTTAATGCTGTTGTGGGGTTGCCGCAAGGTATGGTGGCACCCGCTATTGAGTTGCATGTTGAACCTGTGTTAAACAATTTGAATTTGTGTCGTGACCCAGTTAATGTTGATCTTGTTTCAGTTGTTGGTTTGAATACTAGTAAAATTCTCCCTAGTGTATGTTTAGACAGTGAGTTAGAAGATGTTATTGAGGGGCAATTTTGTGAGAAAACACCGGTTGAATATAGATGTTATGTATTAAAATATTGGCCTAATTTGACTGATAATTGTAATTTATTTCTGGATTATGCAGCGATTTATGCTGCGGTCAGGGCGACAGGCCTACCTAATTATTTGGGAGCCAGAATACCGGTTCCGTCCGGCTTAATTATTTCAAATTGGCATAAATTGCTGCCAGGTTATGAAGATAAAGGGTTGGTAGATTTTCTGAATTTTGGCTGGCCGGCTAATTTCACCGGTGAGTTCATACCTGTTGCTTCTACATGTAATCATACGTGCGATGAGAAGGATTTGTTCTGGATTGACGAGTATGTACGCACTGAATTATCCCATAAAGCGATGCTGGGTCCATTTGAGGATCTACCTTTCTCTCCATGGGCTCAAATTAGTCCTATTATGACCCGACCAAAAAAGAACACTGACGAACGTAGGATTATAGTAGATCTAAGCTTTCCAAAAAAGGGTAGTGTTAACGATGGGATTGTTAAAGGTTTTTATCAGGGGAAACGGTATAGGTATACCTTACCTACTATCATGTCGCTAGCTAAGGAGGTTACCCGGCTGGGTAAGATGTGCTATATATGGTCCATAGACCTAGCAAGGGCGTACAGGCAATTAAGGACCTGCCCCTTGAGTGTGCCTTTGTTTGGGATCAAGGTGGCTAATAAATTTTATTTTGACACGGCGCCCCCTTTCGGATGTAGAACGTCTAGCATGGCGTGTGCGCGGACAACGGCAGCCGTAGTCCATCTTATGCGGAAAAGTGGGTTCTTTGCATTGTGTTTTTTAGACGATTTTGTAGGGGTGGAGGGTACATTAGAAAGGGCACAGCAGGCATACTCGCACATAATAGATTTGACAAAAACGTTGGGTTTGGAACTTTCGGTTAAGAAATGTATCTCCCCGGTTACCAGTTTAATTTGGTTGGGTTATGAAATAGATTCAGAGCAGATGATAGTGAGGATTCCAGATGAGAAATTACTTGACATCCTGGTGGAATGCCAAAAGTGGAAGGTTGGGGCTAGAGTGACAAGGAAAAATGTTCAGAGACTCGTAGGTAGGTTACAGTTTATATCAAAATGTGTTATGTCATCTAGGATATTCATGAATAGAATCCTAGCGTTTCTTAGGTTATGTCCATTTTCAGGAAAGGTAAGTGTTAGTCAGGACTTAGTAAGGGACATAGCTTGGTTTTTGCGGTTCGCAGAAGGGACTAATAGATTAGTTTTGCTGAAACAATTCCCGAAAGAAAAGTGGATCATTGAATGCGATTCCTCATTGTTAGGTGGAGGAGCATTCAGTAAGGAAATTTTTTATTCTGAATTGTATAATGCCGATTTATTAAAACATGATTTCCATATAGCCCAACTAGAGGCGATTAATCTTGTGGTAGCGTTAACAAGTTTAGCACCTTCCAATATGCATGATTACCAAATTATTATCAACACGGATAATGCTGCGTCCCAACAGGTGCTGTCTTCTGGTGCTGGTAAAGACCCCGTGTTGTGTGCGTGCGCGAGAGAGATCTGGCGGTTCGCGGCGATTCACTCGTGCGAGATTCAGATCGTGCACAAGGCAGGGGCCGATCTGGTGCTAGCGGACGCTCTTAGTAGGTTGTACTTTGATAAAAAATATAAAATAGTGGCTGACAGATTATGTCAGGAGAAACTGTTGACCAGAGTACATGTTTCTCATGCCTGTGATATACTCGATTTGTTCTTATGAATGTTCTGCATAGTTGATAATGTTTTCTTTTTTGGCTTTATCAACTTGCAGATAGTAATCACGCAGTAGTGAATAGGCTTAGCGTGTATTTTACAGCGGGATTGGCAGGAGGCACGTGGAGAAATAAGGGGGTGCAATTTAAGGAATATTTACAGTTCTGTAAAAAACTTAATGTTAACCCTAAACGACCACTACTTAAAACGGTAATGTTGTACGCTTTATATCTAAATGACAAGCTTAAAACAGGGGGGGCGATACAAAATTATATGAGCGGGGCAAGATCCTGGGTAAAATTATTAAGGGGAAACTGTGAAGCATTTGACTGCTATGCAGTATCAGTAGTTAAGAATGGGATGTTCAAATTAAAGAATAATGTGGTAAATAGAGCATTGCCATTGAGGATTAAGCATATTAAGTTAATCATATTAAAATTTAGAAAAATTGGTAAAGATGGTTTTGTGTTGATTGCTGCTTTGTTAATAGGATACACATGTTTACTAAGACAGTCAAATTTATTTCTCCCTGAGATACTGGAGGATGACGGTCACACGCTGCTCGGGGGAGATATAAAGGCACACGATACACACGTGACGATAACGGTTAGGAGCACAAAAACCACTGCCAGACCTGAAGCTGTCTACAGTGTTGAGCTCCCACGAGTACATAATTCCGCATTCTGCCCAGTGCATGCATGGAATAAGTACAATCGTCACTTCCCGGTACATAAGGACGCCCCAGCATTCGTAATGTCGAACGGGGCTCCGCTGACCGGTCGACTCTTCACTAAGTGCTTGCAAATCGCCTTGAAAGGCTCGGACTGCCCCTGGTGGCCACTGGTTACGTGTCACAGCTTACGCCGAGGGGGCGCGCAAGAATATGCAAGAATGGGAATGTCAATTGAAGGCATAAGAACTCTGGGACAATGGAAATCGAACAGTATTTATAATTATGTGAATAAAAGTTTATTCAAAAATACAAAAAGGGACCATTAGATCTCCTGTCCCAATTTGGCTGAGATCTAATGGTCCATTAATTTCCCATGTTGCATGAAGTGTGTGAAATGATAGCCTGAGTGTGTGTCCCGAAAAAGTGAGGTGCCTGTGTGACCGTGATCCATCATGTAGCTGCTGCCCAATGTCTTCAGTTTCAAGATTCATCAGTGACTGACCGTCAAGAAAATATTGCTTACTGTTGAGAATGGTAACCTTAATATTATGAGACCTGCACATAAGTAATGAGTAATGCTTACATAATTCAGACAGTGTTCTCATGGTTGTACTACCTGTGAACTTAGAAATAGATAAAAGCAAATAATCTCATCTGTACTGATGAGAATGAGCTTCAAGTAATAGTGTTAAAAAAGTGGTAGGCATAGTAGGCTTGATGTAAAAATTTATTAAGCCTGATTAATAAATTTATTAGCCCAAAAAAGTTATTATCTGTGTCTGGTTTTGAATTATGATATTTTTAATCGATCCAATGAAAGCTTTTTAATTTATTTTGCAAAAATAAATGCTCCGCATAGACAGCATTGCTGCAGCACAAATCACTGTGGTATTTTACCCTTCGCGGGCTAGTTTCCGGGGTTGTGACGTCACGCCGACATCGAGAATATTGTTGTAGATTTGTTTACTGTGTAGAGGCAATTGTGATTAGGGCTGGAAGACCAGTGCATTATCACTGACATGTTATTCAGAGGAATAAAAACACTTGAACAAACAAAAAAATAGATTATCGAGTTACTAGTTAGGCCGTCACTGGTTTAGTCGTGTACCTACAACTGGTGTATTATTCGTTTGGTTGGTGTTTAATTTAGTTAAAACAACTTTGTTTAAATTAGTATTAGTCTGTAGCAGGCCTACTCCTCCTCGCTCCTACATTGTTCTCCTATTACACACGCCAATTTTAACGGCAATGCAATTTAATTGTGGTTTTTTTCTCATGGACATGGTGCTGCGAAAACTGTTCCTATTCTTCCATCCACTCACGAATTCTCAAGATTTTATTAATATTTGTATCCACATTCTGATGTCACGTTATTTATTTCACACACAGTGTTATTGTTAACTTAGACTTAGTGCTGTTACCTGTAACCTGAACAACATAATCATCCTACGGCTACGCCTAGCAACTAAGCAAGTTGCCAAGGCAAAGCTAAATTTACATAACTTCATAAGTTAACACACATATACATAAAACGACATAATGCGGAAACTTGGAAAGTAGGCCTACTATGTATGAATACTTGACTAAAGAAACTAGAACTGGGAATATATCCCATCTAGGCCATCAACTGGTTAAGTAAGCTATAAAGACTCAGATCAGATTATACCGCCATCAGCTGCTTTACGGATGGTTTTTTTTCCTTGTCACGGTAATGGCCTCAACTTTGTTCATGCTGATTCAATATACGGAGGTGTCGTCTGCTCTCGGTCTGATGTGAAATAAACTGTGTACATTGATAGAATTAGAAGCGCCAACTCTCCTTACCTTGTGCTGTGTATCGTTCAGAAGTGCTGTTAGACCGCTGTGTTGTTTATCAAAGCTGAATGATCAACGAGAGCTCCAGTAGCTATCGTCCTGCCAATTGGTTAACTAAATGACTGGCCGCCGTGGAGACATTTCTTGTGGATTTCAGGGCCTTTTGCGCTCAGCCCGCACTTGGTGCACTCGACACGCTAGTCTTTCTTAGCAACTGCACGCTGCACACTGCACGCACACACACTCCCGACCATCGCTGAGGCCGCACTCTATTTCCTGCTTTATTATTTTTTATTCGTATTTTCACTGTACTCAGTTGTACAGATATGATTCATTATTTGCAAAGACAGATTTACAACGGGAAAATCAAAGGGTTGGTCCATCAATGCAATGGATGGTGAATGGGGAAAGTAAACAAGGACCGGTGTGGCCGTCTCAGCTGCCACAAGGCTGATATGCCAAATGTCGCTTCTGCGCATGCGTCAGAATCCAACAGCGTCGTCTGCGCATGCGTCAAAACTGGGCCAGTCTCAAAGGCCGTAATCGATTAACACGACCCTGGCGACTCGGGTCATCCGAGTCGTCAGAATTTCAAATCGAACACCGCGAGTAGAAATGCAGAAGCCTAACCATATAAATCTAATATAATCTATTCGTTAAATATGTTTTCCATATGTGCACCAAGCGGTTTGTCTTTAGGTGGTGTATTTTTAGAGATATTTCACTTTTTCTGTATGAAGATTGCTCACGGCCATTGACAATGCACTGGCACTGACACTCAGAATATCCCAACTTTCACTATTATCTCTGTTTTTAATACTTTCAGCGTAAATTGCTCTTTGGTTACATTAAAAACTTCAGATCTTCCTCTTCAATCGCGCATTAAGATATTTTTAATCGATCCAATGAAAGCTTTTAAACTTATTTTACAAAAATAAATGCCCCACATAGACATAGCATTGCCGTATTTTACCCTTCGCGGACTAACCCGCGATGGGTAAACACTGCAGCAATGCTATGTCTATGCAGAGCATTTATTTTAGCAAAATTAATTTAAAAGCTTTCACTGAGTCGATTAAAAATATATTAATGCGCAATTGAAGAGGAAGATCTGAAGTATTTAATTTAACTTAAGCGTAATTTTCTCTGAAAGTATTAAAAACAGAGATAATAGTGAAAGTTGGGCATGGCAAATCAGCCTTGTGGCAGCTGAGACGGCCACAATCTGCAGTCTCCATTCGTCACTCGAATCCGCGCATGCGCAGAAGCGACATTTTTAGCATATCAGCCTTGAGGCAGCTGAGACGGCCACACCGGCTCGGTCGGTGTTGCAAAATCCATCACCTGTTTTGTCAAAACAGGTGATACGAATTACTCTATAAATATCTATATGAAGGCTGGAAGAGAGAAAAAACTGTAACTAGATGTTAAATTAAAGTTGGATGTATATATGGACATGGCTACTGTCGACACATTAAATCTGTGTAGGTTTGATTGAAGGAAAGTATGTTTTGCGATCAGCTGTTGTCAAAAATGTAAACAGAAAATCCAGGGTTTTACGGCCGAAACCTGCGACCAAGGTGAAGGTCTGGTCGGGACTACATCGCCATTCCAGCGGCGCGGTGCATTGTGGGATGCGTCAAAGCAAAACAAACCCGCGAGAAGCACATGGCACATGCTAATAGACTACATCATGGTTCCGACTGCGCATGCGCTGAAAACGGCGCCGGTGTGGTGGTTTCAGCGTGTTCCCGTGCTCAGACGTGTCCCGTTGCTTCTGCGCATGCGCGGATTTCGCATCAACTCGGATCACCCGAGACACTTATTGGCGCATGCGCACATCCTACAATGTCGGGTCGAATAATCGAATACGCTTCTCCGCGCTCGGGTGGAGAAATTTTGTATTAATAGCCGATAGAAAATACAGCAAAATAGGATTTAAAGTATTTTATGATGGCCTAGTTTACCTATATTTCCATTTAATTAATCTAAGTTATTCTTTTTTGGCACACGGCACGTGTATTTGTCGACTCCACTCGCCATGTTCTATTTGAAATTCTGACGACTGGGATGACCCGAGTCGCCCGGGTAGTGTTAATCGATTACGGCCATGTTTATTAGATTCTGACGCATGCGCAGAAGCGAGGGACACGTCTGAGCACGGGAACACGCTGAAACCACCACACCGGTGTGGTGGTTTCAGCTCGTTCCCGTGCTCAGCCGTGTCCCGTTGCTTCTGCGCATGCGGGGATTTCGCATCAACTCGGGTCACCCGAGCCAGTAATTGGCGCATGCGCACATCCTACAAACTCGGGTCGAATAATCGAATACGCTCGGGTGGACAATTTTTTCTCTTTTTTTTAATAACCGATAAAAGTACAGCCAAATAGGATTTAAAGTATTTTATGATGGCCTAGTTTAGCTATATTTCCATTTCATTAATCTAAGTTATTCTTTTTTTGCACACAACACGAGTATTTGTCGACTCCACTCGCCGTGTTCTATTTGAAATTCAGATGACCCGAGTCGCCCCGGTCGTATTAATCGATTACGGCCATGTTTATTAGATTCTGACGCATGCGCAGAAGCGAGGGACACAGCTGAGCACGGGAACGAGCTGAAACCACCACAGGGAGCAAAGCAAAGGCGTACAGCCATTGAGTTTGCTGATACTCTTAGGGCAAAACTGGCATTTTATTCAAAATAAATAGAAATACCTAACAATTATGAGTGCGCGCTTTTACAAGTCGGTGCACATCCTGGTATGGCCTAGGGTCTTACTGGGGTGCAAAACTACACCAACCACCCAGCCTCCCCCAGCCCTCTCAGAGGACTGTGGTTGGACTCTTAGGCTGCCTTTTTCCTTCCTCCCCCCTCCCGCCTACCCCTCAATTCCTCTGATCACTACACACCGGAAGCCAACTCCCGACCACATGGGACTGCTTTCAGTGGTGCCCATTCAGTGCTGCAGATTTGCAGCCTTCAGCGCACCAATGCGACTGAAAACTCCCCAAAACAACAATTATCACAGACATGGACGGAAGGATGCAATATAATAATTCATAACAAAAGACTGGACTGGGAGTAAATTTATAATTTATTTACATCTTCAAGCTTATTCGTAGCAAATAGGTTTGTACATCAATCATTTGTAAGTATACAGAAGTATTATATCACTTGTCAGTTTAAGTCATATCATAAGAACACACAGGCTATGTTATTAAACACACACACTCAAAGTTCCGGGTTCGATTCAACCGAAAAACCTCTAACACTCAGCCCTAGTAGCCATATCGTAAGTACAAGAGGGAGGGAGGGTGGGGAAAAACCGTCTTCTAGGTGTTTACTGTATGAGTGCCAGGACCAGGTGAGTTGGAGAGCCTAGGTTTTTCCACCTCTATATATACTAAGGGTTTCCTTGGAGATTGTTGTTGACATTTGATTTGAGTGCTTGGAGACATGAATGTTTCTTGACTACCGGACCTAGCAACACAGATGCAAAGTCCTTGGATCACAGATTGAATTGAGTGGATATGGCAACGCATACAAGTTTTGTTTACATCACCTGGCAACACCAGTTTGAAAGTCAGAGATCTTCTATAGCCGTGTTTACACGGGCCATTTAAAACGCCTCATATAAATCCATTTGCCTAGATCGATTCACATTTCCCGTGTAGACGCACCTCTGTGGCGTTTTAGGGCTGAATCGATTCATATGAAACGGTACATCTATACCACCTCAGGAGGTGGTCTAGATGGAGCGATTCAGCTTGTTCCCGGGCGGCGATAGTATAAAATAGTAGTGCGTGCCGGGAACAGGGGGAGAAGTAACTAATCGCTGGTGCCCGGCAGTGTTATGGCCCGATTACGCCGAAATGTAGTGAATGCGATCATATTTAACAGAATTACAGACTCAAATAATTAAATTTAATTAAATTAACCTTAAATTCCAAGCGATATTAACATAGCCGCTACATCTGTGTCAAATCGACGTGTGTAGACTAAACAAAATAGCAGTGCTTGCAGGCTACAGGTGCCTGCTTGTTCCCGGCGCCGACACACTTTCAAACTCCGCCTTGTAAACACGCATCAAAAACGCTTCATATGAATCGCTTTGTCTAGATCGTTTCACAATTCCCCGTGTAAACACGGCTTATGTTGTGGGTTCAGTCATTCTAACAGAGTTCTTTGGCATTTTTAATACAGAACAAGAAATATGAATTAAATCTTAGTTTTTAACATTAATGATGATTTAAATAACATACATAGATAGATCTTGGAATTCTGATTCTTTGAGATTGTCCATTTAATAGTTGGAGATCAATTTGAATTTTAATTAAGTTCAAGTTTACAAGTTTCAGTAGATACATATCAGCAAGGCATTTGATTTTTTAGAAACTAGGAGACCATTATCTCTAGAATATGAGTTAACCCAGTTACTGATGATTTATGTAACATACATATATAGAACTGGGATTTCTAATTCTTTGAGATTGTCCATTAATAGTTGGAGATTGAATTTTATTTGGGTTCATGTTTATAAATTTCATTAGATACATATTAGTAAGGTATTTGATTTCTTTTTGAAAGTATGAGACCATTATCTCTAGAATAAGAGTTAACCCAGTTTATCTATTATAATGCTTTAGAAGCTCAATCTAGTTAATAGATAGAACTTAAGTTCAGTTTGAACCCATTTGTCAGTTTATAACAGAACAAAGAAGGAATAAATCCTAGTCTAGAATTACTGATGAATTATATAACATGCAGATATAACTGGGAGTTCTAATTCTTTGAGATTGTCTATTTAACGTTGGAGATCAATTTAAAATCATTTAAGTTCTTGTTTAAGAAATTTTAGTAGATACATATCTGCAAGGTAATTGATTTCATTTGAAACTATGAAACCACTATCTACAGAATATGAGTTAACCCAGTTTATCTATTATTTTTACTTAGAAGCTCAATCTAATTAGTAAATAGAACTTCATCTAAGTTTGCACCCATTTGTGAGTTTACAAGAGAACAATAGAGATGAATAAATCCTAGTCTAGAATTTACTGAAGAGTTATATAACATGCATATATAGAACTGGGAATTCAAATTCATTGAGAAATCCACTAGCAGTTGGAGATCAACTTATATTAATTAATTTCATAGTTTATGACATTTTTTTATTTATTTTTTTATATTATTCCTTTTATATGTTATCATAACAGTATCTCCAGAATATGAGTTAACCAGTTTATCCATTAGATTACTTGTAAGCCCAAACCAGTTATGTGGAATACGTCACACCATGTAATAGAATTACTTGGTTAGCCAAATGAAATAACTGGTTTTTTCTAAATTAAGGTTAATAACTTTTTGTTTTTGATTATTTCTTTGCCTGTCAGGATAGTGTACAGAATAATAAGATCTAAGCTGTGAGTTATGCCAGTTCTTATGTTTTAACTTGTTCTGTTTTGGCAACCAAGTAATTCAGTAGATGTGAGGTGACCAATTGTTATGAATTACTCATGTTACTACATAACATGCACAATATAATGAATATGTTTAAGACACAACTCGCCATAATTAAGCATTTTGAGCTAAGAAACATACAATCTCAGTCACTTTACAGGCTGATATTTACATCACCATTCTCGATGTCGGCATGACGTCACAACCC
Source organism: Branchipolynoe longqiensis (assembly GCA_030323885.1). Classification (NCBI taxonomy): domain Eukaryota; kingdom Metazoa; phylum Annelida; class Polychaeta; order Phyllodocida; family Polynoidae; genus Branchipolynoe; species Branchipolynoe longqiensis. Next base: position 32,927,751 of record CM059193.1, read on the forward strand.
CGGAAACTAGCCCGCGAAGGGTAAAATACTGCAGTGATGTGCACTGCAGCAATGCTATGTCTATGCGAAGCATTTATTTTTGTAAAATAAATTTAAAAGCTTTCATTGGATCGATTAAAAATATCTTAATGCGCGATTGAAGAGGAAGATCTGAAGTATTTAATCTAACCTAAGAGCAATTTACTCTGAAAGTATTAAAAACAGAGATAATAGTGAAAGTTGGGATATTCTGAGTGTCGCTGCCAGTGTTAGGCTAGTTAGCCTTACCAGATCATGGCCTCAAAAACTATTTTCGCAAAATAAATTCAAGAACTTGCAATTGGCTGATAAAAAAAAAGTTGAATGTGAAATTGTAGAGAAAGATCTGAACTATTTGTAGATTTAAGAAATACAGAAATTAGCTTCTAGTGGGTTTAAAAATAACAAATGAAATGTTTTTTAGGTACTTTTAATGTTATCTCTATGAGACTGGCATTTGTTTTACCCTTCGCGCGCCGTGAACCCCAAAAGTGCCCGGATGTCCGACATCGAGAATACACGATAACACGGTTTGGCCTTATATGGGCATGTCCTAATTTCGCGAGAACGAGGCCACTTCCGGTTATAGGTAAACAAAGCCTGATAGCATTGAGTATGCCAGTACGCGCAGTGCAAAACGTCAGTTTGATTCAAAACTAATAGAAATCCAGAACCCTAACTATATCAATTTAATATAATCTTTTTGGTAAACATGTTTTCTATGTGTATTCCAATCAGTTAGTTTCTAGGTGTTGTAGTTTTAGAGATATTTAACTTTTTCTCTATGAAGAATGCTGACTGCCATTGACAATGCATTGCGTTTGCCGGTACGCGCAGTGCAAACCGTTAGTTTTATTAAAGATTAATAGAAATCCAGAACCCTAACCTTATCAATTGAATATAATCCTTTTCTTAAACATGTTTTATATGTGTATTCCAATCAGCTTGTTTCTATCTGGTGTGGTTTTAGAGATATTTAACTTTTTCTCTCTGAAGATTGCTCACTGCCATTGACAATGCATTGAGTATGCCGGTACCAGCAGTGCAAAACGTCAGTTTTATTCAAAATGAATAGAAATCCAGAACCCTAACCACATCAATTTAATATAATATTTTTGGTAAACATGTTTTCTATGTGTATTCCAATCAGTTCGTTTCTAGGTGTTGTAGTTTTAGATATATTTAACTTTTTCTGTATGAAGATTGCTCACTGCCACACTGATGATACTGCCATGTGCGTTTGTGTACCTGCAAACAGGAATTAGGTCAAGATGGCCGCCAAACCGTGTTTAGGTGTATTGATAGACTACATCACAGTTCCGACTGTGCATGCGCTGAAAACGGCGTTGGGAGCAAAGCAAAGGCGTACGGCCATTGAGTTTGCCAATACGTGCAGTGAAAAGCGTCAGTTTTATTCAAAATTAATAGAAATCCAAAGCCCTAACCTTATTATTTTAATATAATCTTTGTGGTAAACATGTTTTCTATAGCCGTGTTTACACGGGGAATTGGGAAACGATCTAGACAAAGCGATTTATATGAGGCGTTTTAAGAGGTGCGTTTACACTGAGAGAGTTTGAAAGTGTTTTGGCGCCGGGAACCAGCAGCCTTAGGCCCGCTTGTAGCCGGCGAGCACTGCTATTTGTTTAGTTTACACTTGGTGATTCGACGCCGATGTACCTGCTACGTTAATATCGCTTGGAATTTAAGGTTAATTTAATTAAATTTCATTATTTGAGTCTGTAATTCTGTTAAATATGATCGCATTCACTTGATTTCGGCGTAATCGGGCCCTAACACTGCCGGTCACCAGCAATTAGTCACTGCTCCGCTGTTGCCGGCAAGCACTACTATTTTATACTATCGCCGCCTGGGAACCAGCTGAATCGCTTCAAATAAACCACCTCTGGAGGTGGTATATAAGCTGTGTTCACACGGGCAAAGTTTATGTCGACTTAGACAAGTCGATTTATATGAATCGATTTAGTGTTGTGTTCACACACGTATCAGTGCTGCAGATTTGCAGCCTTCAGCACACCAATGCGACTGAAAACTCCCCAAAACAACACTGAGCAGAAATCGATATCTGCGCATGGGCAAGTACCCCCATCTGTATCTGGCAAGCACTGCTCTTTGTTTAGTTTTCACTGTCAATTCGACAATATGAATAACGACGCCGATGTAGCTGCTACATTAATATCGCTTGGAATTTAGGGTTAATTTCATTAAATTTCATTATTTGAGGATGTAATTCTGTTAAATATGATCGCATTCAATAGATTTCGCCCTAATCGGGCCCTAACACTGCTGGGCACCAGCGATAGTTACACCTGAGCCTGTATCTGGCAAGCACTGCTCTTTTACACTATTACTGCCAGGAACCAGTTACATCGCTTCATCATATTTATAGCCCTGTTCATACGGGCAGTTAATTCGAATCATATAAATCGATTTGCCTAGTTCGGCTCAGATTTGGCGTGTGAACGCGCGTCTGAGTCGGTTTAGGGCTGATCCGATTCATATAAATCGGATGCTATAAACCACCTCTCTCGGTGTTTTATATGAATCGAATTATCTTAATCGTTTATATCGCCCGTCTGAACGCAAGCGACTTATAGTTGAGGCGGACTAATTACGTCACACGCATGCGCACTCGATCGTTCGTTTTATTTTCTTCCGGTTGCGCAAAAGTTGGGATTCATCCAGCGTCGTCAAACGTTACTGCTCTACGTCCAACAAGAAAACCATGGCATCTCGCTCCACCGCCGGTCACGACACAAATATGAGGAGGGATAACTGGGACGAGCGGGAGGTGCGTGCTCTAATCACGCTTTGGGGGGATGACAGTGTGCAGCGAGAGCTGGAGAGCTCTGGCAGGAACATTAATATATACCGCCGGCTCGCCACCCGACTCAGCCGCCTGTGTGGGGAAGGTCGCGGAGATCGAGATGGTGCTTCATGTCGAGCCAAGATTAAAGCACTCACCCAAAGCTACCGAAAAGTAAAAGACCACAACAAGTATGTAGGTTTGCTGTGTTAAAAAAACAATTACCCGTGTCTACACTGTCTTTATATTGTGGTTCGCTAAATACATTTTGAGGGCGCGATCGTTCAAAAGCGATTGTGCAGGCCATTGTTCTTACTGGGAAGAAACCTCTGTAAGCACCGGCGAAAAAACATGACTGCTTTCCTAAATGCTGCCAGGGATACTTGTATAGGGTGAGAGCTTGTGTATTTGGATTTATTACACATGATGGCGGCCATTGATTTCACTAGCCAATCTGATATGGCCCTGATTACACGACGTATGTAGTGATTATATTAGCAAGGGGGCAGGGCAAATTAATGATAAACAAAAGTCTGATGTCTTTAACCAACCCATTTCCATGTGATCGTTTTTATTAATGTGCGAATCGTCTTTCAGTGGCACGAGATGTGTGAACATGATTGTTGGTAATACTTTAACCAATTAGGAATAACTAAATTGCCATCATGTTGGCTACCCTTTTCCAGTTGAACTAATGTAATGTCACATTCCAGTCGCAGCGGCAGGGATCGCATAACGTTCCGGTACTTCACCGAGCTCGACGCTGTCCTCGGTACACGTCCCACAGCAGCTCCACTAAGCTATAGCGACACCAACGCCCGCGCGCAGCAAGCAGGTAAGGGCAAGCATACTTTACCATGTTGCTTGTGCGTTTGCTACACAGAATAATACCAAACACTTTCCTATCAAGATGGAGACGCACATATTATTTTGACACGACTCAGATGAGAAAACAAAAGAATAGATGCGTTTTACATGAAGCGAACCAGTGTCACATCCATAGTTCGCACATAAAATCAAACCTTACCGATTACCTAATGGACCTCATGAATCCTTATACATGAAGCGAACTAGTTCAGTCGATTTGCGGCGAACTTACTAACAACTGTTATGAGTCTGTGATACGAACAACATACTATACAATACTATATTATACACATTACGGTGGATTATCATGAACCTTTTTACTTGAAACTAACTAGTTGAGTCGACTTATCTGTACCTTACTAGCAAGTTGTGGGACATCCATATTTGAAACAACATCACATGTTAAAGGTAACGTCCTGAATCGTTGTACATTAAACAAACTAATCGCTTTGGTTTACGGGTAACTTCCTAACATCTGTTATGGGTGGAGTCACCACAACATAAAATATCATTTATCCTTCGTTCTCCAGATGACCCGGCAGAACTGCTTGTAGTTGGGGCGGAGGAGGAGGTGCCTCACGAGGTGATGGCGGAAGTCGAGGTCGAGCTGCAGAGTGAGGCGTCGGAGCCGTCACAGATCCAGCGACCCGAACCAACTCCAGGAGCCAGTCACGACACTGCTGCCACTCCACGCCCACAGCGAGGTAAGGATCTTACTAGTAAATTAAATCTACGGCTACCTAATTTAACCTCACCTGGCAGGAACCACTATCATATGTATACACATTTTTTAATTGCTGACAAAATTAAGGGCAACTAAATAAACAGTGCTACAACATACAACCTACGTGCCAGGCTGAAGGGGTGTAATAAAACCCAATGTTGTTGTTATTGTATCTGTTACATGTACCAATGTTGTACAAGTTAGGTAGGTAAGTCAAGGTAATTAATGTGGGTCACGCACAGTGTCAGATCATCCTTATCAGATTACCTCAGTTATCGGTTTCATAGGGCAAATTGTCCTGTGTTGAACCAGTGGAGTAGAACTAAAAAACAAACAATATTCTGTGTTCATACGTGCATCTGTAAATCGATCTAATGTAGCCGGCCTAACTATATAGATTTCCACAAAGGTTGTAAGCCTGACTAGTTAGTTTGATTTAGTTGACCCGGTTTAAGGCGTGTGTGTGAATGTGACGGGGGATTTTATTAACTTAACTAATGTACCTGACGGGCGGTGTTACATGAATCGAATTAGTTTAGACGATTTAGCGGTGTAAGGCAAAAACATTGTGGTGGGGTGATAAACACGTTATTTTCTATTACAGGCCCACGCACACACAAAGGCAAAGGGCCTGGGAAAACGGAGCATTTCCTGGAGGGGCTCATGAACAAGTTCGTAGAGGGCCAGGAAACGGCTGCCGCACTGCTCCATGACAGGGAGGAGATCCGTCTCAACCGCGAGGTTGAGATAGAAGACAGGCGGGAGGAGCGCCGGGAGGCACGCGAGGATGCGCGCATGAGCAAACGCCTGAAGCACGAGGAGCGCATGCTCACGATGGTACTGAACATTAACCAGTCCCCACAGGCGGCGGCGCAACATTTCCAGAGTGCGACGATGGACAGGGTCACCAGGATCACCCTGGTGACCCCCCAAAATCACCCGGTGGCAGGACCTTCAACGAGCACCCCCGATAACTCGTACTACGAGATGTCATTTTTTTTTTTACGTTTCCTTTTCAGATTGATACCTATTTTTGTTGCAACCCATCATTGTTAGTTGTTCTTTGACCTTTCCTACCATAATAAATTATTATAGTAGTTCCCAATATTACAGCTTTGTTCCATTTGTTTGAACGACTACATTAATTGATGCGTCTAGCGATGGCTGGCTGACCTACAGGAAGGGGAATAATGTAATAGATTACACACCCACCACGTTTAACCCTGAATCGCCAAAGTCGCTTTAACTACTCAACCTCACTAACCGTCTGTGAGTCGAATTAGTTCAACACGGGCAAATTTAAAGCGAACTAGATAAGGCGAATGAAACATGATGCCAACTAACAATAGGTCATTTGTATTCATGAACTGAAGTACTGCATGTACGTGTCACGTACATCACGGCCATTCCCGTCTGTGTCGCCCACCGGCCCGACATTTTGTGGCTGTTCAAGTGGCACAGCGTCCCACTCCACGTCGAATGTCTCCTTGTGCACTTCACATATGTTGTTCAATGTGAAGCACACAAGGATCACTTTCATTACGTCCTCTGTCCTGATGTCCGTACGACGAAGAAGAATCCTCCAGCGGGCCTTACAGCGGCCGAAGGTATTCTCTATCGTCATATGGGCAGAGGACAGGCGGTAGTTGAAGGTCGTTTGCTCGCGTGACAGTAAACCAGTGTCGGCATATGGTTTCATGAGCCATGGACGTAGTGGGTAGGCCGGGTCGCCAAGCAGCACAACAGGCACAGTCCCATCCCCTAGCACGCGCGACCTGTCTGGGAAAAGCTCCCCATCCTCACCTTGCGAGTTCACCAACACTCGCGCATCGTGAACTCGACCCGGCCAACCCGCAGCAATGTTCATTACCTTGTATTCGTGGTCGCACACGACTTGCGCCACAATGGAATAAAATCCCTTGCGGTTGTAGTAGTCAGTGTGGTGATGCTGGGGAGCGATGATGGGGATGTGCGTGCCATCGATTACTCCTCCGCAGTTTGGGAAACCAAAGCGACTTTCGAAACCCTCAATGATTTCGGTGAGGCGCTCAGGCGTCGGCATTCTTATGTATCTTGGCGTCAGTACACGGACGATCACACCGCAGGTCTCTTGGAAGATCTCGCAGCAGGTAGACTTCGCGATCCCAAAGAGGTGTCCTACGCTCCGATAGTCCGAACCTGTGGCCAAAATCCACAACGTCATCGCTAACCGCACCTCGACTTCTATGCATCTGAAATGAGTTCACAAAACAAAATCACCTTATAGTATACGGACACGGGACACTCTACACAAAAATACCTTCTACCATGTGGAGTTGTATTTGCCGCATCTAGTGCGGCATAGCTAGACCGCCTTACATAGTTGGGATGACAGTCTGGGCGTATAATGGGGAAAACGTAAAGGTTCTAGTGTATATTGGAGGTATGTGCTCAAAGGCCAACTAGCGGCGGTTACATTCTGACCACAAAAAGCATCCCGACAAAGGCATGTATTTTTTTTAGGGTTATAGAAAAACGCCTTGCTTTGCTTTGCATTGCTCAATTGTGATTATTCTTGGCTATTATGTAGTGTGGGCTTTCCTTTACAGCTTAGTTGAACAAAATTACCCTTTTGAGGACGGATTTGTGTTGAGTGCTGCTTTATTAATAGGCTATTTATGTTTGCTAAGACAGTCAAACTTGTTTTATTCCGAGGTACTGGAGGATCACGGTCACATACTGCTCGGTGGGGACATAAAGGCACACGAAACACACCTGACGGTAACGGTCAGGAGCACAAAAATCACATGGCGACCAGAGGACGTATACAGAGTTGAGCTACCTCGAGTAACCGGTTCTGGATTCTGCCCTGTGCGAGCCTGGAATAAGTACAACCACCAGTTCCCCGTGCATGAGGGCGCCCCACCATTCGGGATGTCGAACGGGGCTCCGCTCACCGGACCGCTATTCACAAAATGTATGCGGATCGCACTTAAATCTGCTGGACTTCCCTGGTGGCCGATGGTCACATGCCATAGCCTACGGCGAGGGGGAGCGCAAGAATATGCACGAGTAGGGTTGTCATTGGACAATATAAAAACGCTGGGACAATGGAAATCTAACAGTGTGCTAAATTACGTGAATAATGACATATTTAAGAAGGGACCATCAGCTCTCTTGTCCCAATTTGGCTGAGATCTAATGGTCCCTCTGTATTCTCTCCCTATTTTTAAATGAATGATGTTGTGTGTACTAAAAGTGCATGTGTGTGCGCGTGTTCCAGATGGGAGTGACTGTGTGTGATCGTGATCCACCACTAGCTGATGCCTCACGTCGTCAATTCAAGTATCTTCGAGGAATCCTGCATTCAAGATTAATTATCATATGAGTAGTGTGAAATTACCAATCACTAGTTGACCTGCACATAAGTAATACGTAACTGTAGTCATTTGGATTATCGGGTTGTACTATCTGTGGAATTAGTGTAGATAAAAGCGGATAGGCTCAATTGTACTATTGAGAAGCGCTTCAGTTAACTACTGGTTTTATAGTAATAGAATTATAAGGCTGTGTGAAAATTTATTAAGCCTGATTAATAAATTTATTAGCCCGAAAAAGAATTATCTGTGTCTGGTTTTTTAATTGTACATGTTGCCGGTAACATGCGTAATTAAAAAACCCTGACTACGGGCCTGATATTATGAATACCATAGAGACCGTTCGTAGCATGCGTTGCTACAAGCACAGTTGACTTCCGGTAGCAGTTCAAAGGCTAATTCATTCACTACCTGACGATCAACGAAGACAGATCATTGTCTTTTAATTCGCTAATTTAACCATCCCACCTGCCCATTTTTTCCTTCGTTATAATGTTAATAGGCCTGAGATCTAATGGTCCCTCTGTATTCTCTCCCTATTTTTATATGAATGATGTGTGTACTAAAAGTGCATGTGTGTGCGCGTGTGCCAGATGGGAGTGACTGTGTGTGATCGTGATCCACCACTAGCTGATGCCTCACGTCGTCAATTCAAGTATCTTCAAGGAATCCTGCATTCAAGATTAATTATCATATGAGTAGTGTGAAATTACCAATCACTAGTTGACCTGCACATAAGTAATACGTAACTGTAGTCATTTGGATTATCGGGTTGTACTACCTGTGGAATTAGTGTAGATAAAAGCGGGTAGGCTCAATTGTACTATTGAGAAGCGCTTCAGTTAACTACTGGTTTTATAGTGATAGAATTATGATGCGCGAAAAGGAAGAAGGCAAGGCAGAGGTGGAGAAAGGAGAGGCGTTTATTGGTACGCCTCACAACATAAAGCTATACAGGAGAGTAAATAAGCAGCTCATAAGGAGCAAGGTAACAACAATACAGTGGAGAGTAAAGAGAGGAAGGTAAAGCATTACGACCAAGGCTGTGTGAAAATTTATTAAGCCTGATTAATAAATTTATTAGCCCGAAAAAGAATTATCTGTGTCTGGTTTTTTAATTATATGAGCCGTTTTAACTCGCCCGTGTAAACACGGCTTTACACTAGTCTGAGTGCCTAGATTTGTCTAAATCTAAATGCGCATGGCATAAGATGTGCTGATTATATTGATGTAAATGCAATGCTGGATAAAAGATTAATATCTTAATTTATTATATATATATTTTTGAGTTGGTATTCTATGTTTCAAAGAAAAGCTGAGATGAGCTGAAACTAGGACATTTCATAGCTGCACCCAGTGTACTAGCATGTGCCATGTGCTTCTCGCAGGTTTGTTTTGCTCTGACGCATCCCACAATGCTCCGCACCGCTGGAACCATGATGTCCAAATTTCCATCACTTCTAGTAGTTGTATCAGGCAAGATTTGCCTCCAGTGAATCCGGGTTGGTCTAGAGATATCAATACTAGTTTTTCCAAGTGTTCTACGACACAATCTCAGATTATTCTTTCTAGCATTTTACAGAATAGTGAGGTTAAACTCATGGGCCTATAATTTGATGCCAGTCGTTTTGGTCCCTTTTTATGCAGGGGTTTGACATCAGCATCTTTCCGTTGTTTGGGTATTTTCCTTTCAAATAGGCTTTTACGAGATACAGATGTCAAAATAGGTCCAATTTGTTCACAACACTCTTTGATGATTTTTGCATGGATCCCATCTGGCCCAGGTGCCTTGGAGACATTTAGTTTTCAATTAATTTTTCTACTTTACCGCCTGTTATATCTATGTCACTGATGAATTCTGTGACTCCTGAATTTGGAGACGGCGGGATATTGTCCGTATTTTCATTGGTAAATAAACTGACAAAGAAGTCATTGAGTAGTTCAGCTTTGCCTTCATCGTCTACGATTAATTCGTCGTCACTATTGGCTAGAGCTGGTATGCCATTGCCATTTAAAAAAATTTATGTGAAGCATAACTACAGAAATCTTTTGGGTTATTTTTAATGTCTTGGACAATTTTGTCCCCAAAAGTCTCTTTGTGTCCACTGACAATGTCATTTGCGGCATCTTGGCGATAGTGTATTTTCCCCAATTTTCCAATGTCTTATTCTTGACATTGACATTCCATGCTTTGTTTTTTAATTTTCTGGCAGTGGTAATATCCCTGGAGTACCAAGGAGGTTGTTTCCTGGTTGTGATTTTTTTTAGTGGTACGTGCCTTTTGATAGCACCTGATAACACATTTTGAAACAGGTCCCAGCACTCTTGCACATTTTATTCCTTAAATTTATTTAGCAAGTCTTGGGGCATGATATCATTACTCATGGTAATGTAATCCCGTCTATAATATGAGTATTTTAGTGGGAGGGGCAACATCCACCTCATTTCCCTCTATGGCCCTGCACAGTAGGTCTACTTGGTCGGGGGATGCTAATGAGGTCATGAGATTGGCTAATTGATTAATGGGCTTCGCTGCATAATGGGTGTTTCAAAGTGAATGTCCAAAGGGGTGAGGTTATAAATTCACTGGTTATTCTGTATACGCTGTCCCAAATCATTAGCTAATACACCACTATCTAAGTTGGATATATAGAATCAAATAGTAGTTGTTTTAATTTTGACAAAATTATATTTCATCGGACCATGCAACTTTAAGTTAAAATCCCCAACGATAACCAGGTTATCATGTTTCATTTCTTTTATCTCATTGACTAATTCTAGAAGAGCATTATTGTTTTGCTCACTGCTAGATGGGCTACGGTAAATACATCCTAAAATGGTTATGACTCCACCAGTATGAATTTCGCACTAAATTGATTAGTCAAAATCGGTTTTTGGTGTGAAATGAGTTTGTATCAAATGATTTGCAACATAGATTATCGTACCTCTTTTCTCTAATGAGTTGGTAAGTAGATAATATCCATTTATTTCCAAGAATAATTTACTGATCTCGTATCAACTATTTTTCGGACATACTTCATTGATGCATATAATGTCAGGTCTCAAAGAACTGATTTCAACTTCCAGTAATGAATTTTTAATGTTGGTGTACATAACTTCTAAGGTTTTTATTTTCTTTACTTTATAGTCTATTCTGTGATCTATTTTGCCTGACCTTGCTTCCTTATTTTTAACTTTTTTATGTTCCAGGGAGGACCCCGGACCTTGTATATCCAGTTTTTTTACCAATCAGTTTTTTCCTTAGCAGCTTGTATATTTGTTAAGCGCTTTACGATCTTCTTTATCGAGATCGTAACATACTCATATGTTCTTTACTTTATCGGGAGCGTCCTTGAGTTTGTTCAAGTTGCTCATAAGAGACTTCTGTGTTTCGACTGAGTCGAATATAACTTTGAGAGGTCTGTTTAATTTCTGACCCTTCTTGTATTGGCCGAGTCGGAATACGTTTTTCGGTCGCGCTTCTATGCCGATGGTCTACCAACCCTAGATCATGGCTTTTCCTGGCTGTTGATTCACTACTGATCTTTTTGGGTGCCCTGTGAATGATTACATTCATGGCCCTCTCTTGGCGATCTCTTTTTGTTCCCCGGTCGTGTTGCTTTGAGCTACATCAGAACAGAGTTGTGTTATATTTTTCTCGACGGACATGTTTACGTCCGTCTTCAGTTCGCTGAAGCACTGCTTTATTAGAGTCGGTAGCGCCTCTTCCATCGACTTAGATAGTTGGGCTTGGATGGATGATTCCAAGTCCTCTATTTTCTTTGCCATTGTGTTTAGGTCAGGTTGGGGTTGTTTCTGGCCAACTAGACTTTCTTTAGCATTTAGCAGCAGTGTTTTTGCCGATTGCTCACAATAGCTACATGCCCAGAAAATGATGTGTTTTTTTAGGAACACTGCCTCTTCTTCGCTAAGTTTCGTGCAAATGTTGCACATCCATTTAGAGCAGAAATTGCATTCTACCCACGTTCCCTTTGATTTTGTTGTGCTGCACTCTCCACAGCAGGAAGACTGCGTAGAGTCAAATTTCTTTTGTATGTCACTGTAAGTGACAGCATTTTGTTTGTCACTGTCAGTGACACCAATTTCAATGGCTTCCCTAGCAATGTTGTCATCTGGCGGTTTTTCAATTTTTGAGCCGTCTTTTTTTTCCTTTCGCGCTGCCGGTCTCCCCAAGTATTTGGTGTGTATTAAATTTGTTAAAGATTTTCACAACTAAATGTGGCTATAAATTACATAAGTATTAAAGTAACACGAAACAGTTGAGTTTAGTTGCAGTCGCCTGGTCCCTTTGCTTTCTTCACAGATGGCGCCACAAGAGCCGATTGTGGACGCCACATGTATGTCAATCGGATGTACTGGAACCACTACTGCTAGCGCTACCGCAGATCCTCGTGTCCGCTGGTTTCTATTTTCACACATAGCAGGCATTCCAGTTACAAGATCACATCGCTAAGGCCTCTGGGATTCCGCTGGTTACCGGTCAAATTCGCGCTGTCTGGTTCAATACTGCTAGATGGACTTCATAGTCGTTTACTTGGACGGCGACATGCACTGGTAATGTTGAATTTTTTTGGTAAACTATTCCCGTACCTTTTCAATGAAATAGACTAGTTTGAAACTATTATTCAGTCATGAAGTGGAAGGCTTTCCTGGGTCGTCATAAGTGCTGAAGTTTACATTACCGTGTAAATGTCCCGCATATTTGTACACAGGTTCGGGTAGACTATCCCGTATCCGGCGCGAAACCCTTTCGGTGGCATCTTTTCTTGGTAAAACGTGTAAATATTTACATATTTCTATGCTGTATGTATATCATCTTGCCTCTAAATAATAACCCACACAACCCATCATCAGCTACACTGCGATTAGCGTTGTTGTACTCTTTTAAATGGAATATTTCAAATGCTGAGCCTCTGAGGATCACCGACACTGTGACAGGCTGAGCTTTTGTGAGAGTGAGACAGTGACAGTAGACCTACTCGTACTAGCTTAGTAGCCTAGTAGGAGTAGCTCTAACGAATCTGACTTTCTCAGTTTCTGAGCAGTTTTGACTGGTATGTAGGCCATAGGTTTAATATACCACTATTTCCCAGCTGTAGATTATGTTAAATAGGAATAAGCTATGTTTAGGACGAATACCATAAATTGGGCCTATTCTCGGCCCGCGAAGGGTAAAACAAATGCTACTCCCATAGAAACAACATTAGAACTACCCTATCTATCACAGTGATTTCTGCTTTTTGGTGCTTTGAAAGCAAATTTCTCTTGTTTCTATTAAATAGTTCAGATCTTTCTCTATAATTTCATGTTCAGCTTTTTTTATTATCAGACAATTGGAAGTTCTTGAATATATTTGGCAAATATAGTTTTTGAGGCCATGATCTGGTAAGGTTAACACTGGCACTGACACTCAGAATATCCCAAGTTTCACTATTATCTCTGTTTTTAATACTTTCAGCGAAAATTGCTCTTAGGTTAAATTAAATACCTCAGATCTTCCTCTTCAATCGCGCATTGAGATATTTTTAATCGATTCGATGAAAGTTTTTAAATTTATTTTACAAAAATAAATGCTCCCCATAGACATAGCATTGCCGCAGCACACATCACGGCGTATTTTACCCTTCGTGGGCTAGTTTCCGGGGTTGTGACGTCATGCCGACATCGAGAATGCCCTTGAACTATGCCATGGACGGTAGCCTACTATTGCATTGGTAGCCTAGGTACCTGCATTTCCACTAGGTGGCGTATTGAAATAGCCAACATGTCTGACTGCCATTTTTGTGACCAAATCAAAGTTACCATGGTTGCAAAGCGGGCAGCTTTGTGCATGCCCAGAAGGCCTCACAATAGTGGTAATACATTCAAAAGATTTGGGACATAATTTCATACATTATTATGTAACTTTCGCTCCTGACAATTGATTCTGAGCACTTTTTTTGAGGATCTGAAGTATTGCATCATCAGAAAAGCTAAGTAAATGGCAATAGTAGGAGGTAAAACTAGTATAGCTGTGTAATTTACACATTTCTAAATCATATAATCATGGTTCACACTAGATGAAAGATTCACCCCATACTGACAGTTCGGGGGTGAAAACCAACCCACTAGAAAAGCTGGCGAAGAATTTCGACATGCTGGGGAAATTAATTGAGTGAATAATGTCTTAGTTTAAGAAGGAATATTTATTCTTTATATATGTTTTTATATTTCCCCACTACCTTTGAGTTGAAAAATGTAATAACACATGAAATCGATGGCGTGCTATGGCCGCCATCTTGTATTTTTGCACTCTCTCCCATTTCACCAACTCTGTGCTGATATAAGTAACCATTTGACATTGGTGCAGGCATTCTACTTCCTGTTCCATACTAAAGCTATTTTCGCCTGTATTTAGACTTCGTTCACCCTTGTACTGTAAGTACGGGGTGAATCTTTTATCTATGTTCAAACCAGCCTGTACCTATCGCCGGTGTGTTTTGAACGGCCGAAAGTGTTGTGGTTTGGACATCATTAGCAGTTTGTTTGTTGTTGTTTTACGTCCTAGCAACATCTAAGGTCATATCAGGACGGGTACCGACTTGTGACAGTGCGCACTCATGGCGACTTTATAGTGCTGTCTCACTGGGAAATCAGGCCGCCGGCACCATGACCTGGTATCCCACTCAGTCACATTATCCTGACACTGAGCACACCAGTCCTTGCCCTGTCCTAATAATGCCGAGCGCCTGGCTAGGAATTGACAAGCACCAATTATCAAGTCATTGGTTTGACTCGACCATGGTTCGAACCCATGACCCCACGATCTACCAGCACGGGAGGCGGACGCTCCAACTCATTCGTCCATCCCGTCTGGTCTCTTAAATGAAAGAATTAATTGATAAAAATTGTTTTAATGAACTATATGAGGCGGTACGGTCTCAAAAAGGCCAAAATGTCTTCTTGTTCTACTTTAGTAAAAAAGGTCACGCATACTGACACCCAATACATTCAGGGGGAGGTTCCCCCTTGAGCAGAAAAGCATGTGTAAGCCACGAGTGGCCAATACGGCAGCGGATAAGGACCACTTGGTCCCGCCGACCTCGCGCATGGGTCTGTGGTGGGTTTCCCACAGATGGTTCAATTTCTTTAAGTTTATTAATATTTTCATCCCACTCATGTTGCCATTTGGATTTTATGTGTGTAGCTATTAGTGGTTTCAGATCAGAGTGAGGGATCAGACACGGTTCAAGATCACAGTTCAGGGCCTTTTTCGCAGCCCGATCAGCTCGTTTGTTTCCTTGTATGCCGTAGGTTTGGTACACGGAGAGCAGAACATCTCTGTCCGCTCCCCACTCTGAGCTGGACAACACCCTCAGAATATCTAGCGCTTTCAGGCATCTTGTCTTCAGGTACTTATATGTGGCACGAAAGACAGTTTTGCTTCGAAAATGAGGCCCAAAAATTTGGTTTCCTCAACGACTTTAATGGGATCCCCATCAAGGGTCAGCTCCGGTTCCGCATGCATTCTACGCAACAGGCAGAAATGCATGCAGACTGTTTTGGTCTTGGAAAATTTGAATCCGTTCAGAACTGACCATTGATGGATCCCATTTATGCTTAGTTGTAGCTGTCTCTCTATGACATTCATGTTAGCACCGCTGTAATATAAAACAAAGTCGTCCACGAAAAGACTACAGGAGACCCCTCGCTTTACAGCAGCAGCAATACCATTGACCTTGACCCCGAAAAGGGTCACGGCCAGTATGCTGCCCTGAGGCACTCCTAGTTCCTGTGAGTGTAGGCTGGAATAGGTAGTCTTGATGCGGACGCGGAAATGCCTGAAGGCTAGAAAGTTCCTGATGAAAATTGGCAGGTGGCCACGAAGGCCAATAGCATGGAGATCCTCCATGATGCCGTGCTGCCACGTTGTGTCATAGGCTTTTTCAAGGTCGAAAAAGACAGCCACAACGTGCTCCTTCTTAAGGAAAGCATCTCTTATGAAGGTCTCCATGCGAACCAAATGGTCGAGGGTGCTGCGGCCCCGTCTGAAGCCACATTGGAGGTTGGACAGGTGGTGTCCTGACTCCAGTAGCCAGACGAGGCGGTTGTTTACCATACGCTCCATGGTTTTACAGATGCAGCTTGTGAGGGCTATGGGACGATAGTTGTTGGCTTCACTCCGGTCTTTACCAGGCTTAGGAATCGGTATTACTGTCGCCTCCCGCCAAGAGGCAGGGACGACACCTGACTGCCAGATGTTGTTGAAGAGTTGAAGCAACAGTCTCAGCACAGGCCCAGGGAGATGTTTCAAAAATTGATAATGAATTCCATCAGGACCAACTGCTGTGTCATGCAAGCTTTCCAAGGAACACCTCAACTCACCCATACTGAATGGGGAGTTGTAGTGCTCCTCGCCATCAGAGGAAAGGTCCAAGAGGTTTCGCTCTTGGCGTTCCTTGACGGCCAGAAAGCTCGGGAGGCAGTTTGCTAAAGACGAGTTTCCAGCAAAGGCGCGAGCCAATTCTTCACTTATTTCATCGAGTGATGTGAGAATAGTGCCGTTGTGTTTCAAGTGCTGGACTACAGAAGAATCACCTCTCCTTCGTTTGATTCTCCGATCATTGTCCACACTTTGCCCAACGGCGTGCCCATGGTGATGCTAGAAACAAATCGTCTCCAACACCGCTTCTTTGATTGTTCTGCGAGCGCGCAGAATTCTAGAGAGCGCCATATTTTCAGCAGTCGGTCTCCTATGGAATTTACGCTGAGCTTTCTTTCGTTCCTTAATAGCCCTCCTACAGCCGTCATCCAACCATGGAGGCGTCAGACGCTTGGGAGTTGCTGAGGTCTTCGGAGCAGTTTTCTCTGCGATCCATATCAGCATCTCAGCGAAGGCATCGATGTCACTGATGTCTGGAGTGAACTCCTCGTGACATTGGGTCCGGAAGGTGGGCCAGTCGGCTTTACGAAGACGCCAGCTCCTCTCTCGCTCTACGGGAGATGCCCCTTCCCAATCAAGAATATTTGGGAAGTGGTCACTCCCGCAGAGGTCGTCCCAGACCCTCCATGAAAAGTCCAGCGCCAGTTCTGGTTCTACAATGCTGAGATCGATGGCAGAGTATGTTCCGTAGCCGGGATGCAAATATGTGTATGAACCATCGTTCAATACACACAGAGCATGACCGGCCACAAGGTCCTCGATTCTCTTGCCTTTAGTGTTCCTATTGTCCCCCCCCCCCCCATAATGGGTTGTGGCCGTTAAAGTCACCCATAAGTAAATATGGGGACGTTAACTGGTCCACAAGGGCATCCAGTTCTTGTAACGTGAGAACGGAGCTCGGAGGAATGTAAATGGAACAAAGAGTTACAGTCTTATGTAGCGTCAGACGAACAGCTACAGCCTGTAGTGTCGTGTCTAACGCCACTGGCGTACATACCACATCGCGTCTGACCAAGATGGAGGAGCCGCCAGCGACTCGGTCTCCACCTGGTGCGTGCTTGTTGTAAATGGTGTAGCCTTTAAGACTACAACTCTCAGAAGCTTTTATATAAGTTTCTTGTAGGCAAACACAAGTGGATTGAGGTTGCAACAAAGAAGAGACAACTCTTCGATGTTGCTCCTAAAACCTCGGCAGTTCCATTGAATAAGAGATCCGCCTGTCACTGTCATTTTGGAGCAGTGACAGGCGTTCTCCCCCTCGCCTTTGGTTTGGGGGAGAGACTTTGACTGCGGGTTTCCGCAGTCTCGGGCATCTCAATATCAGCCAGCGCCTGATATCGATTTAATGTTAGATTTTTGGGGATTGATTATCCCTTCGGAACTCGGTCCGACAATTTATTCTTCTTTTTGGGCATCAAGGGCTCGGCCAGCGTCTGCACCGCAATATTATTATTAATATTATTTGTTGGGGTCAAAACCGGGGTCGGATTTGGGACTGGGGTGAAGGTAGTGGGCTTCCCCCCAGTCAACCACGTCAGTTCAGTCTGGCATTTAATTGTCCTGTTGGAGACTTTGGCTGCCACAGCATAGCTCTTGGTGGTTGGCGAGTGAGTATTCGCCTCAGCCAGCCTTCGAGCTTCTGGGTAGCTTAGCCGCTTTTCAGTTTTGATCTGCTGAATGAGCTTTTCTTTTTTCCAGACAGGACAGTCTTTAGCTATGGCCATATGGTCACCCAGGCAATTGGAACATTTTGCCTGGTTTTGACAACTGGTGTTGTCGTGACCTTTCTGACCACACTTAAAACAGATGGTTTCGTTTTTGCATCTATCCTTGCCATGACCAAACTTCTGGCATTGGAAGCACCGATGAGGGTTTGGGATGAAGACATCCACATTCACACTAAGGTATCCAATTTTCATATTCTTGGGCGGAAAAGGCTTGCCAAACGTGAGGATATATGTCCCTGTTTTTATGGACTTGTTATCCCTCTTTATAACTATTCTTCGTACGTTTGACACTCTTTGAGACTTGAGCTCATGTGCTATCTCATCCTTATCAACATCATCAAGATCTCTAGTTCGGATTACTCCTTTGCTAGAGTTGAGAGTTCGATGAGGAGAGGCCTTGATGCCGACGCCTGCTAGAGTGTTTGCACGTAGCAGATTGTCGGCATGCGCTTTCTTAGCACACTCCACCAGAATATGTCCAGTTCGTAGCTTCTTCACGTCTTTAACTGTGCCAGCGATTCCCATAATGCCCTTGTGAATGGCAAAAGGGGAAAGTTTGGCAACTGATGCCTCGTCATTTAACGATTCGATCATAATGAACCGTGGCCAATCATCAGTGTTCAGACGTGAGTCCGAATCCGAGTCCGATTTCGTTTCCGTTTCCGTTTCCAATAATCTTTTTTTTTGGGGGGGGGTTTTGTTTAGCCATATTGAGTTGTTTTTGGTTCGTCATCCTTGCTCCCCACCCACCACGGAGCCCTCAAAATTGGGGTGTGTAGCGCTGCGGTAACCGACAGATACACACCAGGGATACAAGGATAATATACTCTAGCATGGAGGCAAAAAAGCATAACCAGTACTAGATTGACCCTAGCCACCGCCTTCTAGGAAGTGAAGAATGACTTGGTAGTTGTGTAAATATAAATATGAATACAGTTGTTGTATGACATATATATCCATTCTCCATTAATTTACCTAGGGCTTGGCATGACCAGCCAATTGATTGGACCGGGCCAGTCCAACCTCTCGTCTAGGTGAATAAGTTGGGGCCAAAGTCCAGTGTTGGTCCACAAGGAGCCTTGGCCTCAGGCACCAGGATCCCACCAACACCAGCCGCAGCTCACGGCAAACGAGTCGCCCCATTTGTCGCCTTTTACGATCTGCAAGGGGGTGCAGAGGAACTATTCTACCCCGGTTCCCCACGGGGGGGGGGGGGGGGGGGGGGGGGGACCTGCAGTGAAATTTTAAAATATGCATTGGGTTCAATATTTGTATTCCTTCCTGTATGCATTGAAATTACAAGCCCAAATCCAAAAACAGTTAGGCTATATATACTAATGTTCTTGAGATAATAATTTTTCAAGTTTAAATGTATAAAATGTATTAATTTTGAATTAAAAGTGGAACCTTGACCAAATATAATAAAAAGTGAAAGGATGTGAGGGGAGTTCTGCTAACAAATTTCCATTCTACATATATGAAGGAATTTAAATTGTCAATTGCTAAATCAAAAGTTTTGAATAACAAATAAAATAGCTTACCTGAAAAAGTTGGCATAAATGATCCCTTATTTACTTCACTTGCCTTACTATAATAACAGTACAAAAACCCATCATTATTTACAACTTCAACTCGCAATAACTTTGTCCTTAGTGAATTATACTTTTTAAACTAAGAAGTATTTTCATCTGTAAATTAAGCTCTTTAATTCTAGACCAGTCAGATAAGACAAAAAAGTATTCTAAATTTGTATGCATGTGCATACCTATGGCAGTATGGGCTTAATGCCTTGACAGGCTCGCCACACAGTAGTGCATGTGGGGAGGAACACATACATTGGTCCCGATGACATCATCGGACCATATATGGAAGATCTGTAGGGAGGGACCAGAGTAGTTGTTCCTTGACTCAGTGTGTGCTACTCTGCTAGGGCATCGCCAAGGTGTTAAGCCCATAGACTATTATTAACCAATCGCTGTCGTCCACCCTGTTTGCTGCATAGCGAAGTTTGACGAGCTGTGTCTGTTTTCCATTGCAAATGGCGGCCCCCCCTATGCTGTTTCCGGTTGCTGGATTCTGGTGAAATCATTTTGCCTCTCAATGAGTGTGGCTATTATTTATGTGTATATTATATATACATGTTAGTCATTAGCCTGCCCCTTGGGGGGGGGGGGGGTCGTGTGATACAACACAGATGTTCTGATGTTACACACCATGTGATACAACACAGATGTACTGATGTTACACACCATGTGATACAACACAAATGTGATGTTACACACGATGCACATCATGTGACACAATACAGCTGTCGTGATGTTAGACTGACTTCACCACACATACATCGAAGTACCTATTGACAATCACATAATAAATGTCAGTGAATAGAGCCATCTTTCTTCTGCAAAACCATTGTGCAATTAAGATTTAAAACTATTCCTATGTCCAACATCAAACCACCAAATCTTATGAACAAAGGTCAGCTAGCCATGCTACCAATAGTAATAATAATGGACTTTCAGTTGTTGTTTCAGATCAATTAGAAAAGTGTGTCATGGATAGCTTTTAATTCTTATTATTTTGGTTTGAAAAAACACAGTGATAGGACAACAAGAATCGTAGCTATGGTTTTCTCCATTGCGGCTACGGCACACAGGATGAGGAGGCATGAGTGGGATAACATGGTTTTATTCCGGGCAGCTCCCGGGGGCATTACATCATACATGTGTGGCTTTATGGTGTTGCAGCTATCTGAGAGGTGCAGTGAATCAGTGTCATGTGGTGATCTGAGTGGGGAATGAGAATGGCATGAGTGAGGTGCGACATATGGGCAAGGCGAGGTCAGGTGAGGAGATGTCAACTAGCGGGTAGCAGTAGTTGAGTAATTATGTAATATATTATAGAATAATATTTTATGGTTAATTAATTAATAAATCGTTAATTATTGTAATGCAATTAATTGGTGATTATTGTTATTGTTTAGATTGTCTTCGCGGTGCGGGTGGGTAAAATTAAGGAGTTGTCAGTCCGGATGGGTGATGCGGAGTGACCAGCGTAGAGGTGAGAGTGGTGCTTGTGAGCTGTGCGGGCTGTGATTGGCCGGGGAGCCCTGAGTGGGGGGAGCGAGTGGTGAGGGAGGGTGGTCGGAGTGCGTGGCAGGGTGTGGCCCCGCAATGACCCCAGCGATGAGCACTCGCTCATTCACCACAATGTCTGTGTAAAATAGTTTATTCCCATTTGGAATGTGACCATGCTAATTCAAAATCACACCATCAAGTTAATTCAAAATAGAATAGTGGCCTACTTTCATGTGAATCACTATGCACAAATTGCGGGAAAGGCAAATGAGCAAGAGTGAGCTGTTCACGTGGATTATTTGGTGAAAGTGTGATTTTCTATTTTTGTTTCTTCTGTGTTACATATGTTCGTATGTTAATAGCCTGTACTCCAAACTGTTTTTTTTTCTTTTCATGAAGTTAACTTGCAAATGGTACAGTTAGAAAGATCTCTTCATTCTGATTACAAATATATATAATAACAGTAAATTGGGGTTTTAGTCCCTAAGTAATGAATTTCTTAATATTTAAAGCATGTTGAGTTTTTGGCACTGATGTCACTGTTTTGGTACACAGTTTCTGAGAACAACCCATATACAAATATCCTAGCCAATGGTGATTTATTGTCGTTCACCTGCATTATAAATATATATATGTTGGGTAAAAATCAAGTCTTAGTTTCTAAAAAATTGAATGTTTTCATCAGGTCATGCAGCTTTAAAGATGATAACTGAGGGCTATTTATGATTTGACCAACTCTTCGAGATGTAGCGAACATGTAGCAAAAATGTCATCTATTTTCCAGATAGATATTAACGGTAGCAGTGATGGCTACCCCGCGCTTTCCAACCACACTGTGGACACCATCCATGGTGACCCAAGCCTCGGTCCGTGCCCAGCTGGTACCACAGAACCCTCTGCCGTACATTTCCCAGGGAGCTTTCCTGAATGGCACCACGGCGCCAGAGGCCGCCAGGGCTGGCCACCCGACGGGCGCGGCGCTCTACTACCCGCCCCACCATGCAGGGCTGCTGCCCGCCGGCTATTCAAGTCCTCCTCCATCGGTCTCCGGGTATGCGAGTCCTCCACGGGGGTCCTTTCCCGGCGCGCCGCTCTTTGCCAACCCGGCCGCTGCCCCGCCGCCGCCCATCTGCCACCCGCCGCCGGGGGCGCTTTTCATGCCGGCATCGTCTGTGCGGGTCGCAGCGTCCGTGCCCGCCGCCGCCGGTACCAGCTGGTCTTACCAGTCGGCGCCGCCGGTGGTGGCGCACCGTCAACTCACTCATCTACAAGCGCAGCAGCAGCAACAGCAGCAGCAGCAGCAGCAGCAGCAGCAACAGCACAGCTGGACGGCCAAAGGTATGCTATCAGTATCTGCCGCGCCCGCTCGCACACCCATACAGTACATTGCACAGTCACTGCAGCCTCCATCCTCCCCGCGCCACCTAGCGGGCCAGGCCCCCAGGTCGCAGTGTTCCACACCACTACCACTACCACCACCATCACACACGGGCCCGGCGTCCTTGGCCGATGCCCCGGCGTGTCTGGCCGGGGTCCGGCTTGCACGGGCCGTGCAACTGCAAGCCCCGGTCCTGCAGGTCCCCCACGGCCCGCTTCCCCACTTAGCCCCGCCCGTTGGTAGCGGGTGGCTCCGGCTCCCGGCGCCTCCAGAGAAGGGTAGCACTAGCGCAGCGCTGTCCACGAGTGACGAGCTGGGTAAGCTTAGAAAGCACACCCAGTTTGAGATTCAAGTACCGACTGGAGACACATATGCAGGTTTGTTCGACAGTGATTTATTGTTTAAGCGTAGTTAGGTGATGGTAAGTGCATTCGCCTTTTTGCCATCTGTGTGTGTGTGGTGAGTGCAGGGAGGTGGAAAATCGCAAACTCATTCTATGTTCTTTCTCGTCTTTCCACTGAGTTTTCCAATCAAAGCCACCTTTTAAAAAAAAATTGTTTGTTCTCCCTGATATTTTCGTTGCAGTTCATTGTGTAGGTGTTAATAGAAAATTTATGGACACCTTGTTGACCAACACAGACTGATGAGCAAGTCGCACAGTTTAATGTATAGAATCGGTTAACTAGCTATGCACAAAGGCAATGTGACAGAACAAAGCAATGACTTAAAATGTACTTGTCGCGACCTAGCCTGGCACTTAGTACATGGATAGGGTAAGGAGCAGTGGAATGAGATTGGCCAATTGTCTGCAATTGAATTTTCTCCTGCTAAAGCCCGAGCCACACTATGGCCTGCGACCACTTTGGACCAAAGAACCTAGTCACCAGTGACCTTGCGACCCAAAGCAATGGTCGCCACCCTCCAGGTGAGTATTTTGGTCGCCATCCCCTGGATGACCATTTTGGTCGCAACGAGGTTTTTTAGTGCAGTAGCTGCAACCTCCTTGTGACCAAAATGGTCACAAGGAGGTTGACAACCACTGAGGAGCACTTGTGATCTCTTTGCGACCAACCCTTTTTGTGTCACAAGTGGTCGCAAGCAGTTCAATAAATATAAACAAATTATGAAATTTGTCTTTAACCACTTCTCTGTTGCTGACGAGGTATCACTCACATACTCAAAGGCAAGGAAGCTGTTGGGATTTTCGTGACAGTAGTGTGGTAAACGCTAGTTGCAAAGGGCGAATTTCATATTCAGGGATGAAAGATCTCTCTCCGCGATTTCGTGTGTTTATTGCAAGAACATAAAACTCAAACAAGAACGTGTTAGTAGTGAGCAATAATACAGTAATAACAAGGATATTTAAAACCTGACTTCCCTCATTTTCATCACGATTTCCTGACCGTGCTAAGTCTATGGGAGGAGATCCATGTTTTCGTGGAAATTCGCCATCGTTGTAATAATCTCGGCTTGATTACCGCGATTTTAGCCAGAGACCACTTTCATCCCTGCATATTACTCTAGTGCGTTATTTATTTAAGTTACTTTGTTGTGTCTCAAACTAACACACCTTTGTTTTCCTCTGTTGGCTTTTTATTTATTACTTGATGGAATGTTTGGGTGGGGCTGGTGTGGCGGTTTAAAATCTCAGTGTGTTTAGATTCTACGCTTGGGGTTCTGCGCATGCGTCAAAATTGAACGACATTTCAGCGTATTCGATTAATAAACTCGGGTGACCGTAGCAACTTTTTGACGCATAAATGTGACGTCATCGCTCCTAGCCAACCCCAGCCAAGAGGTGGGTTAAACTTTTTGCACAAGGGACGTGTTTTTGTCAACTCCACTCGCAGTGTTCTATTTGAATTTCTAGCAACTCGGGTGACTCGAGTCGCCCGGGTCATGTTAATCGGATATGCGGGTGTGCATAACCCATTGATGCATGCGCAGATCCCCGAGCGTAGACTCTAAACACAATGAGATTTTAAACCGCCACACCGGCCCGTAGTATCAGTCTCGGGGCATAAAATAGGATTCATTATTTGCGTAGCAGGTGAAGTTAAGTAATGGTTTTCAGTTTCTGCTATATTTTAGAATTAATATATTAGGTTAATTGTTATAACCTATAACTATGATTAAAAATGGCTAACTTGGAGATATTTGAAATGAAAACATGCAAAATAGTTTTGGGTGTGCACACCAAAATGCTGGATATCATATATTATCAGTTATATGACTAGCAGCTGTGACAGGTGTAAGGTATGCAAGATATGTGGACCGACCCTCCGGGCGGTCAGGTGCGAGTCACGTGGTGGAGTTGACACGTGACCAGCGGTTGTCGAATAAAGCCAGTCTTACACTAGCACTCGAGTTGTCTACATCTCTCATACACTACATGGTGTATTAAAAGGTCTTAATATTCACTCTGTGCAGCAATAAATGTTTAGTAAGCAGACCAGTGTCGAAGTTGGATATGTAGGCAAGTGCTTTGGTTTCGAAAATGTTATAGTTTCATTGGATTATACAACTTTTGCATAATGAACTATGCTGTTTTGCAACACCTTTAAAGCTAAGATTCCATATATGTGAATGCGACAAAAAATGGAAAAGCATGTAAAGGCATGGTGGTGCTTCCATATGTCTGGATGTGAATGTGGCAAAGTGGATCACTCAATGGACCGATCGGTGAGAATGTGAATGGCATACCGCATATATGGAATCTTAGCTTTAGTGTCCATAATCTTCCACAATCAACTGTTGGCCTTCCTTTTCCAGTTATGCAATCAATCACCTCTGTTAGCGATATCACTTTAGCTCTACGATTGACTGGGTATGCCAACAGGAAGTTAGCCTTCATTAGAATAGGTATCCCAAGTGATTTTTAAAAACAGGTCTGAGCTTAATTTACTGGATTTCATCAGTCAGGATATTTAATTTGAAACAAAGTGATACTTCATTTGTCAAAATCGCTCTAATATTAAGGAAGAAATGGGCGTTTTTAGGCTGTTTCTTTAAAGTTGCATAGTCCGGTGGTTTTGGATTTCTGTATTTTTTCTGAGATACATATATTAGATCGATCACTAGTATCTTTTGAGATATTTTCAGTGCAAACATGGAAAATTAGTTTTGGCAAGCTTGCCAAAACTCTGACACCATAGACTTCTGCAGTAACAGGTTCTGTTAAATTGACTCAGTATTGCCTTCTACACAGAAACAAATGCTTAATAAGTGCAAGAGTATCTAAGTTAGATATATAGAATCAAATCTAAATAATTATTTTGGTTTTGAAAATTTGATGCTTCATCTGACTAGGTAGGGCAGCTTTAATTGGGCCCATCCGAACCTAAAAAGATAGCATTTTTGATGGTCCCCAAAATTAAAACTGATCACCCTATCTCACTTCTAATGTTATTTTCTGGTGATTCCATGGCCTGTATAAAGAGAATATAGAGATGGTTACATTTCAAGATATGGATCTTCAAAAATGCTAAAAACTACAATTTCCCATAACTCACCATTTTTCAAATTTAGCTGTGAAGTACTCTTAGAGGTGGGCTTGTGGATAAAATATGCACCCCAGATGGATTATTCTTATTTCTCCCTGACCTATAGGTGAGTCTTGTCACCGCTATTTTTTTTCAGGACCGCATATGATTGGGAAAAGTTGATAGAAATAGGTCCAAAATGCTCCAGAGCTCAATTTGGCAAGTGATAAAATATGGTAAAAAATGCTCAATTTTGAGAAAATCACCCGTACAAGATAATTGCATGAAATTTTCAGGCTTTATTAGACTCAATATCTTCTTTCTATTTCCATTATATAAAATACACCTTGATATATGTGAATTATTTTAATTTTACAATGATTATGATCAAGTCTGGCAAATTGCCCAATTTTGAGCAAGTTTTAAATGACACAGAAAATCACCCGTACAAGATAAGTGCATGAGATCTTCAGGCTTTATTATCGTCAATATGCTCTTTCTATCTACAGTATATACAATATGCTTTGACATATGTGAATTATTTTAATTTTATAATGATTGTGATCAAATCTGCCAAAAAATGCCCAATTTTTAAAAGTTTGAAATGGCACAGAGAAAACACATGTACAAGATAATTCTATGAAATCTGGAGATTGTATTATGCTCTTTCTATTTACATCATAAACTATATAATACACTTTGATAGATGTGAATTATTTTAATTTTAGAATGATGTTATACATTTCTTTAAAAGTATCAAAAATCCTTGCACATGGCCAGTCAGGTAATAAGTACTACTACCACATAGGTATCCCAAGTGATTTTTAAAAACAGGTTTGAGCTTGATTTAATGGATTTCACTTGTTACGATATTGAATTTGAAAAGAAAATGACACTTCATTTGTCTAAATTGATCCAATATTAATGAAGATATGGACGTTTTTAGGTTGTTACTATGTCGGTCCTGCTCAAAGCTAAAAAGATAGCATTTTTTATAGCTCCCCAAATTAAAACTAGGGCAAGGACCGGGGGAATGAGGAACCCAGTTCTCCTGCTTAAACTACTAATGTACCCAAAAAATCAAAATTTAAAAAAAAAATAATTAAAAAGTACCCCTCAATTTTTAGTTCTTAAATCGCCGTGTGCATGAGCGCCATAGGTTCGCATGAGCACTGGTAATTATGATTGGACAGGAAATTTAATTCTCTTTAATTCAGTACCAACTTTTAAGGGTTTTAAAATTATATTTTCAGTAGAAAATAACACTTAAAATGGAATTTGTTTAAACTTCAAATTTCAATCACTTCTTTTCGCAATTTCTCTAAATTAAAACATATCCTGTTTTATATGAATGGAAAGCTCAGAATCTCACCTATATAGGGGTATTAGTACCCTTTTCCTGGGGACTTTGATCAACAAATGGCATTGTTGCACAAATTGGATGTACACTAGCTAATTCTACTAGGGATACCATTTCACATCTGCACCTGGGAATTACCATGGATTGAGAGTGAAAACTGGGAGTTGGTAATATGTTTTATTTGGTAGTATGTTTTTTATTTAGCTGTGTACTGGTGTGCTCAGTGTCAGGATAATGTGACTGAGTGGGATGCCAGGTCATGGTGCCGGCGGCCTGGTTTCCCAGTGGGACAGCACTATAAAGTTGCTATGAATGCGCACTGTCACAAGTCGGTACCCATCCTGATATGACCTTAGATGTTGCTAGGACGTAAAACACCAACAAACAAACAATTTAGCTGTATCAGGCTTATTTCTTTGAATAATAAAATGAATCCAAAACCAGGTTAAAGCTAAGAGAACAAATGTTGATTCTGCTGTAATATATTTGTAAAAACCCTTTGTGGTTTGTTTTGCTACAGAATTTGCCATTTTCAACAAATATTCAGCCTGTGTTTGGGGTGCCTAATTAGAATCATTACATTTGGAGAAAAGTATTGACAAATTTCAATTTTAAGTGCTATGTCAAAGGTAGAATTAAGTCTTTGTAAGCTGTTTTTGTGTGGGTTTTTTTTTTGGGGGGGCGCCTGTTCTACTTATCCAAATTGATTGATGCTCTTTACCCGGACACTAGTGTAATGTTTAGTATTTCAAAGTGCAATGTGAGTGCCTTATTTTGTCATGATATTGGTTTGTTTGTTATAGTGTTTCCTAACAACGTCCAAGGGCATGTCAGGACATATAGTGGCTTGTGACAGTGCTCACTCATAGTCATAGTAACTTTTATAGTGCTGTCCCACTGAGATACTGGCACCATGACTCGATATCCCAGCCACATCATCCTGATCTACAGCAAAACATTCCTTAACGGATGAGTCCAGTTCATGCTCGAAATGTGCAGCGGCATTAATAATACATGCATGGTGTACTAACGAGATAAAATATAGAATAGCAGCGAGGCAGTATATGAGACTGTCTCAAAAGGTGCTAAGCAATATGGATAAAACTTTGTCCATTGTAATGATCAACATACTATCTGGGTCGTTCTCAGAAGTTGTGTACCAATACTGTGACATCAGTTCCACAAAATCAAAATACTGTCAAAGTCTATATATACAAGCTACCTGAAAGTGTATGTCCTTTTGCATCTTAATAATTGAAAATAAACATATTCTGACATTTTGAAGTAGGTCAAATGATGCTCACACCCAATAAATAACAGTATAGCATGGAAACCAATCTGACTCCAAAATCAAATATTTTCCATACAAAGCTTGACATTTTTAGGTCATTTCACATGCCACTTGCTTCATAAACAGTAGTAATAATAATTTAAAACCTCATTGCTATGGCTTTGTCTTATTTGTGATGATTAAAGAGAAAAGCAGAAAAATATTAGCACGGTAACAGTCCAAGTGTAATCAACTATTTTACACAAATGTTTGGCTCAAATTTCAATGTTTAGGAGCAATTTCAGGATTGATCCTTTACTATACCATAACTGGGTCCATGCATAGAGTGTGAAATGGTGAAAATAGTTCCTGTACTGTATCTGTACTCAGTGTTTGATGTAAAGTTTGATAGTACTTGCAAGTGGAAACGAATTTTACGATGTTAATGACTCCAGAAGAGGTCAACTTTTTTTCTTTTTTTTAATTTAAAAGAAATAAATGTTTTCAACTTAATGAAGAGATTGTATATGACCATTTGAAGTGAAATGGGTTGTTGTTCAGAGGTTTTCATTAAGTTTGTGACACTTTATTTTCAATGCTGTTGACAATGTCACAAATTAGTGATGTAATTTTCTATTTATTTAGCTACATCCATCCCAATAAGATACATAATACACAATATTAACATTTACTTTTGATCTAAAATATCTCCCACATTATTGGGCTAATTGATGAAATCTAAATATTGACACTCCAATAATGGGTTCCTTTGAAATATGCATTTCAAGTAAACTACCTCAAGTGGTACACAGTTTCTGAGAATGACACATCTTCTTATGAATTTGCTCAGGATAAGTTGATTTGTTTTTTACATGGTGTTTCATAATCCCAATAGAATACATATTGATTTGAAGCAAATGTTCTTGTGTTTCAGTGTAACCGTTTCTGTGGTGTTTGTGTCAATCGTTACAATGGACAAAAAATCTAAGAGTTAGCACCTTTTGAGACAGGCTCATATATAATAATAGCTTATTTATATTAACATAATGTACATAATTTATACACATAGTATAGAATAACTTTTCTTTTTTTATTGACACAATGCATTATCTAGTGTATATATATATGTTCCGATTAATTGTTATGCTCTAGCTTGCTTCTCTGAATGTTATGGCCATTCAAATGTTTTATTTTATGTGTGTGAGGTCATGGGGTCTAAAGCTGCACTATAGCCGTTGCTTAGCAACCTACGGATTCTGCCTTTCTCAGCCTCATAGCCTTCCTATGGTAGCTTAATTTAACTATAAGATTCAATGTCACTAACGTTGGTAGCATTTGTTTTAACTGAGTCGGAAGAAATGGTTTGTACATTAAGAGAGGTAATTGGAATCACTTATAATTGCTATAGGTTCCTTGGTTCATAAGGTGATTACATCACTTAGCCCACGTGTATCCTGTATTGTGTGATATCTATTTGATCTTCTTTCTTCTTTTTTGTAAAGAGAAGAATTAAATAATTATTTAGGAATGAAAGATTTCTCAGATTTCCGAAATAATTCTTTTCGATCCGCGTTAAAAAAACATCCTGATATATCTAGATAATTCCACCTCCTATCCATTACCTATATATTACATACACTACTCTTACAGCTACACTATTTCTAACATAGTCTTAGCACTATGCGTATTCCCGATACTTGCAGACTGCTTGGAGATGGTTCTGTGAATGTAATGATTATTGTCACCCACTTCGCCGTTTAATTATTCCAGTTTTTTTCTTCCTTCTCCGAGATCACTTTCATCCCTGTACATTAAAAGGAAATGATTAAGCTGTCTACATCCTCACAGAATTAACTATGACTGTTCTGATTCGATGTGAAATTGGGACTGTGAACATTTCTCTTGGAAAGCCCTATTTTTCTTCCTCAAAAAGCCCCATTTTTCTTCCTCAAAAGGAAAGTAATTCTGCTAGTCTATTACTTGACATCTATATCAGTTATTTATTATTATTATTAACAACAACAAAAACACCCTAAGACATACTGTTTGCACTTTTTGTTATGGTTGCTTGTTTTCAGACGGAGGCTATGAACATTTGACGCAAAGCATCGCCAAGAAAAATACCATTTCGTAAGTATTACATTTTTTGTTAATTTCTGGCTTCCATATTCCCTGGTTGAAGCATACGTTACAATGGATACTGACATGTCAAAATCTCACTTGATTATGATTCGATTGGAAGCACATGGAATTCTCCATGAAATGCATATGTTGCATTAGTTTACTCTTAGTTTCAGGTAGTCTGATAAAAGCAGGGATCCCATTTCTCAGCGAAATTGCTGATTTCAGCGAAACTGAGTTTCCAATTCAGCAGGAGGGGAAAAATAATGTCCGTGACCCCCCACCCCCACCCCCAAAAAAAAACACCCAAAAAACTCCAAAAGACACCCAATAATCTGAAATCATATTCAGCATACAAAGACTGACGGTTTAAGCAATTTTTCCGGGAGCCATACCTCCCGACCCCCCCCCCCCTACTTTTTCAGGGACTTATTTTTGTGCTACCTGCCCGTCTGCTCTAATCTGCCTGGCTTCACACCCTATCATGTACGATCGTACATGTTGCTCCTCAGCACTGTCATTCAGGTAGTCCTACCTTCTCAAGAATTGGCCTCATGTGTTCAACCTTGCTGTCACCAAACCTTATACGTGACAAGTGAACTCGACTTTAAGGGGACAGACACACGGGTGATCGGAACATGAATTTGGGTGAAACTGTTGGTTTTTGGTGTACTAATTTGGTGTAAATGATGTTTTTTGGACAGATAATTACTTGACTGGATATTTGTGTATATAATATGGAATTCTAGATGATGATACTGGACTTTAACATTTGAAAGAAACACTTTGTGAACTTTGAAGCTCGTTTTCTCAGAACTGCTTTGCCCCCCTCTAAAAATGTAAGTTATAATTGTAGCAGAAAGTTGAAACTTGGCAGTCTTATGTAAAAGTTGCTGCTGAGTGCAAGAAGATGGTTAAAAACACTGTATCTTTCATAGTTCAAGAGCTAGGGATGGAGACACAAAAATTGACCATTGAATTTTTTTTACCTCTGGTTCGTCATGTAGGGACATGTTGGTAATGACATATATAAATTCACAAACCACCTTATTGCTCTCAACTTGACCAGTTCTTCATATAATAATTCACGCAAATCTAGGCATATTCAGTATACTTCCTGGAAGGGGTAAAATTTTGATTTTTTTCTTTGCAAGATCCTTCATCATATGACCCCTCTCAAGATAGAACTTTGAAACTCTGCAGATATGCTTCTCTTCATACAAAGAATGTGTGCTCCAATTTTCAAAGCTCTATCCTTAATAGTTTTTGAGATACGAAAATCACCCGTGTCTCCCCTTAACAGACACCAACTGTGTCGAGGTACATGATGTACAGTACTTCCGCCACCAACAGGTCGTTCTTGTCTGTGGGCATGCGCAATAGTAACCCAATTTTACCAGTTCCACCAATCAGTCTTTGAAATTTAAATTTTAAAAAGGCGAGAAAAAAGACCAGAGAGTTCAAAATCTATTTAGTGATGAATTTATTTACCCTGCTCATAACGGATAAGTGTGTTTTCGCTACATTTTCTTCTCTTTGCTATATTTCCCCATCACCCATAAGGATTATTAGGGCAAAACTAGTGCCATTTTAAGCAGCTCTTGCTACAAACCCGTAACATTCATTGATGTGCCACTGATGACTTTTTAAGCATCTCTCTTGTTTCCCCATTCTCTACAGGCCTCTGGGATTTGGCTGAACTCCAGTCCCTTTTTGATCTTTTATTTCCATCACTTCTGTCTACCTCTTCCTCCCTGTTCCCATGGTACCTGGTATTCAGTTAAAATGCTAGTTTATGGTGTACAGGGTCCATACGGGCCCCATTTCAAGGCCTTGATACGCCTTGAATCTAACCTATTTTGGGTAATTAGTCTTGAAAATCCTTGAAATCCATTAAACTGTCCCCACTGATCTAAATTAGTGTGAAATCGCCATTCAGAATGACGATTTTGGACTAAATCCAATTGAAAATAGTCTTGAATTCCTATCAAAATAGCCTTGAAATGGCGCCTTCACATGTGTACAGACCCTATGTGTGTATAATCGTATTACAATGTCTTGTGTGGGTGTACTTGCAGACTGTTCATTGCCCTGCTCCAGAAGCACGGTCCCCAGGAGCCAAGTTCCGAACCGATACTTAACCAGTTCCTTGCACTTACCACCTTTGAGCGAAAGGTGATTATGCGGTCAGGCAGCATCAAAGCCTTCCTGAAGGATGAAGGGGTCGTTCATCTGGTGGGAAACACGATGACCCTCTGCAGCATACTACCTGAAAAATACTCGACTGGTAAGTTTTCACCATCAATTTTGATCTTACATTGCTACCCTTATTTTCTCAGAGATGAAAGGTCCCCGCGATTTTCGCGGATTTCCGCAACTTTTAATATTTACCGATTAATGTCAAAGTTGCATAGTACGCTGGTTTTGAGTTTCTGTAAAAAAAAAGTTAGATAAATAAATTAGGTTGGTCATTATAATCTATCTTACTCTGGTTTGAAGCAATTTATTTTAAATGGCTAACTTTTGAGATATTTGAAGTGCAACTGTGCAAAATTAATTTTGGCAAACAGCCAAAGCTCTGACACCATATGCTTTTGCAATAACAGGTTCTATTAGATTGACTTGGTATATCTTTCTATGCAGCAACAGTTGCTTAATAAATGCATCAGTGCCTAAGTTAGATATATAGAAGCAACTCTAGGTCAGTGTTTTGGTTTTGAAAATGTTATGCTCTCCTCGGACTACGCAGTTTTGAACAAAATGGAAAGGAATCAAGATGTATATAACAACTGTTGAGTAGTTGGAATCCCAGGGTCGGGCCATGGTTTTATTTGGCAACTGACCAGTACGTCCTGCCACCGAGAGTCAGGCCTTTAAAGAACATTATTTCTTCGGTAAATTAGAGCTCTTACTGTGTATTTAATTGGAATTCATGGCAGTTCAGCCTTAAACTTGCTTTATTGGAAAGTTATTTTATTTGTGCTGTAATGGCGCTTCTGTTTTTTCCTCAGCTGAAATAACCATAGAAGAAGAGGCGGATGAGGCATCTGGGTAAGGAATCTCATCTTTTGGTGCAGAATTTGATATTTTCTTTATTATTATACTATTTTGTTAATACATGTATTATTATTATTATTATTATTATTATTATTATTATTATTATTATTATTATTATTATTATTATTATACCACGCTTCGACTAGGTAAGGCCACTCTTGACTAAACCACACTTTTCTTTTTAATAAGGGGGGTGGGTGGGGGGAACCCCCTCCCTGAATATATTGGGTGTCAGCACCCAGTGACACTCAAAACACATTTTACTTCATTGTGTGGATTTTATTACTCCACCGACAATTGAAAACAATTTAAATAGCATATGAGACCTTTACAAATGTAAAGCATCGACAAATTTGAGAATTCCTAATGTCAGTTGGACTGATTCACCATGTAACTTTTTTCCTATAACTTTTGCCAAAATACTATTTATATCTTTTGACGCATGTTAATTCCTTTAAATAAAACCAGAACAAATACATGTTACTCACTTTTCGCTGTGAATATGGCCTTTGCTGCTGACATGGGGTAAAATCACCATTTAAAAAATCATCAATCAATTGACTAGGTAACGTGTCCATAGTAACCCTTTGGCAAGGCACAACCCCCACGTTTCCCAATATATATATTGAACATTATTCTAGAATTTTAC
Organism: Branchipolynoe longqiensis; assembly: GCA_030323885.1. Taxonomy (NCBI): domain Eukaryota; kingdom Metazoa; phylum Annelida; class Polychaeta; order Phyllodocida; family Polynoidae; genus Branchipolynoe; species Branchipolynoe longqiensis. Next base: position 32,962,107 of record CM059193.1, read on the forward strand.
ATTTACTCATTTTTATATTAGTACCACATGTATATGAAGATCCAGTACACACAACTAATTATGAATGGGAAGTCATATATATCAACTAGTAAATGGCCCATATTTGTGCTCTGGGAGTGTTCAAAACCCATTGGCCTAGGCCACATTTCTCAGTATATATTAAAAGTCGTTTTGGAATTATGTTCTATCATTTTCCTATTTGCACCACATTTATATGAACATCTAGTGCACACAACTCATTATAAATGGAATATAATATCCTAATTTTGTATACAATTTCAATCCTATTAGATTGTTAAGCCTGGTGGTTGTCAGATCAATCACCATAGCAACTGTCCTTTCGCTGTTTTGTAAATAGAGATTGCATGGCCACAGACCTGGATGTAATTAATACCCTAGTCACACGAGAGCCAGCGTTCGCCGCCAACCTCGTTACGGCCAAAAGGTCACCAACCTCCCAGCATCCCACTCAATACATTGATTCAAAAATGCAGTCGGCGCCGGATCTCCAGGGCGCTGACCACATGGTGAGCGTGGCATGGCAGGTGTTGCCGCCGCCAATTTCGCCAGCCATTTTTTAATGCCGCCAACCATACTGGTCGCAAGATGTTGCAAGTGCAGTAGCTGCAACCTCCTTGCATCCAAAATTTCCGAAATATCTACTTAATAAGCCAGCTCCTCTAAATGAGGAATGGGGATTGGCCGGGCCACTAATTTATCACCGCCTGGCTTGTCCTGCCGTTGTATGTGATAAAATTATAAACAAATTGTGTGATTTTACACTCTGTGTAAAAGTGATCGTTAAGCGAAAATGGGCAGAATACAAGTTAAATGCTTCTCGCCATGAATATGGCCTTTGTTGTGGACATGCCATAAAATAACCATCAATCAATCGAAACAAATTTATTGCACTAAATTAGTCAAATTTACCTTGAAAGAAAATCAGCAAATCATTACCTTAAGTCGACCACCTTATTAACTATAGGAACCCACCAGAGATCCACCTTCCATCAGCACACAGTAGAGCACGTAGCAGCACACAGTGAGTAATCCTGGTCCAGTAGCACTGGTCTTCGGTTTCTTGAATTGGTACAGACTGCTTACAGCAGGTCCTATCAGCACCATGTTGTATTCATCAAACAGTCAGCACCAATTTTACCGTAAACATTAACCAGTTATTCATCCACTACATTAACATACATTTCTAGCGGTCTTCAGAATCCTATGTACATGAGATTCTATTATCTGGTTTACTGGAGCAGCACCCTTCATTAACATACATTCCTACTAATTCTAGCAGTGTGTAGAATCTTACGTACATGAGATTCTATTAGTCGGTTTACTGGGGCAGCGCACTACATTAGCATACATTCCTAGCACAGTGCATAATCCTACATACATGAGATTCTATTAACCGGTTTACTGGACCAGCACACTCCATTAGCATACATTCCTAGCAGTGTGTAGAATCTTACGTACATGAGATTCTATTAGTCGGTCTACTGGGTCAGCGCACTCCATTAGCATACATTCCTAGCAGTGTGCAGAATCTTATGTACATGAGATTCTATTAGCCGGTTTACTGGAGCAGCACACTCCATTAGCATACATTCCTAGCAGTGTGCAGAATCTTACGTACATGAGATTCTATTAGCCGGTTTACTGGAGCAGCCCACTCCATTAGCATACATTCCTAGCAGTGTGCAGAATCTTACGTACATGAGATTCTATTAGCCGATTTACTGGAGCAGCATACTCCATTAGCATACATTCTTAGCAGTGTGCAGAATCTTACGTACATGAGATTCTATTAGTCGGTCTACTGGAGAAGCACACTCCATTAGCATACATTCCTAGCAGTGTCCAGAATCCTACATACATGAGATTCTATTAGTCGGTCTACTGGGGCAGCACACTCCATTAGCATACATTCCGAGCAGTGTCCATTAACATACATTCCTAGTAGTGTGCAGAATCTTATGTACATGAGACCATGTCACACCGTGATAATTCATGGTGACACACTCATTCCAGAGTTTCATCTAAACATCTACTGCAAGTCCATATACAGCAACGAGCCAAATGTTGTATAGCAACAGACATGCGGATTAGACCCATACATAGAACGAAACTCCTCCTATAGAACGCAATTCCACACATCTAATCTCACCTGTATCCCACAAGTCGGGAATTCTGTAGAAGAGGCTGACTGACATGAGGTTGTGATGGAAGGTTTGGCGGGTTTTAGGTTGCGTCTGTGGCTTTAGATCTGGTCTGCTGCAAGTATAGACTTAACTGTGTAATCAGATAACAATACTTGTCTACTACTGTTAGGGAAAGCACTGTTGGATGTGGGCATGTGGTGTCACTGGTATTAATCTAGTTGTGTTGTATGTCTCTGTGTTAAAGGTTGTCTTTCTGTTATCTAATTGGCTGATTTGATTGATATTGACACTTATTTTGGCGATGGCAGATACAGTACATATGTATATATATGCTACACATCCTAGGGTTGTAGTTGTTTATTTGGAGTGCAGTGCCATAATGATAGTTTTATTTTCACATTTTATTCTGCTAATAAATTGAAGGGAAATGATACATTTTTTGTCACTCATCTAATATCCGTACACTGCTAAATAGTTACATTAAATTTTGTTTTCAAAATACAGTACAATACACAAAAGTTGTCTTCTAATACAATTTTCAGTCAACCAATCAGATATATGGGGCATGGTGGCCGAATCGATAGAGCGCAGGCCACGCATGTGGGAGATCGGGTGTTTGGTTCCCGGTCGAGTCAAACACAGTGACTTATCAAATTGATACTTGTCGCTTTCTAGCCTGGATAGGGCAAGGACTGATTAGCTTAGTGTCAGGATAATGTGACTGGATGGGGTATCGGGTCATGGTGTTGGTGGCTTGATTTCCCAGTGGGGAAGCACTATAAAGTTGCCATGAGTGCACACTATCATAAGTCGGTACCTGTCCTGATATGACCTTAGATGTTGCAAGGACGTAAAACTCCAACCAACCAATCAGATACGTGAAAGATGACCTTTAGGATTAGTATGTGGTGTCATTGATCAAAGTACTCACAAACAAGCCTTTTGCCGCAACCCAAAGATAGCAAAATATATCTGATATGATGGTGATTGCAGCGCCATTTTATGTAGTGTTGATATATATGGCAATTAAATATAGGATTTCGAGACTTTTTCTATTGAGTGGCATCGTTATAGATTACGATGTCATTGTGTTGGGTATAATCATTAATTTGGCAAATCTATTTTGGTGGTCGCTATGTGTGTTTTGGTTTGTTAGTATGCAACCAATATCTATCCTACCACCATTGTTATATATTTAATTCATTTATACATATAGTCTATGTAAATAGTATGCAAAACATATATATTTAATTCATTTATACATATAGTCTATGTAAATAATATGCAAAACATATATATATTTAATTCATTTATACATATAGTCTATGTAAATAGTATGCAAAACCTCTTAACAAATCTAAAGTATGAGCAAATTTGAAAATTCCTGAGGAAGGCTGGACTGTATCACCTCATTACATATGACCTTAGATGTTGCTAGGACGTAAAACTCCAACAACCAACCACTTCATTACTTATGTCTTTTGACAAAAATATTACTGTCTGTTGAGACATGCTAGTTTCTAGAAAAGAAAAGTATGACAATAATTTCTCCCCACTTTTACTCTGAATATGGCCTTCACTGCCGACATGATGTAACATCACCATCAATCAATCAGTCAATCAGGCGAGTTGTATAGTCCCATCGTAGCTAAAAGACTGCACAAGTTTTGTTTTCAATCAGAATGAGATGTGCGTTAATAAAGTCTAAAGATAGCATAGTGCCATGGTGACTAGCGCTGGTGTAGACAACACTACTAGATATCTGAAGAGCATGGCCAACTGTATGAATCTGGTTCAAGTGTTGTATAAAGTGATGCACACATTTGACTACTTTTGATGTTCCAAGTAGTTTCATGTATTTCTGAGAATGTTTCCTTTTTAAATTGTTGTTATCCTTATTGTTATCCATGACTCAATTCCTGGTGAACCAGCTCATTTAGACACAAATATTAAATGAATCACTGAGGCTGCATAATCCGATGGAAGCAAATACAAATAAAAATCTAAGCAAGAGCACCTGCCTAGATTTGATTCTATATATCCAGTTAAGAGACAGGTGCACTCATTAAATAATTATTGCAGTTTGCCACTCTTGTGCTATGCTAGTATGCTCGAAAATGGATAAACAAAGCTTATGCCCACCATTTCGGTGCACACGCAAACTTAATGTGATATCTTTTCATATCAGACATCTCCAAAGTTAGCCCTATCAAATAAATTTCCATCAAACTAAAGTAAAGTTCGATTATAATGATCAGCATGATATGTTTATCTCGATAATATGGTAGAAACTCAAAGCTTTAATATGTTTTTTTTTTCTTTTGCTCATAAATACAATTAATTTGATGTTCTTAGATGCATTCCAAATGTCAGACTTTCAGACATGTTGTTTCAATTACACTGCTGTATGATTCTCAATTGTGCATTTAATGTTGTAGGGATGAGGTGGATGCACAGCAGCTGTTGTTTGAGCAAAAGGCAAACTCGCATGGTATTCACATAGCAAGTCCCCCACCCGCCTCATCACGCCCATGTCCAAAGGAGCCTGACGCTGAGCAGACGGGCTATGACCCTTTCAGTACTGAAGCAGGAACCTACAGCGCTGAACACGGCTTGTATGGCAGGGAGCCGCTTGACAATGACTGGACCGAAGAAGTTTATGCCAAAAGGAACAATGCCTTCTTGTCAAATAACGCAGAACAAAGCAATGCAATGGTGGCATGGAGCCCTGAGGATGGACAGGTGCTGGATGAAGTGCTTGATCAGGAGACAGTCTTTACGGATGCTGAACATCTCTCAAACTGTCTTTCGCCAGATAATGTGGCAGGCTATGAAACAGAGCGCTTTGAAGATGGAGAATTTGAGGATGCGAAAGAGGAGCAACAACAGACACACATGACCAGTAAACAGGTGAATGATAGCATCCAAAGACTCCAACAACAGATTGTCTTCCATGACAGCCTCAATCATCTGGCCAGTAAGCTTGTTGACAAAGCTCTGGCTCAGGCTCATAGTCTGGTGGGACTTGATGCCTCTAAGATTAAGAGTTCTCTTAGTGATGGAGACATGGCTGAGACACCAATAGTTGCCTGTGAAAACCAGTCGGTAACTAGTGTCAATGATGCTAGTGTTAATGATACAGTCTGTGTGTCAACTGGCCAATCTTTGTTTTTACCACGTTCTTCTGATTCTTCTAACCCAGTTACTAGGTTCTTGCTAAACCCCACGCGCCCTTCATTTGTTCCTAAGATGGTGGAGACCTCCACCACTACCTGTACTACTACCACTACCACTACCACTACTACCACAAGCACTGCTTTCTCAGCAGAGAGTGCACTCTCAGCCACAGCTAAGGTGTTCACCCCTACTTTCACCCCCAAAGACTCTTGCACATCTTACCACAATACCACTATCCCTTCCTCAAACACGGCAACACCCTTCAGCACAGGCCTCAACATAACAGCCCAGGTATTCACTCCAAGCTCTAGGTCACCCTTAGCACCAAGCGTTGTTGCGGTAATGCCAGGAAACCTGGTTGTTACCAGCCGCCTGGATGGTCAGCCACCTGCTACCAGCACAACATCGGTCCTGCCTGCGAAGACCAAAGTCTCCGCAGTTAGGTGCACACACCGGGATGTGCAGACGATGTTGACAACACTGAGGCGGAGTGACAAGAGCAGGGTGACGACTCGCACGAAGAGGCGACATGTGGGCCTTCAGGTACGGTTTCGCAACACGCCAATCCGAGCTAGGCTGAATTACTGTGCTTGGTACTTGCACGTATTAAACGACCACATTCTGCTGTAGTTAGCTGAACCCCTGATGTCACATGAGTCGTTGGAAGCTCTTGTGTAGTGGCAATGCTAAATTGTTAAGGCGGTCACCACCCTGATCTACCCAGGTTCAGTGGGGCGTATAAGCAATGCTACTTTAATCCGTTTACTCACTGCAGATTCTGTTATAGTGGCCTACTTTTGTCAAGAATGCTGCAACAAACAAACCGTTTGCATGCCATTCACATGGTTTTTGCTTTCACCTCTATTGTATTGTGGTCGGGATTTTGGTGGGTTTTTTTCTCTCTTAAAAGAAAAATCGTCACATGTCCAATTTCTTTTCACTGGAAATGAATTCTCATTGTTACCTTAGAGGTACAGTGGTGACTTCACGAGGCTTTTGAATCAGAGCTCATATTGGCGCAGATCTGTAATCAGTTGTTTTTTTCTCCCTTCAAGTCCCTTACACTGGGTTTTCTGAAATAGATGCAAAATGACATTGCTCAGATATTTGATAGGATCTGCAATTAAGTATATATTTATATATGCTTAATGTGGGAGTTTTGGGGTATGGTGGAGGATACTTCCAGTGCTGCCACTTTACACTTTTTTGAAAGTATTATACTTTTTTCAAGGAACAATTATACTTTTGTCAGGTGTAAATATAATATTTTTAATACGTTTTTCTGCAAAAAATTCTTCAGATTTAGAATTAGGATTAGGAATTTGATGAGATTGATAGATCTGTTTTACTTGTCTCTCTTTGCCCGTGAGGAACCGGGTTAGAATAGTTCCTCTGCACCCCCTTGCAGTTCGTAAAAGGCGACAAATGGGGCGACTCGTTTGCCGTGAGTCGCGGCTGTGTCGGTGGAGGAAGGGATCCTGGTACATGAGGACTGCAAGGGGCCAAGGCTCCTTGTGGACCAACACTGCACTTTGGCCCTGACTTCATCTAGACGAGAGGTTGGAATGGCCCGTTCCAATGAATCGGCTGGTCATGCCAAGCCCTAGGTAGATTAATGGAGAATGGATATATTATATCATACAACAACTGTATTCATATTTATATTTACACAATTACTAAGTCATTCTTCACTTCCTAGAAGGCGGTGGCTAGGGTCAATCTAGTACTGGTTATGCTTTTTTGCCTGCATGCTAGAGTATATTATCCTTGTATCCCTGGTGTGTATCTGTCTGTTACCACAGTGCTACACATCCCAATTTTGAGGGCTCCGTGGTGGGTGGGGAGCGAGGATGACAAACCAAAAACAGCTCAATATCGCTACACAAACCCCTCGCCAAATAAAAAAAGATTACTAGACACGGAAACAAAATCGGATTCGGACTCATGTCCGAACGCTGATGATTGGCCATGGTTCATTATGATTGAATCATTGAATGACAAGGCATCAGTTGCCAAACTTTCCCCTTTTGCCATTCACAAGGGCATTATGGGAATTGCTGGCACATTTAAAGACGTGAAGAAGCTACAAACTGTACATATTCTGGTGGAGTGTGCTAAGAAAGCGCATGCCGACAATCTGCTACGTGCAAGCACGCCAGCAGGCGTCGGCATCAAGGCCTCTCCTCATCAAACTCTCAACTCTAGCAAAGGAGTAATCCGGACTAGAGATCTTGATGATGTTGATGAGGATGAGATAGCACATGAGCTTAAGTCTCAAGGAGTGTTAAACGTACGAAGAATAGTTATAAAGAGGGATAAGTCCATAAAAACAGGGACATATATCCTCACGTTTGGCAAGCCTTTTCCTCTCAAGAATTTGAAAATTGGATACCTTAGTGTGAATGTGGATGTCTTCATCCCAAACCCACTTCAGTGCTTCCAATACCCGAAGTTTGGTCATGGCAATGATAGATGAAAAAATGAAATCATCTGTTTTAAGTGCGGTCAGAAAGGTCACGACAACACCAGTTTTCAAAACCAAGCAAAATGTTCCAATTGCCTGGGTGACCATATGGCCATATCTAAAGACTGTCCTGTTTGGAAAAAAGAAAAGCTCATTCAGCAGATCAAAACTAAAAAGCGGCTAAGCTACCCAGAAGCTCGAAGGCTGGCTGAGGCGAATACTCCCTCGCCAACCACCAAGAGCTATGCTGCGGCAGCCAAAGTCTCCAACAGGACTATTGAATGTCAGACTGAACTAATGTGGTTGACTGGGGGGGGAAACCCACTACCTTCATCCCGAATCCGAATCCGGTTTCGACCCAAAAAAATATCAAGAGTAATAATAGTATTGCGGTGCAGACGCTGGCCGAGCCGGCAATACCCAAAAGGAAGAAGAACAATTTGTCTGACCGAGTTCCGAAGGGATCTTTGACCCCTATGGACAAAATGTCCAGGGGGTCATCGATCTCCAAAAACCTAACATTGAACCGATATCAGGCGCTGGCTGATATTGAGATGCCTGAGACTGCGGTAACCCACAGTCGAAGTCTCCCCCCCCCCCCCCAAACCAAAGGCGAGGGGGAGAACACCTGTCACTGCTAAAAAATGACAGTGACAGGTGGATCTCTTATTCAATGGAACTGCCAAGGTTTTAGAAGCAACATCGAAGAGTTGTCTCTTCTTTGTTGCAACTTCAATTCACTTGCTGTTTGCCTACAAGAAACTTATATAAAAGCTTCTGAGAGTTGTAGTCTTAAAGGCTACACCATCCATAACAAGCATGCACCAGTTGGAGACCGAGCCGCTGGCGGCTCCTCCATCTTGGGTCAGACGTGATGTGGTATGTACGCCAGTGGCATTAGACATGACACTACAGGCTGTAGCTGTTCGTCTGATGCTGCATAATACTGTAACTCTCTGTTCCATTTTCATTCCTCCGAGCTCCGTTCTCACTTTACAAGAACTGGATGCCCTTGTGGACCACTTACCGTCCCCATATTTACTTATGGGTGACTTTAACGGCCACAACCTATTATGGGGGGGGGGACAATAGGAACGCTAAAGGCAAGAGAATTGAGGACCTTGTGGCCGGTCATGCTCTGTGTGTATTGAACGATGGTTCGTACACATATTTGCATCCCGGCTACGGAACATACTCTGCCATCGATCTCAGCATTGTAGAACCAGAACTGACGCTGGACTTTTCGTGGAGGGTCTGGGTCAACCTCTGTGGGAGCGACCACTTCCCAATTATTCTTAATTGCGAAGAGGCATCTCCCGTAGAGCGAGAGAGGAGCTGGCGTCTTCGTAAAGCCGATTGGCCCCCCTTCCAGACCCTATGTCGCGAGGAGTTCACTGCAGATATCAGTGACATTGATGCCTTCACTGAGCTGCTGAGATGGATCGCAGAGAAAACTGTTCCGAAGACCTCAGCAACTCCCAAGCGTCTGACGCCTCCATGGTTGGATGACGGCTGTAGGAGGGCTATTAAGGAATGAAAGAAAGCTCAGCATAAATTCCACAGGAGACCGACTGCTGAAAATCTGGCGCTCTTTAGAATTCTGCGGGCTCGCGATCGCAGAACAATCAAAGAAGCGCGGAGGCAGTGTTGGAGACGATTTCTTTCTAGCATCACCATGCGCACGCCATTGGGCAAAGTGCACAATGATCAGGAGAATCAAACAAAGGGGAGGTGATTCTTCTGTAGTCCAGCACTTGAAACACAATGGCACCATTCTCGATGAAATAACTGAAGAATTAGCTCGCGCCATTGCTGGAAAGTCGTCTTTGGGAAACTGCCTCCCAAGCTTTCTGGCCGTCAAGGAATGCCAAGAGCGAAAGCTCTTGGACTTTTCCTATGATGGCGAGGAGCACAACTCCCCATTCAGTATGGGTGAGTTGAGGTACTCTTTGGATAGCTCGCACGACACAGCAGTTTGACCTGATGGAATTCATTATCAATTTTTTTAATATCTCCCTGAACCTGCGCTGAGACTGTTGCTTCAACTCTTCAACATCTGGGAGTAGGGTGTCGTCCCCGCCTCTTGGCGGGAGGCGACAGTAATACCGATTCCCAAACCTGGTGAAGACCGGAGTGAAGCCAACAACTATTGTCCCATAGCCCTCACAAGCTGCATCTGTAAAACCATGGAGCGTATGGTAAACAACCGCCTCATCTGGCTACTGGAGTCAGGACACCACCTGTCCAACCTCCAATGTGGCTTCAGGCGGGGCCGCAGCACCCTCGATCATTTGGTTCGCATGGAGACCTTTCTAAGAGATGCTTTCCTTAAGGAGCACTTTGTGGCTGTCTTTTTCGACCTCGAAAAAACCTATGACACAATGTGGCAGCATGGCATCATGGAAGATCTCCATGCGATTGGCCTTCATGGCCAGCCAATTTTCATCAGGAACTTCCTAGCCTGAAGGCTGACACTCAAACACATTTTACTGAGTTGTGTTGATTTTTTGGCCCTGCGCCAACAATTTTACACTGCAGACAGAATGCATGACCTTTTTACTACAGTAAAACAAGAAAACATTTTAGCCTTTTTGAGGGCAGCTGGACTGTACCACCTCATAGTTTACTAAATAAATTCTATCAATTATTAATCAAACTTTTCTTTTTCCATGGGAATTTGTTTCCCTTGGCCACAAATATATAATTGTGAGCTTTTTAATTTAATGAGTGTCTATTGCCACATATTTGATTGTCTGCTTTTACATGTAAAAGCGATGGTTTGAACAAAAAACAAACATTTCTCGCCATGAATATGGCCTATGCTGCCAACACGGCGTAAAGCAACCACCAATCAATCAATCGATCAGTCAATACTAGTCTCTTTGCAGGAGTGGTGTGCCAACCCAGACTTCTGCCATTCAGGGGCTAGCGTCCTAGCGATTAGCCTATCTAGGTTCCCTAGTGCAATCAACTTTCCATCGTTCCTGTGTATGTAGTGAATGCACCTCACTACACTCGCTAGTCACTGCAATTTGCGTGATATCGAACGATACCAGACGTGGTGTGGTTTGAAATTGGCTTTTTTTGTCGGTTATGCTCTTTGTCTGTTTATGTCTCAGTGCAGTTTTCTGTCTTGGTTACATCTGAAACCATATTATAATTGCTACCTACATGCAACCGACAGTGTGCTCTCATGGGGACTCCATAGTGAGTGCACAATTTTGATACTTTAAAAAAAGAAGATTTTTTGCTTTTTTTGTGTGTGTAAAATCTCGAGTGGCAGCACTGCACTTCTACCTACACATTCCCATCGGTTTCTAAAGTTCCTGCAGTAGGAACCATGATAATTACTTTTGAAAAGAGCGATGTAGAAACAATTCTTAACAATTGGTTTGACTAGTTTGTATCATAGACATTTATTTTTTATTTTTTTGGGGGGAAAAAATCTGAATATGACATTTGTCAGTGCCGGAGCACTGGTCTTCCGGCCATCTTACTATTGGAATTGACATTCTAAATAATCTAAGTTTGGTCATTGCTGTATTAGTCACAGCACCGATCCTGTAGAATTAAAGGAGTGGCTCCTGCTGTATAATGTACAGCACCAATCACTGGTTCATGCAAAAATGGGGCGCAGCACCGAGTAGATGTATACTCGGGGCAATTCAAACAATGGTTGTGGGTTACATTTTTTCTCTTATAAAACAAGCTAAGTTTATAGTTGACAAGACATTTTGTCTGTCTTATATAATGTTCAATGTGTTTAAACAGATTGATAGTTGTGAAGGATGTTTGGTGTGTTGATGGATTGTTCATGATGGTTAAGGGTGGTGGCAGGGGAGGAGGGCCAATTGGGGTGGGTGGTAGGGGGGGATCTGCCTATGTGAAGAATCAAGTCAGATTCTCACAAATCTTTCCACAGGGAAAGAAGGGCGATACTTTAATGGCAATCTTCTGGATTCTTACGGATGCATGGAAAAGATCCCAATTTTGTTTTAAATCGTTTTGTGTGGGGGGAAAAGCCTAAAGTAGTTTAAATTGCCACAACGGGTCAAACAAGCAAGCAAGCAAACGAACGCAAATCTAATTATGCTTATTCCTTAACCCCCAGCACAACCTCCCGCTTCTGCCTTCAAACTCAACGGGTCTCTGCCACATCTCCCAATGTATATGGAAAATGACCACGGCATTAGCTATTTATCGACTTGTCACTTCCTAGTCTAGCGCTCGGCATTTATAAACCTATTTTATATGACGTCAGCATAGGGATCTAGGTCAGTGCGTGCGCCTTTTGGCTGCAGGATGTCACACTGCAAACTCAATGGCTATGAGCAATCTTCATACAGAAAAAGTGAAATATCTCTAAAACCACACCACCTAGACACAAAGCGCTTGGAACACATATAGAAAACATATTCAACGAATAGATTATATTAAATTCATAAGCTAAGGGTTCTGCATTTATATTAATTTTGAATAAAAATAGACGTTTTGCGCTGCGCGTACCGGCAAACTCAATGCATTGTCAATGACCGTGAGCAATCTTCACGCAGAAAAAGTGAAATATTTCTAAAACAACAACACCTAGACACAAGCTGCTTGGAACACATAGAAAACCTATTCAATGAATAGATTATATTAAATTTATACGGTTAGAGCTCTGCATTTCTATTAATTTTGAATAAAAATTCACGTTTTGCACTGCACGTACCAGCAAACTCAATGCATTGTCAATGGCCGTGAGCAATCTTCATACAGAAAAGGTGAAATATCTCTAAAACCATACCACCTAGACACAAACCGCTTGGAACACATATAGAAAACATATTCAACAAATAGATTATATTAAATTTATATGGTTAGGCTTCTGCATTTCTATTAATTTTGAATAAAATATACGTTTTGCACTGCGCGTACCGGCAAACTCAATGGCAGTGTGCCTTCGTTCTGCAGCCAAGCTGCGTGCACAAACACAATGTTTAAACATTGAAAAGGGTTTATAGAATAGGGCAAGGACTGGTTTGCTCAGTGTCAGGACGATGTGACTTGAGTGGGATATCGGGTCATGGTGCCGGCAGCCTGATTTCCCAATGTTTATGGAAAATGACCACATGATTAGCTATTTACCTTTATACTAGCTCCATCTCTTCATGAATATTCAGTACATACAAATAGTCATGTACTTAGAAGTAGTATATCGCCTAATTATATATCTACATACAATCTCAATTCAATTAGCCAAATTTGGTGGAACAAGTGATTGACTGGTCTGTCACGATAGCAGCTGTCCATGCAGTGTTAAATTTCAGGGATAAAAGATCTCCACGATTTCGCGGATTTCCGCGATTTTTTAAATATTTACCGAATAGCAAAATTCCAAGGAATCTGTGGTACATGACATTTGGTTGGTTCAAACCCCGTTATTATATGACCTTATATGTTGCTAGAATATGACTGGAGGCAGATTTTTTAGCACGCGGGCTTGCCTTGCTGTTGCAGGTTAGATGCGGGCTGCAACTTATGCAGCTCTGCCAACAGAGCAGCCTATTTCTGCGAATACAGGATACACTATTCCTTCAGATAGTATCACCAACAAATAACCATAGACTTTTCTCAAATAATATTGGTATAACTAATTACACATTACCTCCGCCACAGTATAAATGTGTGCGCAGGTTTGTTTTCTGTATGTGTTGTCGGATATTGGCTGTGTTTGCGTTTCTATCAATTCTTTGGTTTTATCTGCACTTTTAGTTGTGGCGGATCGGCTGGTATTTTTCCATGCAGAAACAATCTGTGAATTTTCCATTCCCAATCGTGACTTTAATGTTGTTACCACCAGTGGTCCACAACTGTTTCATCAAAGCTGTCCTGTCTGTGGGAAAGTTCATATAAAAGACCCCTTACTGCTTATCGGAAAGAGTAGCCTATGTGGCGGTAGCAGGTTTCCTCCAAAGAAATATGTCAGAATGACCATATGCTTGAAGCCCAATAGCCAATGATATGAAAATAAATGTGCTCTAGAGGGGTCGTTAAATAAAACAAACTTTACTTATTTTTAATGTTGTTACGAAAATGAGACTGGTACCACAAACAAGCTCAGTGTTAGTATTCAGTGGTAGAAATAAGCACAATTTTTCACTTGTCCAACGGATAAATCTGGTGTGATTTTCACTTGTCCATTTGAATTTTCACGTGTCCGTCTAAATTTTCACTTTTCCACAGTATTTACCTGATATACAAGTATGTATACATATATATCTTGGCCAACAATTTATACTGATAGAAATAAGCAAAGTTTTTCACTTGTCCCAGACAAGCGGCAGGCTCTTATTTCGAACGCTGGTATTGATACTAGAACATGGCTGGTGCAGTAAACAAGCTGTGTGTTGGTCTTGATATAATGACTGATGCTGCTGTATTAGGTATCATTTTGTATACAGTTTGCAGTAAGGTCCTAATGGTTAGCACACATCCATAAATATATACATTGTTATTATATTATTCTGCTATTATGACAATGGCATCAATTATGTACTCACGCCCCCTCTTTGTTTATCTTTATTTTCTAATATCGGCCATTATATTCGCATTCTTTAATACTTGTATGCACTTCAACTTGTCTATGCACAAGGGGTATAATCTTAAAAGAACAATAGAATTAGCTACACATAGAATTTGCAAACTTGAAACAACTGTGGGTTGAATACATATAACAGAGCTTGAGGTCACTTTTCATATCATAAAATTATTAATTAAGTAGAATTTATCACCTTGTTCCTGCTTATTTAACAAATTTGTTTATCGACAAGCTTTCAGTGAGTAAGGAATCCTTGATTTGACAAGTGGTATTTCTTTGGGAAAATTAAGCTAGTTTAGGGAAATAGCTTTGGAATTAATTATACCTAAATTTCACCTTTGAAGTGGAGATTTATTTACACTATAGTCTAAATGCATACTGTTGGTTTCGATTCAATTTTGGTGACATCCCCCCCCCCCCTTTTTCAGGTGGGTAATGAAGTTGCATAGTCCGCTGCTTTTGACTTTGTTATAATCTGTTCTACTTTAGTTTTTCAGTAAATTTGTACTATAAATGGCTAACTTTGGAGATATTTGCAGTGATATTACAATTAAATTACATCAAACTAAAGTAAGTAGATTATAACGATCAACTTGATGTAATTCACTTATTTTAAAAAGCCAGCAACTCAAAATCATTGGACTATGAATTAAAAACTGAAAGTATATAATTCTCCCACCTGGGCAAGCCTTGCACTGAGCTATTTCGGTCGCACGGTTTTAGCTTCCTTTACAGTTTTATTATTGTTGCTATTATTTTAGTTTTCATTGTTGTTACTGTTATTTTAATTATTATTATTGTCAACAATGTAGCACTATATTGCCCCTGAAACCTGGAAAGAATACTGGCTCCACACAATACAATGCTCACACACGCACACACACACAAACACACACACCAGGCGTAGTGGCCGAATCGGTAGAGCGCAGGCTTCCCGTGCGGGAGATTGGGAGTTCAATTCCCGGTCGAGTCAAACCAATGACTTACAAAATTGATACTTGTCACTACCTAGCCTAGCCCTCAGCATTAATAGGATAGGACAAGGACTGGTTAGCACAGTATCAGGATAATGTGACTGGGATATCGGGTCATGGTGCTGGCAGCCTGGTCTGCCAGTGTAGCAGCACTATAAAAGTTGCCATGAGTGTGCACTGGCACAAGCCGTTACCACCCTGATATGACCTTATATGTTGCCAGGACGTAAACCTCAAACAAACAAACAAGCACACACACACACACACATTCTCCTCCTTTGCACTCAGATGTAGTCTTGTTCCCGCCGACCGCAATTGTTAGAAATGATTGATACAGTGAGATGCTTCCGCAGTAGGAACTTGTCAGCACTCAGTACAACCGATCCCCTCAAATGAATATCATGATGCTCCCCTTTTCAACAAACTACTTTTAGACCGTTGCTATGAGATACACCTAGTTATATGGTGTTTTGTATAAATAAAACTTTTTTCTTTAAGTTGAAAAAGAACTGCTTCTAAATTCTCCGGTGTGAGATGCACACTGATTAAGATAAAAGGTGGGGGGGGGGGACACAGCTTATGGCAAATAGTTTACAGTAACATCTATTGTATTTTAAAAAGGCATAGCCATTATGAAGATGTTTATTGGGGATGTGGGCGGGTGGTGACAATTTATAGAATATTTTCCAAATCAAATTGCAATTTTTGGAATATAAAATCGACTTGAGCTATCAAGTTGTATGGCAGGATTGACTCACTTCTCGATCAGATTAGGCACTGTTAAATTATCTATATTTTGACATGACTTAACGTCTGTTCATACTCGTTACTGTTATAATGATAATAAACCAACCAACTAATAAATTCTGCTCATTTTTCACCATAAATGTGACCACTGTGCCGAAGCGCCATCAGTTAAACAATTAGCAATCTATTACATGGTTTGTAGATTTGCCCCGCCCCTCCTCTCCCTTCCCCAACACTCTGTAGAAGCAGGTTCCTGAAGAGGTAAGTTCAGTCTTCTCTAAGCCACTACTTTAGCTTGTTCTGCCATGTCTTTCCCAGGTATGTGTTGGTTCATCAAGCGAGATGGCTGTCAACACGACCGAGCTGTTTAACAACGCTCCAAAAGGAACTGACCAGGCGATCAACACAGACAAGATGATCACACGAAACCGGCGCCTCCAGGTATGGTGCTGATGATTTATTGCGAAATCGGCGCATCCAATCATGGTGCTGATGATTGATTGTGAAACCGGCGCCTCCAGGTATGGTGCTCATGATTTATTGTGAAACTGGAGCCTCCAGGTATGGTGCTCATGATTTATTGTCAAACCGGTGCCTCCAGGTATGGTGCTGATTTATTGCGAAACTGGCGCCTCCGGGTATGGTGCTGATGATTTATTGCAAAATATGATATACAGTAAAACCTCTCTAACTTATAACCTCCACAGATCAACCACTCACCTATATCCATCGCTTTATTTGGGTCCCAAACAATTGCCCATGTAATACCGTTGTAATGATAAAAACAACACATTGTACCGTAAGTGGTCATGTAAGACTTTGTTGAGGCTCACTGGAGGCTCCACTCTCACCCATCCATCTACAGCACAGCGGGAATAACCTGACAGAAAGGTCAGAAAGGTGGTCGAATCCAGTGTGGGAGAGCCGGAGTTCGGTTCCCGGTTGAATCAAACCAATGACTTATAAAAATTTATACTTGTCGCTTCCTATCCTGCGCTCAGTATTAATATGATAGGGCAAGGACTGGTTACCTGTGTTATGATAATGTGGCTGAGTGGGATGTGAGGTCATCCTCACTCATGGTGCTGATGGCCTGGTCTCCTAGGGGCCATGAGTGCGCACTGTTACGAGTCGGTACCCATCCTTATATGACCTTAGATGTTGCCAGGACGTAAAACTCCAACAACCAACCAACTAGATAAAAGATTCAACCCGTACATGCAACTGTAAGTACAGGGGTGAATACCAACCCTATATAAAAGCTGGCGAAGAATTTCGATATGCTGGGGAAATGAACTGAGGTAATAAATTCTTAATTTAAGAAGCAAAATATATTTTCCACATACATATTCATATTCATATTACCCGCTACTTCTGATTTGAAAAATATAATAAAACATATGTATTAACACATGTTAAAGTGAAATCGACGGCGTTCTATCGCTGCCATCTTTGTCTTTTTTGCATTCTCCTATTTCACAAACTCTGTGCCGATATAAGTAACCATTTGATACTGGAACCAGATTCCACTTCCTGTTCCATACTAAAGCAGCTTTCTCCAGCTTTTATATAGGGTTGGTGTTCACCCCTGTACTAGAAGTACAGGGTGAATATTTTATCTACCAACCAACCATTTCCTCAGTGATGTGTGCCAATCCTGACCCAGCAGGGGAGAACGTCAACACATTGTACCGTAAATGGTCATGTTAAGCTAGGGACAGACAGGACGCATGTGCGCACGGGCGGCAAGTACAAGCGGACGGCATGCGGTTCTCGTGCGGAAATAGCGAACACACTGGACGCGGACGGCACGCGGCAAAAACTCTATATATATATATATTTTACCTTGGTACTACACCTCCGGCTACCTTCAGGCTAGGGAGAAGGAAGCACGTCAGGTACCAGCAATTAGCATACGGATCTCGCACTGTGAAGACATGTGCGAGGTGACAGCGGTCTTTATCGACATTTAACTACGATTATTCGCAGTAAGTTGGATTATATTTTTCACAGGAGTGTTTATTAAGACATGTGGGGTCTTTGGTCAAAGTTATATTAAATTGGCGAATTTATTAAAGTAATAGTTAGCGTTTAACCGACTTGTGTGCTGGTACGCTAGTTGCCAAGTTGGGATTCGCCAATCTGTTTACAAATAACTTCGTAATTCGCATGAGTGGGAATACAAATTTCACACGAGTGTTTATTAACACTGGTGGAGTCTTTGGTGCAAGTTATATTAATTTGGCGAATTTATTAAAGTAATTATTAGCGTTAAACCGTTCGAGTGCCGGTACGCTGTAGTTTGGGGTTCGCCATTTTGTTTATTTCTTGTTTCTCACTTTATCGCTATTGTTATGGCGAATTTAGGGTTTTTAACCCAAGAATACTGAAGGATATGTATTTCTTGTGTATATATGCTTCGTTGTTGTGAATTTATTGAATTATTTGTGCATCTCGTGGTGTTTTTTCGATAAATTAAATTACGCCGTTTCGGCGTTGTTGCCGGTAGTCGGAGGAGCGAGGCCCGTAAGGGGTTTGGAACTGGATTATCGGTTTGCTCCTGCCAGGCTAAGTGTATGAAGACCTGTGTAGGCTTTATAAGTATTTCTTGTGTAATTATGCTTTGTTTTGTTAATTTATTGAATTATTGTGCATCTCGTGGTGTTTTTTCGATAAATTAATATACGCCGATTCGGCATTGTTGACGTGGAACACGTAAGGGGTTCTGGAAATTAGCCTCATTTGTCTTTTTGGGATTATTTCCGCAGTCTCTTTTATGGATTCGCGTTGGAAATAATCTTGGGTTTCTTTTATAGACTCCCCATAGTTAGGCGTACGCTCCGAGTTTTGTAGCATTTTCTCCAACTTGCTGGCGCAGTAGCCGCAGGGGGGAGAAGTGTACGGAACAGAGAGTGTGGGAGGGTACCGGTTTACTGGTCCCTACCCCTCGTTTGGTTTGGTTCACACCGACCTACGACAAACTTAGCTTATCCACACCTGTGTAGAAACAGTTTAAAACGGTTTACTACACCACTAGATGCACAATGGTTATTCAATTAATCTTGCGTGACATTTAGTCAATGCGCCATGGCTGTTTGGTAACTCTCGTTCGATTGTTTCCAGATTTCTGATGGCCACGAAGCGCGGTAAGACGGTGGCGCCAGCTGCCGCAGAGGGTCGCCCACCGGATGAGTCCGATGAGGGGCAGATGTTGGCGGTTCCTCCGTCGCCTCGGCCCGGGACGCATGGTATGTCCGATCCGGACGACAGTTGTGACTCGGTGGTGTTGCGAGTGCCGCCACTGGATTGGGAAGCCCGGATGGAGATGTTGGAGTTACAGCTCCTTAACCGTGACCAGGCTACTTTTCATCGAAAGAAAAGGTCACCTCCTCCAGAGACTGACTCGGACGAGGAAGCAGTTGGTGGGGAAGAGGAGTTGTCAGGAGATGATGATTCATCTTCGGACCCAATGCGCCGGGTTAAAAAGAAGAAAGTTAAGAAAGCAGTGGTCTCGTCAGGAGACGAGTTCACAAAGGCAAGAAAGAAGGTGGTGAAAAAGAAGACAAAGAGAAGGAAGACTAAGAAAAAGAAGAAGAAGAAGAAAGATTCTTCTTCAGATTCTTCCGATGATTCATCGACAACGGAATCAGATTCAGAGACTGACCGAGTGGGGTTGTTTGCAAAGATAGGTGGCAAAGTGCGCAAGAAATGCGCTAAAGAAAAAGCCAAGAAAGTCCTTACAACAACTATGATGAGAGAAACTATTAAGGGGCACTTTAATACTTTCAAACCGGCGCGAGTAATCACCAGGCTGGGTGTACAGCTGATGGGGATTAAAGGTGTTCCTCATTCGCAGGTGAAGGAGATGGACAAGGATGTTCATCTGAATGAGGAGAGGAAAAAGTTTGAGTTGACTCTTTTCACAGTTCACAAGGCGGTCCTTGGGGCCTTGACAGCGATTGCTCCAGTGGCCAATCGTATGCAAACTGAGAATAAGTTCTCTTCGCTGGCCAGAACCATGCATAAGGGTCTGGGCATGTTAACGGCTGCCGCTAACTATATTTCGAGTAGACGGTTTGAGAATGTCTTCAAAGCCGTCTGTACGGACGCTGGTAGGGAGGTAGCCAGGTCCAAGAAAATTGTCGACAATGATGGGAAGGAATATACTCTTTTCCTTCCTCCCAAGCCAATAAAGGGAAAACCGTTGGACAAAACCAAGATGTTTGGCGGCCAGCTCCAGTATCTCTTCAAGGGAGTGGAGGCTGAAGCTAAGTATGGGAAGAATATAGACAAAGGTAAGCCGGTGGAACCTAACACTCAGTTTCGTAAATCTCGAGTGGATTTTCGTCGGCCCCCTGCCAGAGGAGGAAGGCCGGGACCGACTTTCCAGCCCAGAGGTCAGGGTCAGCGCCAGTCATTCGGCTGGAACGACGGAAATCGACCGTTCAGGAGGGAGTTTACTCCCACCAAGCCGTTCCCCCCATCCAGGGAACAAGTAGATAGGGCTACGCAAACCTCCATGGCTGTCAGTTTTCCGTCAAATCAAAGGAGTAGGAATGAAGATCAGGAGACTGATAGTTCCAGATTGGGACATGCAGCCATGTCTGGTAGGAGTGGCCCCCGGAGCCAAGGAACCTATACGATTCCCACAAGGCCGGTGGAAGATTCACGGAGACGTGTAAATAATACACCTCCGGGAATTCCGTTTTTCAACAAATATTTACAACAGTTTGGGTTAGATAAGGTTACTCGGGCGAGATTAACTTCCCATGTTTGGAGGAAAGGAACTGTTAAGTTATATTCAAGTTATTTGAAGAAATGGGAGCTTCATTGTTTGCTTATGAAGGTAAAACCAATGAAGCCTACAATTGCACAAGTAATTAGATTTTTAAGGATGCTGGAAGATCAGGGGTTGGGGTTTGGAGCGCTGAATGCAGCAAGATGCGCTTTATCCATTATACTTCCCCGAATTGATGGACAGACAATTGGGAAACACCAAGTGGTTTGTTGGTTTTTGAGATCGGTTTACGAAAGAAACCCTCCAAGGCCAAAATATAATAGGTTTTGGGATGTGTCAATTGTGTTCACACTATTTAAGAGTTGGCCTAGTAATAGGAATTTAGATTTAAAACAGCTAGGATTTAAGGTAGCAGTATTATTGTTGTTAGTCACTGGACACAGAGGACAGACGATTGTAGCATTGTCATTGGATGGTTTGGAGATAGATCGCAAGGAGGCGACGTTTGATTTACACCAATTGTTAAAGTCAAACCGCACAGGGGATCCATTATCTACAGTGCATTTGAACAGTTATCCGGATGACAGACAACTGTGTGTAGTGTCTGCCATACGGGTCTATTTATCCAAGACAAAAGTTATTATTTCCGTGGGTTTTGTTGGTGCAGTTTCTTTTTATACCACACAAAGTATTTCAACCCGAGACACTCTGCTCACTGCTAGGGATCTCAGTGAAACGGATCCTGGCACACGCATGCTGGAAGACTGCTAGATCGTTTGCAAAACATTACAACAAACGACTAGAAAAGTCGAGCGGCCTGGCCACACGCTTACTCACCAATTAACAAGACAGGTGAGAAAAGTTAAAAGTATTAATACTAATGAATACTGTATGAAATGTATAAAACTATATATGGTTTTGAATATGAATGAATTAAGGATAAAAATGAAGTTATGTAAAATTCTCCCTAGCCTGAAGCTAGCCTAGGCGTAGTACCGAGGTAAAATAGTATAGTTATACAAATCTTACCTGGGTACAGATGATGGATAACTGTTGTTTTCCCGAGGTACAAGCCTCGGTTAGATGTTGGCTAGGGCCCACCCTCCACACCCTGCCACATCTATCATGTTTGCTTGTGCCAAGACGAAAACATTAAGTATCCATTTGAGTTTAAGATAATTTTTATCCTGAATAAGTAGGTAAAGATTGCTGGTACCTGACGTGCTTCCTTCTCCCTAGCCAACATCTAACCGAGGCTTGTACCCCTCGGTGAAACAACTGTTATATCCAGTCATCTGTACCAGGTAGATGTGATATAACTATACTATTTTTATATATAATTTATATTTATATACTATATATATATATAATATATATATATATATATATATTGTATATATGTATATATTTACACGTATATATATATATATATATATTTTACCTCGGTATATAGCCTCAGGCTAGCCGCAGGCTAGGGAGAGGTAAGCACATCCGGGTCCACCAATTAGCATAAGCAGCTCACAGTGGGAGGACGTTCGCTGAGCTGCTCCGGCAGGATTTAACTACTACAACACTTTAACTAACTGTAAGTATTGAGAAATTGCGATAAACTTCTTAAGGATGGTTTATAGCATCCCATTATGAAAGCTTAGAATTTTCTCAGGTCCGATTTGGACATGTTTTGGTGTTATAAAAAACACAAGGATAGAACTTATGTACAGAACCGAAACCGATACCGCTTGATATAGCGAAACCTGTATACAGACAGGCAGAGATGTTAACCCGAGTTGCATCTCCTAAGGAAATTCCTCCGAACCCTAAAGAGGGTTTTGTTGGGGATGATCCTGGGTTTCTTTTATAGACTCCCCAGACCGGTTTTTGAGGCGAGCCTCCGAGTTTCGTAATATTTTCTTCAACTTGCTGGCGCAGAATGCCGCGGGTGGGAGAAGTGTACGAAACACAGAGAGCAGGCGTGCCAATGGCTGCCCCTCCGTTTGGTTGGTTTCACTACCGATAAAACCTACGGCATACCATTAGCTTAACGCCTGTATACAGAACGGTGTAAACATATTACTCTATACCATACGAATAATACCTCAACCCAGTTTTGGGGCTCACTTTGTGACCATGTTGAGACGATACCGGTATTAAGTAACTTTTTTGTTACAGAAACCGATGGCCACCAAGCGCAACAAAGTTCCGCCGGCAGCGGCAGAAGGCCGCGTGCCCTCAGGGTACGATTCGTCGCCGCCACAGATGCGGCCACCGTCCCCACAGCCAGGAGCTGGTCCTTCGGATAAAGATAGCGGAGACGAGGACCTAGAGGACAAGATCGTCAGACTTATGGAGAAGTACAAACATACGCAACCCGTTACACGGGTTCCCTCTCCTCCTATCCCAGACGACGACTGGGAAGACTTTTCGGATGATGAAACAGAATCAGCATTTGAGGTTCCGAAACTGAAAGTCAAAAGGCACAAAAGACCCGTGAGTAGCTCAGGTGATGAATTCACCAAAGTCAACAAGAAGCGGGTTAAAAAGACCAAGAAAAACAAAAAGAAGAAGAAGGACTCATCATCTGATGATTCAGATGACTCGTCCTCAACTGAGTCTGACTCAGAGACCGAAAGAGCGGGTGTTTATGCAAGGATAGGGGCGAAAATTAAAAAGAAATGCCCATTGGCGAAAGCAAAGAGGTTGCGTACCACAACCATGATCAGGGAAACGTTAAAAGGACATTTCCACACGTTCAAACCCGCTGAGGTGATCAACAAGTTAACCGAACAAATCTCGGGAATCAAAGGCGTTCCCGAGTCCATCAGCAAAGAAATGGATGCAGGTATCCATCTCTCGGATGAAAGACGGCGTTACGAGAACGCGTTGTGTACGATCCAAAAAGCAGTGCTCTGAGCTCTGACATCTATAACTCCGGTAGCAAATAGAATGCAAGCCGAGAATAAATTCTCGTCGCTTGCACGAGTCATGGATAAAGGCATTGCGCTGCTTACCGCAGCGTCAAACTTTATGACTTTTCGACGTTTCGAGAACGTCTATAAGTCAGTGACCACAGATGCTGGCAAAGAAGTAGCAGGTCTAAGAAAGTAACGGACAATGACGGTAAAGAATATACACTTTACCTCCCGCCAAAGCCAGTGCTAGGTAAGCCGCTGGACAAAACCAAAATGTTTGGGGGACAGCTAGCGCACCTCTTCAAAGCAGTGGAAGTAGACACTAAAAGCGCTAAGAACACTGACAGGAGTAAAAAGTTTGACAACCCCAGCAAATTCCGACGCCCCCGCTCGGATTTTCGCTTCCGCCGAGGAGGCAGGCCGGGACGAGGAGGTCCATCCTTCGGGTTCAATCCCAGAGGACGAGGCAGAGGAGAACGACAGACCACGGGGTGGAACGACAACCACGGGTACAAAAGGGAGTTTACACCCAGACCCCAGTTCCCACGGCCAGGAGCCAAGTAGAGTCGACGACACAGACTTCTACCCTCAACATGGTGTCTGAAGAGACACAAACATATGTAAGCAAGTTTAAGGCAGGCAATATCCTGAACTGTTTACAAAACTGGTGTAATATTACAACTGATAGCGAAATTTTGGACATGTTAAAGGGGTTCAAATACCGTTCACAGACATACCAAAACAGAAAAGAGTTCCGTTCCCATATAAATTTAACACAGAAGAAAAACTACAAATTGATTTTCAGGTTTCTCTTTTTGAGACAAAGAGAATTATTGAACGAGTACAAAACACAGAAGGACAGTTTGTTTCTAATGTTTTTTCTAGGCCGAAACCAAATGGCGAAATTCGCATGATTTTGGATTTAACAAAATTAAATGAATCGGTTACATACAAACATTTTAAAATGTTCTCATTAGAAACGGCGAGAGATTTAATTACGCCGGAAGCCTGGCTCGCCAGTGTAGACTTAAGAGATGCGTATTACACAGTCTCCATTTGCAAAGAACACAGACAATTTCTGAGATTTATTTGGAACGGTACCCTCTTCCAATTTACATGCATGCCTAATGGTCTAGCTTGCGCACTTCGACTGTTTACAAAGTTATTAAAACCTGTTTTTGCAGTCATGGGTAGAATAGGACACACAATGTTCCCATACATAGATGATTCATTTATTATGGCAGAATCCTTTGACAAATGCCAAACAGCAGTTAATGATTTGTGTGATTTATTAACAGATTTAGGTTTTTACATTCATGACAAGAAATCTGTTTTCGTCCCGAATAGGGAATTAAAATGCTTAGGTTTTCTGATTAACACCAAGCCCCATGACCGTATCTCTAACGGAACAGAAACTACAGAAGTTTCATGACACGGCCTCCCAGCTACTTGACATATCCAGGCCAAAGATTAGACAGGTCGCCGTCCTTATCGGTATAATGGTCTCGTATGCACGGCTGTTCTTTATGGAGCGGCGCATATCAAGTCTCTAGAAATAGACAAGAATAGAGCGTTAGCACGCACAAAAGGTAACTTCGAAAGACCAATGAACATTTCCCAAGACGGGTGTAAAGACATTTTTTGGTGGATCGAGAATATTAATAACTCTCCCAATCCCATTCGAATGGGTCAACCCAACACGGTAGTTACTACCGATTCTTCATTACATGGTTGGGGAGCTCATCGAAATGATGTAGCAACAGGGGGTAGATGGTTAGAAAACGAAAAATCAGACCATATTAATGTTCTTGAATTAAGAGCGATTTACTTGGGCCTTTTGAGTCTAATTAAAATACCTAAAAATACGGTTCAACTTCTGACAGATAACACTACAGCTATGGCATATGTCAGGAATATGGGAGGTACAAAGTCAAAAGAATGCAATAACTTGGCACAGAGTATTTGGAACTGGGCGCAACAACATCAAATATGGTTAACCATATCTCATATCCCAGGTTCGCAGAACGTCCCGGCTGACAAAAAGAGCAGAGTCTTTCACGATCACTTAGAATGAAAATTAAACACAAAAATTTTCAACAAAATTTGTCAACAATGGGGGTCACCTATGGTAGACTTATTTGCATCAAGAAATAATTTCAAGATTAACAAATATGTGTCATGGCACCCAGAAC
Organism: Branchipolynoe longqiensis; assembly: GCA_030323885.1. Classification (NCBI taxonomy): domain Eukaryota; kingdom Metazoa; phylum Annelida; class Polychaeta; order Phyllodocida; family Polynoidae; genus Branchipolynoe; species Branchipolynoe longqiensis. The sequence goes on from CM059193.1 coordinate 32,988,053, forward strand.
CATTTGCTTGGCACATAGATGCTTTCTCACTGATTTGGGAAAATGAATTTTATTACATTTTCACCCCCTTTAATCTCATTACCAGAGTGGCACGAAAGTTAAAGATGGATCGGTCCCACGCCATTCTGATTGTCCCCGAATGGGAGACACAACCGTGGCTAGCGGGAATAGTCTCGACAGCCAGTGACTGCCTAAGATTCCCAAAATCCCAAGGAAATCTAACTCACCAAGGCCCTCTGGAACATCACGGCAACGTAGCAACAACACCATTGCTTGCATTCCTTTTCTGAATAAATACCTAGAACAATTTGGTTTAGACAAAATTACACAAGACCGGTTGGTGTCGCATGCGTGGAGAAAAGGAACAGTCAAAATGTATACCACATATTTGAAGAAATGGGGCGTTTACTGTCTTATTCAAAAGGTTAAACCTATGAATCCAACTATTGCCCAAGTGTGCAGATTTTTCAGGATGTTAGAACAAGATGGGCTAGGTTACGGCGCAATTAATGCTGCCAGGTGTGCTCTCTCGATCATTCTTCCCAGGTTAGGGGGAGAAACAATGGGTAAACATCACGTAATACACTGGGTACTAAGGGTGATTTATGAACGAAACCCACCTAAACCAAAATACGACCGATTTTGGGATGTGTCACTGGTGTTCAAAATGTTTAAGGATTGGCCACATAATAGATTTCTAGATATAAAACAATTAGGGTTTAAGTTAGCACTTTTATTACTGTTAGTCACAGGTCATCGAGGCCAAACTATAGTGGCACTTTCACTCGATGGACTGGAAATAGATAGAAGGCAAGCGACCTTCGATTTAACAACATTGTTGAAATCTAATCGCATAGGCGACCCTTTGTCATTAATTGATGTAACGCAATTCAAGGACAATCCCAAACTGTGTGTAGTATCTGCGATTAGAACATATATATCCAAGACACAAGGAGTTAGAAACTCAAGACAATTATTGATAAGCTTTATTAAGCCACACAAGGGCATTTCAAGGGACACACTCGCCCGTTGGACAATTAATGTGCTAAAGATGGCAGGAGTGAATACGGACAAATATGCGTCACACTCAACGAGAGGAGCCATGGTGTCAAAGGCACGCCTCCTAGGAATTTCGGTAAAGCGCATACTAGCGCATGCAGGATGGAAGACCGAACGATCGTTTGCTAGACATTATAACAAGCGTTTGGAGAAGCCCAGTGGTGTCGCACAACGACTGCTACAGCATTAAAAGGTCAAAAAGGTGAGAACATAAGCCTGGTCACAAACAGTGATTTTAAGAATGTTCCGTACCACAAATATAAACAACAAATAACATAACGATAACAATTAAATATCAGGATAAAATGATATTACGTAAAGTCTCCCTAGCCTGCGGCTAGCCTGAGGCTATATACCGAGGTAAAATAGATTAGTTAGACGAATCTTACCTTGGTATAGATGATGGATAACAATTGTTTTCCCGAGGTATAAGCCTCGGCTAGATGTGGGTGAGGGCCCACCCTCCACACCCTACCACGTCTAGACTGTTGCTTGTACCAAGGAAACATTAGTTTTTAGAATTTTTTATTAGAGATCATTTTATCCTGAATTAGTAGGTAAAGATTGCTGGACCCGGATGTGCTTACCTCTCCCTCACCCACGTCTAGCCGAGGCTTATACCTCGGGAAAACAATAGTTATCCATCATCTATACCAAGGTAAGATTCGTCCAGCTAATCTATATATATATATTACCCAACTTGACTTTACCCTACCTCACTCTACCCGCTCTCACTCTCCCCGACCTGAATTTACACGACTTGACTTTATATGACTTGACTTTACCTGACCCGACTTTACCTGACCCGACTTTACCCCACCTGACTTTACACCACTTGACTTTACCCGACCTGACTTTACCGAACAACACCATAGACCTATTTCATATGACGTCAGCATGGGCATTTAGGTGAGTGCGCGCGCTGCTTGGCTGCAGGACGACACTGTCACACCCCCAACTCAATGGCTATGAGCAATCTTCATACAACAAAAGTGAAATATCTCTTAAACTACACCACCTAGAAACAAACCGGTTGGAACACATATTGAAAACATATTCACCGAATAGATTATATTAAATTTATTTGGTTAGGGTTCTGCATTTCTATTAATTTTGAATAAAATTGACGTTTTGCACTGTGTGTATTGGCAAACTCAATGCATCGTCAATGGCCGTGAGCAATCTTCAAACAAAAAAAGTGAAATATCTCTAAAACTACACCACCTAAAAACAAACCACTGGAACACATATAGAAAACATATTCAACGAACAGATTATATTAAATTTATACGGTTAGGGTTCTGCATTTCTATTAATTTTGAATAAAATTGACGTTTTGCACTGCGCAGATAGGTAAACTCAATGCATTGTCAATGGCCGTGAGCAATCTTCATACAGAAAAAGTGAAATATCTCTAAAACTACACCATCTAGAAACAAACCGCTTAGAACACATATAGAAAACATATTCAACGAACAGATTATATTAAATTTATATGGTATGGGTTCTGAATTTCTATTAATTTTGAATAAAATTGATGTTTTGCACTGTGCGTATCGGCAAACTCAATGCATTTCCAATGGCAGTGAGCAATCTCCATACAGAAAAAGTGAAATATCTCTAAAACTACACCATCTAGAAACAAACCGCTTGGAACACATATAGAAAACATGAATTATATTAAATTTATAAGGTTAGGGTTTTGCATTTCTATTAATTTTGAATAAAACTGACGTTTTGCGCTGCGCATACCGGCAAACTCAATGGCAGTGTGCATTCGTTCTGCAGCCAAGCTGCATGCGCATACACGATGTTTATAAACATTGAAAGGGGTCTATAAAGTCATTGTGTAAAGTCAATTCGTGTCAAGTCATGTCAAGTCAGGTCGGGTAAATTCTGGTCAGGTAAATTCAGGTCCGGTAAAGTCAAGTCGGGAAAAGTCAGTCAAAAGCCAAGCGGCACCACACGTCAAGCGGCAAAAATCGCTCAAAAATCGCTCCTTTCCTCCCGCGTGAGAACCGCCCGTGCCAGTCTGTTCGGCTTCTCTTTGTTACATACATTTAGATTTTTGCCGCACGAGAACCGCGTGACGTCCGCATCCAGTGTGTTCGCAGTTGAAGACGTAGTTGAGGCTCCCTCGAGGCTCCCTCGAGGCTCCACTCACCCAGCCACTTACAGCACACTGGGAATAACACGACGAAAATGTATCAAAGCACTGGCTATTCGCAGAGCTGCTCTATGAATAATGGCCACCAACACTGTAATTCGCAGAGCTGCAACCAACCAATAGACGAGTTCGTAATTCCGACTGCGCTGAAAACGGTTTCGACAGCAAAACAAATGCATACGGTCATTGAGTTTGAGGATACGTGCAGTGCAACACGTTGATTTGATTCGAAATTAATAGAAATAGAGAACAATATGGCATAAACATGGATGCATCAATGCAATATAATAATATAATGAATATATTTATGACACAAATATCCATAGTTGAGTATTTTGAGCTAAGAAATACTGCTGCACAGCTCAATATGCCAAGTGATAAAATCCGGTAACAAAAATGCCCAGTTTTGAGGTAGTTTGAAATGACACAGAAAAGCACATACACAAGATAATCTGATGCCATTTTCAGGCTTTACTCTCTTTAATATGCTCTTTTCGTTTATATTATTTGCAATATACTTTGATAGATGTGAAATATTTTATTTTAAAGCAGCTTTGCGAATAATAATAGTTCTTGCACTAATTCACAGAGCAAAGCAGCTCTGTGAATAATAATCATTCTTCCGCTAATGGGGACCTTTCAGTTTGCATGAGTCTCTCATCAGATGGTGCACCATGCCGGTCCTTGTAATGCTTTGGTTGGATAGAAGCAGTGACTTCTACTATCAAGTGTGAGGATTTGGGTGTGTGGTGGGGGTGCACAGGGATTTAGGGGTGTGTGGTGGGGGCTTATGGTGCTGTCACATTACGACCTTTCTCGCCAACGCGCGTTGACGTATTTGATTTTTTGACGGAACGTCGGGATACGTCACGAAGCGTTAGGCGCATGTTGGTATTCGTTGATGCGCGGCGACAGTCGGCTATGGTCGGCGCCGCGCATCAGTGGATTGGTGAAGTTTTGTGCTGGCGAAGTTTTGTGCAACGCGCGAGTGCCAACATTATGGCGACGTTAGGAGCACGTCGGAGGCGCTGGAATAACGTTATGCGAACGCTAGGCACACGCTGCCTGCGCATGAGGGTCGTTCCCATACGTTGCGCCAAACTGTTGCTTTGTTTGTTCGTTGTTTTACGTCCTAGCTACATCTAAGGTCATATCAGGACGGCACGCCAAAACATGCTACCAATACGTTGCGCTGACGCCGAAAAGTTTGACGTTTCTCGACGATTAAGTGATTTTGCGCATTGGCGGCGCCGGCGAGAAGCGTCGTAATGTGACAGCACCATTAGAGATGTGGTGGGGGTGTAGGTGTGTGGTGGGGGTTGACGGTGTGTTTGGTGGGGGTGTGGGTAGTTTGTGGTGGGGGTGTCTTGCAGAGCGGCACCTCACAATCTTTAGCATCCCTAAACCCCCACCACACACCTACCCCTCCACCACAGCCCTAAACCCCAATGACACACCCCACAACACACCTATACCCCGAGTACCCCTTACACCCCAACCACACACCTAAACCCCCACCACACAGTTACACCCCCACCACACACTTACACCCCCACCACACACATACACCCTCAGCACACACACCTACACCTCAATCACACACACCTACACCCCACCAAACACCACCACACACCTATACCACTAAACACCTAAACCCTCACCAAACACATACCACACACCTAAACCCTCACCACACACCTACACCCCCACCACACACCTATACCCCCACCTCACACCTATACCCCTACCACACACCTCTACTCCCGCCACACACCTACACCTCCACCCCATCCCTAAACCCTCACCACACACCTGCACCCCCACCACAGACCTACAACCCCACCACACACCTACACCCCCACCACACCTATACACCCACCACACCCCTAAGCCGCCACCACACAGCTACACCCCCACCACACACACCCCTGTAAGGAGAACGTCTGTACGTTTCTGTCAATGTATAGCAAGACTTTATTTATGGAACTCTCCGTACAACTTCTGCCCGGGTGCGCACGATATGACAACCCCCACCACACCCCTAAACCCTCAACACACCTACACCCTAACCACACACACACACACCACACACCTACACCCCCACCACATCCCGAAACCCCTGCCACACACCTACACCCCCACCACACCCCCACCACATCCCTAAACCCAACACACACCTACACCCCCACCACACACCTACACCCCCACCACACACCTACACCACCAATACACACACACACACACACACACACACACACACACACACACCCCTCTTCTATCCAACCATGATGGCCGACTTGTACCAGGAACGGGTGCTGCCACCAAGTGTATAGCGAGAGAACTGGGTCATGTCCAGCTCTGCAAATATCCTCGTCCAATGTATCAGTGAGTCATGTTCCACAGTACCAGTCTAATCTGGGTCATTGAAGTGAACACAAGTGGGTACCACACGCCACCTGGTGGAGAATTTGAAACTTACTGGGACATGCCATGCACCACCTGTTGTAGAAATCAGTATTTCCGGTTAGCGCTCTAGTATGTGCTCAATCCGGCAAGTGGTTTCTGGGCGATGTTGTTTCTATTCGTGGATTGTATCTGAATGTACTGTAGTGACTGGCGGCACAGTTCGTTGGGCCACTCACCTCTGAAAACACACAGCTATCCACAGGCCTGTCAGTGTCAGACCCGGAAGTTGGGACTGACCTAGCCGCACCCACCTCTTTAGGTGAAATGGCACATACACAGGTAGGCATGGGTACGTTTTTTTGGGGTTGATTTTTGTTCATCAGGGAGCCTAGGTAGGTTAATGGTTAGGACATTGGTTCGGAATGGTAGGATTGTGGGTTTGATCCCGCTCTAGGCGTGTTGTTCTGTCCGGTTGAGTCGGGTGGGGGTGGTGGGGATGGTGGAGGTGGAGGTGGTCATGATATCAATTGATAACAATGCTGGTACAGACTGTACTACAGTTACAGGTGCCCCTGCCCTCCCTGCAGACGTATTACAGCGCATACTAACATTGTATTATCCACTAATGTATTACATTGCCTACTAAAGTATTGTATGGCATGGTAATGTATTGCATTGCCCACTAATGTGTAGTGTTGTATGTTAATGTCTTGCATTTCCCACTACAGTATTGTATTGCATGATAATCCATTGCATGCTAATGTATTGTATTGCCCACTAACATATTCTATTGCATGTTAACATATTGTATTGATGTTAATGTATTGCATTTTCCCACTACAGTATTGTATTGCATGCTAATGTATTGTATTGCCCACTAACGTATTATATTGCATGCTAACATATTGTATTGCATGCTAATGTATTGCATTGCCCACCACTGTATTGTATTGCATGCTAATGCATTGCATTGCCCACTAACATATGGCATTGTGCACTAATGTGTTTGACTGCGCACTAATGTGTCATCCGGCTCTCGACACGCAGGTTGGCCACCCCAGGCTGCATGTGCAGTTCCGAGATGCGGTGACCAGCACGGAGCACAGACAGGATGCCGGGGACGAGCTGGTCGAGACGATCGATAGTTTGCAGTACGACGAGATGGTCGGGCGCGCAATGGTTGCCGAGGAGAGGCTGGTCATGATGCAGGCCGAGATGCACAAAGCCGAGGGCACCCACCTCCTCAGGCAGATGGACACCGCCTTCCAGGCACTAGCGTAAGCTTTTATGGTCTTGGTGTTTTTTTAAACAGAATAAATTCTCTCCTTTTATCTATGCTTTCAATACCATAAAACGTCTGCTTTTCAAGTGACCTCTGCAATAAGGTATCCTGAGTTGGGTCTTTTGTTTTTTGGGTTTTTTTTTTAAACGGAAAAGTGGCATCTATGGACATTTAAAAGCGGAACCAACGCGTGACGGTTGCGTCACGACCGTTCTACTGTTACTTCCATTGGGATTTAAAAATTGATACTTGCCTGGGCAAGGACTGGTTGGCTGAGTATCATGATAATATGACTGAGTGGGATATTAGGTCATGGTGCTGGCGGCCTGGTCTCCCAATGGGACCAGTATAAAGTCGCCATGAGTGCACACTGACAAGACGGTACCCATCCTGATATGACCTTAGATGTTGCCAGGACGTAAAGCCCCAACAACCAACCAACCTATTCCATTGGCCCAGATTGGCCTCGCCGTTCTTCTATCGGGTTTCGTATGGCCAGAGGAGGATCGCATCGTAGTACCATATATATCGAAAGTGAAACTGTGCTCACATACCGACACGTTGGTTTCTACATAACAGGATGGAGCTCTGCATCAAAGCTGATGAATGTATCCAGTTTACAAAACCAAAAGGATTACCTAGATATGATCCTAGATATCAAGCCTTTGGTGCACTTATTAAACATTTGTTGCTGCATAGAAGGAATACAAAATCAATTTAATAAAAACCTGTCACTGCTCAATCTTATTAATGTGTACACCAAAGTGATTACGCATATTTTCACATCAGATATCTACACCAAATTACCCTTTTTTGTTTGTTAGTAAAGTACATTTATTTATCTTTAAAAAAAACAAAAAATCGCAGAACCCCAAACCATGGGGTTATGCAACATTAAAAGGTGGATTTAATTACACACGTGAAAGAATCTGAATCTTCCATTTCCGTGGAGTTTCATGTTTAGCGATTTGGGTGTGCTATTTATAGTGGAAGGCGCAGTTTCATAGAGCTATTTCGTGTGACGTCAGCACGGGTATCTAGGTCAGTGTGTGCGCCTTTTGGCTGCAGGAGTACACACTGTCACACTGTAAACTCAATGTCCATGAGCAATCTTCATGCAGAAAAAGTGAAATATCTCTAAAACCACACCATGCCTGGTACACATATAGAAAACATATTCACCGAATAGATTATATTAAATTCATACCGTTAGGGTTGTGCATTTCTATTAATTTTGAATAAAATAGACGTTTTTCACTGCACATACCGGCAAACTCAATGCATTGTCAATGGTCGTGAGCAATCTTTATACAGATAAGTGAAATATCTCTAAAACCACACCATCTAGAAACAAACTGCCTGGTACACATATAGAAAACATATTCAACGAATAGATTATATTAAATTTATATTGTTAGGGTTCTGCATTTCTATTAATTTTGAATAAAATGGACGTTTTGTACTGCACATACCGGCAAACTCAATGTATTGTCAATGGCCGTGAGCAATCTTGAATTATCTTCATGCAGAAAAAGTGAAATATCTCTAAAACCACACCATCTAGAAACAAACCGCCTGGTACACATATAGAAAACATATTCCATGAATAGATTATATTCAATTTATAAGGTTAGGCTTCTGCATTTCTATTAATTTTGAATAAAACTAACGTTTTGCACTGCGTGTACCGGCGAACTCAATGCATTGTCAATGGTCGTGAGCAATCTTCATACAGAAAAAGTGAAATACCTCTAAAACCACACCATTTAGAAACAAACTGCCTGGTACACATAGAAAACATATTCAATGAATAGATTATATTAAATTTATATGGTTAGGGTTGTGCATTTCTATTAATTTTGTATAAAATAGATGTTTTTCACTGCGCGTACCGGCAAACTCAATGCATTGTCAATGGTCGTGAGCAATCTTCATACAGAAAAAGTGAAATATCTCTAAAACCACACCATCTAGAAACAAACTGCCTGGTACACATATAGAAAACATATTCAATGAATAGATTATATTGACTTTATATGGTATGGGTTATGCATTTCTATTAATTTTGAATAAAATAAGCGTTTTGCACTGCGCGTACCGCCAAAGTCAATGGCAGTGTGCCTTCGTTCTGCAGCCAAGCTGCGCACGCCTACGCAATGTTTATCAACATTGAAATAGGTCTATAGCGGGTCTAGTGGGCGCTGCATTGCGATCCTCTCCTGAATTGAATAGTAGCTTGGCTTCAGTTGAAGGGAATCGAAACTCCTGCCTTTCAAAACCGCACATATAGAAACCACGCGATTTTTTGGGTGTGTTTATTTTTATTGCATTCTTTGAATGTCCTGAGAATCGTATCTCACGACCTGCCACATGGCAAATGGGCACTCAAGTCAATCTGGTTTATCTGATAATAATGGAGTGTTCTTTTGGACAATTCTTTTTTTTGTTACATGGATTCGGTTGGTTGTTGGAGTTTTCCGACCTGGCCAGATCAGGACGATTAGAATCAGGATAAGGCCAGTTTAAGCTACTTCGGGGCCTGTAGCATGTGTTGTAAAGGAGATACTAGAGGTTTACGTCCTGGCAACATCTAAGGTCATGTCAGGGCCTGTATGCACCAATCGGGGTTAGGGCCTTAACCGCGGCTAAGGTATCCCCGCACGACTAAATGTGTCAAATCGGTATGCACCAATCGGAGTTAGCCCTAACCGCCGACTGTAGCCTCGGCTAAGCTACCCTGACTTCAAATCAGGTTTAACTGCTAGCCGGTGCGGTTAGTGTGCGTGTGTGGCTCTCAATCTATTGAATGCGATCATATTTAACAGAATTACATACGCAATAAGTGAAATTTTATCAATTTAACCCTAAATTCGAAGCGTTATTAAGGCTACTGCCGCATTGGCGGCGATATTAATAATTATATTCTCGAATCGACGAACGTACAGTAAACAAACCGCCGCTGCCACCAGTATGGAAAGCGACGTCAATGCGGCGGCGGCGATTTGTTTACTTTACGTTCGTCGATTGGACAATATGAATAACGCCGCCGATGTAGCTGCTACGTTAATATTGCTTCGAATTTAGGGTTAATTGAATGAAATTTCACGATTTGAGTATGTAATTCTGTTAAATATGATCGCATTCAATAGATTTGGTCATAATCGGTGCGGCGGCGCCGGCGATTTGTTTACTTTACGTTCGTCGATTCGAAAATATTAATATTAATATCGCCGCCAATGCGGCGGTAGCCTTAATAACGCTTCGAATTTAGGGTTAAATTGATAAAATTTCACTTATTGCGATTGTAATTCTGTTAAATATGATAGCATTTAATATATTTGAGCCTAATATATGGGTACAAACGCAGAGGGAATTCCCAAATCTATAAATAAACTCACGGTTAGCTATCCGCAGCGGCTAAAACATTGGTGCATACCGATTCACACATTTCTCAAACTCCCCGCTACCCTGAGGTAGCTATCCGCGGCTAGTGCCTTAGCTCCGGCTAAGCCTATCACCGATTGGTGCATACAGGCCCTGGACGATTAGATTCAGGATACGGCCAGTGTGTGGGGCCTGTATCATGTGTTGTAAAGGGGGTACTAGATTAAACAAATACACATAAATATTAAAGCGCAAATTGTTCGCTTGCATAGTAAAGTAATTAATTCTTTTCATTTGGTATGCAGTCAGATACAGGGAAACCTCTCCAAATTGACCGACCATGGGACCAACTTAATTTTTTTTTATCGCTCCAATGGTATTGTATGGGCGATCGTTTGGCACCTAAATAAAGCGATTGATAAAGGGGAGTGGGCGATCGGTGGAGGTGGTCGGTTAAAGAGGTTTTACTGTATTACAACAAATATGTCTACATTTTGGTAATGGTATTGCGTACGTGTACAATTGATAGCTTGCAAGCATGTGGGGCCGTATCATATGCTCCTTTTGCTACTAGATTAATCTGGCACTGATTCAGAATACTAGGCGAAATATATCGATAATATGACACTTAAATATTGATTGAAGTTTTGCATCCTAGCAACAGCTGACGTCATCAGGACCCGTACCGGCTTGTTATGGGCACGGCATTGACCTCAGCTGAGATTCCGTATATGCTGCATGTGGCAGAGATATCCATGGCGGGCCCCAATAGCCAATGTGTACCTTTTGTGCTGGGGGGTCGTTACACACAACAACAAAAAAGGGAGGGGGGGGGGGAGGAACAAAAGATACCTATGCCATTTGGGGTTTTTTTTTGCTCCAAACTTCTGAAAGAATGTCAAAGTTACTGTTCTTTTCTATGGCATTCGCACCCATCGGTCCATGGGTCGATCCATTTGCCGCATTCTCATTCGCAAGCGCATTCAGACATATGGAAGCACCACTATGCCTTTATTTGCTTTCGATTTTTTGCCGCATTCGCATGCCGTGTATATGGAATCTTAGCTTTAGGCTTTGACTTAGACTTAAGCAGGAACCTGGTTGGCTTGCATCCATGATTTGATGCACCGTAATTTTTATATTAAGCAAAATAGGAAATATGGACGTAACCCTCGTTGCTGACAAAATAGGAGTTCAAATGAATCAAATATTTACCTTCATTTTTTTTTTTTAAATGCATTTAGTCTACTCTGTCAATAACGACCTCTGTCAATATCAGCAAAAAGTGCTGGTCCCGTCACGGCACCCCTTTAATTTAATAGTATTGCCTCTGTGTCTAATGGATAACTGTCTTATGCGGACAACAAGCGTTTTTTTCTACCTATTTGATCAATATTCTCTTGTCAATAACGACATGCCATATAGTTATAATATAGTAGAAATGATTAATTGTACAAATGACCAATTGTAGAAATACCATTTGTAGAAATGACAAATTGTAGAAGTGATGAATAGTAGAAATGACTAATTGTAGAAATAACAAATTGTAGAAATGACTTTGTAAGGACTGTCCTAGTCAGTCAGGTATAAAGGAAAAACATTGGTTTCAACCCATTCTGTCAGTCAGTCTCTGCCTATAAGGATCTCTCTATAACGGCATCTTGCTCCAGTCCCATGGGTGTCCGATATAGACAGAGTAGACTATTAGTATACATCCTTGTTGTGTACACATATTCAACTGGGCAGAACTGATAGACATAGCGATTGATAGGTCAGTCGCTACTTCATTAGTTACTTAAAGCTGCATTATCCAATGAAAGCATAGTATTTTCTGAACCCAGAACCGTTGTGATTTGATCATTCATTAGATAAAGGATTCACCCTGTACATCCAGTAGAGGGGTGAAAAACAACCTATTAGAAAAACTGGTGAAGAATTTCGACATGGCAGGGAAATTGAGCTGGTAAATTCCTAATTTAAGAAGCAAAATATATTCTTCACATAAATCTTCATATTTCCCCACTACTTTTGATTTGAAATATATAATGAAACATGTAGTGTAAGGAATTTTACAAATAAAACCGACGCCGTTTTATCATCGCCATCTTGTCTTTTTGCATTCTCTCCCATTTCACCAAATCTGTGCCGATATGCGTAGCCATTTGATACTGGAGCCAGAGTTTCTACTTCCTGTTCCATACTAAAGCAGTTTTTGCCAGCTTTTACATAGGATGTGTGTTCACCCATGTACTGCAAGTATGGGGTGAATCTTTGATCTAATCATTCATGTCCAAATTGGCAGGGTCCGTACGGGACCTGAAAAGTCTTGAACTTCATTTCCCCCATTGTAAGGCCTTGAAAAGCCTTGAATTTAACCTATTTTAGGTAATTAGTCTTGAAAAGCCTTCAATTCCATTAAACTGTCCCCACTGATCTAAATTAGTCTGAAATTGTCATTCGCCACTTGTTTTCCCCCCTGAAATCCAGATGGAATTGGCCTTGAATTCCCATCAAAAACAGCCTTGAAAAACCTTGAAATAGCCTTGAATGCCATATCTTCACATGTGTACGGACCCTGCAGTGGTGTACTCATTAGACATTTATTGCAGTTTGGTGATCCTGTGCTGTTCTGTGCTGCTAAACTAATGGATGGGTAAACTGCCTTTGTCCAGCATTTCAGTGCAAACACCGAAACTTAATTTGTGTAGTTTCACTTCAAATAGTTCACCGTAGCTTTTTAAAATAGAAGTTATTTCAAACTAAAGTAAAGTAGATTATAATAATCAACTTAATAGATTTATCTAAAATGAATATAGCAGAAACATCGGACTGCAAATTTAAGGTGATATATATGCATAAAATTAATCTGGTATTAATGTATTCGAATATAGAAAATATGGCTTTTGGAGAATTTGATAAGGACGGGTACATTTTGTATTCTTTCAATAATCCTGATTCGGGATTATAGCTTTTCCTGCTCATTTCCAAGTGGGATAGCATTTATTTTTGTCGGACATCGTGGGTTCGATCCCCGGCTTCGTCAAGTCTAAGAGTTTGATACTTGTCACTATCTTGCCTGGTGTTGGGCATTGCTAGGATAAGGAAAGGACTGGTTGACTCAGTATCAGATTAATGTGACTTAAGTGGGATATCGTATCATGGTATGATAGGGTTTCAGGCAAAAAAAAAGCAGAAATCAAGCCGGGATTATTATCCCGACGGCAAATTTCCGTCCTAGAGGCCAGTTCCCATACCACACCCAGGTTATGAAAAAACGCGCAAATCCGCTTAAAAACGGAAAAATATCATCCCTGGCACGGTTCTTTATTAGGGAGCACTATTAATCCGCCAGTCATGTACGCTTTTGCAATTTGATAACCCTCCTGATATGATGACCTCCTTTATTGCAGCCTGTAAAACCTCACCCAATTCTCGATTTGCCGGCTGTTTTTGCAGGGAGTCTGACAAGCTGATGGTGCTTGCGATATACATACGTGTGCAAGAAGATATCAACAGGCAGATCAATGAGTTAGAAGTGCTCGCCAAACAGAACACTGCTGCCATTCGTGACGGAGCCTGGCTGAACACGCTGTCACCTCTGATGTGGCAGCCACCAGACATTCCCGACAAACTGTGTCAGCCAAAATATCTACAACACCGTGAGAAGCCGCAACTCCCAAATCTGGGTGGTGGTGATCAGTTGACGCTGCGATGGCCTGAAAAGGTATGTCCTTACTCTGAAGGTGAAGGTCCCAACTGTCCGTCCCCCTGCACTGCCTTCGCTTGGCTAACTCGCTTTTATTTTTCTCTTTTCTTTTTTTTTTTACTTCAGAGGCAATTACCCCACTGAGTGACAACTATTGGGTAGTTTGAAGCCCATTCTTATATGACCTTAGATGTGAAAATATAAAACCCAAACAAGAAATAGTTGGGTGATGATATGGTCACAATAACGACAGTTGAAACCTGACATCCGGCATTTTCCAACGATTCCCTGACAGTTCTAATCATATGGGGGAATATCAGCGTTTTCATGGAAATTCACTGTTGGTTCTGCAGGAACCTGTTAGGTGGTGCCACGATGGAAGCCTTGATTCTATGTGTGGTTTTTTGTTTTCCACTACGGCTTGGTTCTTCCGGATCCCGCTAGGTGGCGCCAAAGTCTGGGTCTGATTTCATTCATGTATTAGTGACCAGAGCTGCGTTCAACTAGGCGCCTTGGAGGCCTTCCAAACGTTGCACTGCTCTGAACGGCATATAAGCAGTTGGGTGCCTCGAAAATGGCGGCCTCCATAGCGGGCTGCAGCCATTTGCTCTGATTGGCTGAAACACAGCCATTTTGGAGGTGTTTTCGCCTCCTACCTGAAAAGCACAACGTCTTGGCGCATGCTGAACTCAAATTGGCAACAAAAAAAGACGTCACAGAGCCGTCTCAGAGTCGACTCTGGCATACCCTGAACGCGGCCCTGGCATGCCTATTTATCCTCCTTTCTTCCCCCATCCTCAACACCTGGAACCTAGAACCTGGAACTTGCCTGTTAAAGTTACGTAGACAGGGCCCGTACATGGTCTGGAAAGTCCTAAAAAGTGTTAAACTTGATTTGCCCCATTTCATGGCCTTAAAAAGCCTTGAATTTAACCTTTTTGGGTAATTAGTTTTGGAAAACCTTAAATTCCATTAAGCTGTCTAAATTAGTCTGAAATTGCCATTCCAAATGGGGATTTCTGACTAAATCCAAATGAAAATAGTCTTGAATTCTATCAAAAACAGCCTTAAAATAGCCTTAAATTTCATATCTTCACATGTGTGCAGACCCTGCATACAGGTTATTTTGTACTGGTCTTTCAGAAAGCTGATCTATTCGAGAGCAGCAATGAATCTTGCCATTCCACCCGGGGCTCGTCGCCAATGTCCAGTGCCGGTGCGAGATCCTCACATCACTCAGTGAGCACATCGCGCAGCGCGACGAGTAGCCGCAGCGTCTCCATGTGTAGTGACCACAGCGACACAGTTCGGCCGCCAGGCTTCATAGACACACCGCAGGTATTGTAGCACATTATTGGCAGGGTCTATACGGGGCCTGGAATGTCTGGAAAAGTCTTGAACTTCGTTTGCCCCATTTCAACGCTTTATAAAGCCTTGAATTTAACCTATTTGGGTAATTAGTCTTGAAAACCCTTCAATTCCATTAAACTGTCCCCACTGATCTAAATTAGTCCGAAATCGCCATTCACCATTGTTTTTTCCTGAAATCCAAATGAAAAGAGTCTTGAATTCCTGTCAAAAACAGTCTTGAAAAGCCTTGAAATAGCATTGAATTCCATATTCTTCACATATGTACTGACCCTGTGTTGCACTTCCATCTTTCGCCATTTTGTTTAGAGATTCAAGCAACGAGATTTTGGTCGGATTTTCCTATTTAATAGCCTGACTCTCAGTGGCAGAATGAACTGCTGAGTTGCCAATTAAGACCTTGACCCTCCTGCATTCTTATTTGTGGCAGGTGTCCTATTTCAGGAGGTCAAGTGGTCGCAGTTTATAAACACTGAGTGGATAGTTGCTCTGGTGACTGACCTACTAAGCACTAGTTCTACCGGTTTGGGCTATTTTATTCAGGGATGAAAGATATCCGTAATTTTTTTATATTTACCAATTAACGTTAAACAAAATTCCAAGGAATCTGGATGTGTATGTTAGGTATGGCTGATAATATAGCTACAACAAGGATAATTAAGTCAGCACTTTTCCACGATTCCCTGACAATACTAAATCTGCGTTTTCATGGAAATTTGCATCAGTGTTATAACCAAGGATTGGTTCTGCCGGAACCCACTAAGTGGTGCCAAGATCTTAAATTGATTTCCGCATTTTCTGCCATAGACCACTTTCATTGCCATTTATTTTTAATTATGTAGGACCACGCGTTATAGCTATCAGGCAGCATACTATTATAAACACAGTTGTTTGTAAGCTAAAGTAATCTAATTTAGGTTTTTAAGTTCTTTTTAAGCACTTTCCCACAAACAGAACAGCCCATACCACACAGCCTTTGATGAACCAGTTGTGGACCACTGATTGGATTACTTAAGCTTAAGCGTGCCTCTGCTTTCTTTTCCATAAACTTAGGAGACTGGCTGTCTGGCTGATACAATGCCAGCACCTGAGATAGAAGCACCACCCTCACTGGCCCATGTGCAGATGCTTGAGCAGGCACAGATGGCGCAGTTGGCACCACTGCTCCCTCCGATGATGATGTCGTTGGTGCAGATGAACCCCATGCTGTCAATGCAACCACAGATTTTGCAGGCAATGGCAGTGCAGCATCTGCGTGAGTTGCAACGTGCTGGGATGGTGCCGGGTGTGCCCAGTATGCCATCTCAGGCAGCCATACCCACTGTTTCCAACACGATGATGGCAAATGCAATTATCGCCAATCCGATGATGGCGAACCAGATGATCAACAATCCGATGATGGCCAATCCAGTCGTTGGTAATCCAATGATGTCAAATCCATTTGGTGGAAATCTGATGATGTCCAATTCAGTCAGCAGCAATGCGATGATGTCCAATCCGATGGCTAGCAACCCGATGATATCCAATCCGGTTGTCAACAATCCAGTTATGTCCAATCCGGTTGTCAGCAATCCAATGGTGTCCAGTTCGGTTGTCAGCAATTCAATGGGGCCCAATCCAGTTGTCAGCAACTCAATGGGGCCCAATCTGGTTGTCAACCACTCAATGGGGCACAATCCGGTTGTCAGCACCTCAGTGCGGCCAAATCCGGTTGTCAGCCATTCAATGGGGCCCAATCTGGTTGTCAGCAATTCAATGGGGCCAAATCCGGTTGTCAGCAGCTCAATGCGGCCCAATATGGTTGTCAGCAATTCAATGGGGCCCAATCTGGTTGACAGCAATTCAATGGGGCCCAATCCGGTTGTCAGCAGCTCAATGCGGTCCAATCCGGTTGTCAGCCATTCAATGGGGCCCAATCTGGTTGACAGCAATTCAATGGGGCCCAATCCGGTTGTCAGCAGCTCAATGCGGTCCAATCCGGTTGTCAGCCATTCAATGGGGCCCAATCTGGTTGTCAGCAATTCAATGGAGTCCAATCTGGTTGTCAGCAAATCAATGGAGCCCAATCCGATTGTCAGCAACTCAATGGAGCCCAATCCGATTGTCAGCAACTCAATGGGGCCCAATCCGGTTGTCAGCAGCTCAATGCGGCCCAATCCGGGTGTCAGCAGCTCAATGCGGCCCAATCCAGTTGTCAGCAATTCAGTGGGGCCCAATCCGGTTGTCAGCAATTCAATGGTATTGTCTCAGATTAAGGCCAATCCAGTGATGCCTGGTACCATGGTAAATCAACCTGCAAAAGTGATGCCGAAACCAATAGTTAAAAATGCAGCAGTCGTGGATGTAGTTAGTTGCGGGAAAAGTGCGAATCCGATGGTTTCTACCACTGGTGTGGCTAAAGGACTTATCAACCGGACTCAAATGTCTAGTGTGGCATCCACGAGTCTGATATCCACTACCACTACTACTACCACCACTACCACTACCACTAAGTTTCCGACAAACTATCATTGTACAGTGTCATCTACGACTTCAGCTCCTACAATGAAACCGCAGTGGACACCGACTTCCTCCACCCTGTGGACAGCATCCACTGAAAGGACACAAGGATCCCTTCCCAGGCCACTCACGGGCAAGGTTCCAGAGGCTAGCACTAGTTCTAGAAGCGCAAAAGCGCCAGGCGATGTGAAACCCAGAGCAAGCTCAGAGTCAGTCACTCGGACTAAAGTAGACTTACATTTTGCTTCTGATTCTGGAAAGACCATGTCAACTTGGAGTGCGACGTCACTTCCTACTTCACTTACATCATCGATGACAACATCATCAGTGTCACCATCGTCATCTTCATCTTCATCATTACCACTACCGACAGTTGCTGAACAAATACATCCCTCACCTGCATTATCTAGTCATAAGGTTACCATCAGTGACCCGCCAAAACCAGCTGTGAGAGATCGTCACCCTAATAACGTTGCTAGTGAGATACACAGCTCTGGCAAAGACTGGAATGATAAGTCTGGTTCTGACAAGCCCTTGTTGGCTTCACATGCTGCCAACAAGGGTAAGACGGGGACTCTTGGTTCAGCAATCCAACAACCAATCATTGCTACATCTAGTCTGGTAAATTCACAACCTGGTAAACCGCAAACTGTTGCTGCCACATCCAAAGCCTATTCGCAAGTGCATTATTCGCTGTCATATTCACAACCAAAGCCACAGTCACATTCGCAGCCCAACTCACAGTCGCAAGGTAGTGTCCAGCCACAGGCAACCACATTATCACTAACGCAACAACGAACATCGAAATCCCAGCCAACCACCAGCTCTGCATCACTACCAGTTCGACAGCTGGTTACAGGGACCTCATGGCCTAGTATAGCCTCATCAGTGACCACCGATAAGTTGAAGCTACGCAAGCCACTGCCCATCGTTTCAAGCTCTGTCCAAACTATAGCAGTGACTGCTAGTGAGAAAATGTCCTCATCGACCGTAGGAGCTGGTAGGTCAACTGTAATATATGATAATATACGCATAAGTACTTATACATAACATAAAAGGCTAACTTTGGAAATGTTTGAAGTGAAGACATGCAGTTAATTTTAGCTTTGCTTAAATTTTTTTTTTTTAAGTGATTTTTGTTCACTTGAATGGAGGATATTGTAATAGATCTAAACAATTGTGATTGAATCTGTTACAAAAAACTATGATTACTTCATAATTGTTATTAATTCACTTTCACATAAAGCAGTATATGAAAGAGGTATGTACGAGGAACATCAGAAAACTAATTAAACCTACTATGAATTGTGGAACGTCCTTTTAAATAATCAACATTGTTAAGAAGGGCTAGGGACAAGGAACGTCAGACAACTAATTAAAACTACTATAAAATGTTTAATTGGTTGGTTTTAAATAATCAACATGTTAAGAAGGGGTGGGGACGAGTAACATTAGAGAACTAATTAAAACTACTATAAAATGTTCACTCTTTGGTTTTAAATAATCAACATGTTAAGTAGTAGTAGTAGTAGTACTAAGAGTAGGAGTAGTAGTAGTACTAGGAGTAATAGTAGTACTAGGAGTAATAGTAGTACTAGAAGTAGTAGTAGTACTAGGAGTAGTAGTAGTAGTCGTAGTAGTAAGTCAGAAGGGTGGTTCTGGATAGGAAATTTGCGGACAACCAACACAATAAATGACGGCTATGTGAATATCTTTTCAGGCAATGAATCTTCAACGTCCAGTATGCGAATGAAGCCTGCCTATTCAGAGGCCGTCAAACTAGTGCAGGAACCGGCCAGCAATAGCACTACCAGAGGGTCTCGAGCAAGTCAGTGCCGTGCCTACACCTTACCGACACAATTCTAATTTCTATGCAGATTCTTAATCTGTGCTGTAAACCCTGATCTGAGCACTCATTTTCGCTCACATAAAATTCTTATGACCGCATGAGTGCGATAAAAAAAAGAAATAACAAATTACATGAAATCGTCCCATCTTTGGGAAAACCACCAATATTTATGTCGGGGGGGGTGGGGGGGAGGGTCGGCTGAACCAGGTGGTGCTTAGTTGCTTTTGGCTTTAAAAGTATCTCTCGACGCAGGGTTGATTGTTTGCTTTTACATTCTCTGTAAAAGTAATGGCATGATAATAATCTGACAGAATAAAATTTGAACACTTCTGCCCGTGATTATGGCTTTTGTTGCCAACACGGCGTTAAGCAATCACCACTAATTAACTACCTGTAAACCTGCTGTGTCACCATGAGTGCATACTTGCATAATTCGGTGTCTATCCCAATATCCCAAACAATTAACAAATAACTTCGAACCAGAGAAATTAAAGTTGCATAATCAGATGAAATCATCCATTATCTCTTGTCCTATCTATACATGCATACATGAGAATCTTCCAGAATTCCGGATTTTTGATCTGCTCGATTTTTTTCGGATATGGTCAAAATTTGCGACCATTCCGGCTTCTCCCATCACTTTAGAAGTCCTAAAAATTCATAAGATATTTTCCTGATTTATTTTGTCAAGCCATTTTCAACTATGATGTGTAAAGTCATCCCTTTCAATAGTAAAACTGCACCTGCTCAGAGACTGAAGTCCTATATGCCAACACTGGTTGTAAATCTGGATGCATCGAGCTGTGTTATCACGGACTTTGAACTATATAGCATGCTAATGTTTTTTTGTTTTTTTTTACAAATTTCAGGTGAACTGGACGAAATCTCTGTCACAGACAGTGAAAATGGTACGGGTACACTCCTAATATTTGCCACCTGGCATGTATTTAACCCGGGCTTCTTGTGTGATGTATAAGAATTATGCAAATACAAATATAATCAGAATGTTGTATTATCTTCTTCCAATAAGGTTGCATTATTTTGGAGGGACGTTAAGAAACCGGCGTATACACTGGCTTATGCATTCTGTCTGTGAAAGAAATCCTCCAAAATTCAAATATAGTAGATTTTGGGGCGTGTCAGTAGTGTTTGCTCTGTTCAGGGCTTGGCTATGCAACAAGCAATAGACTACATCACGGTTCCGATTGCGCATGCGCTGAAAACAGCGCTGGGAGCAAAGCAAAGGCATATTGGCCATTGAGTGCCAATACGCGCAGTGAAAAACGTCAGTTTTATTCAAAATTAATAGAAATCCAAAACCCTGACCTTATTATTTTAATATAATCTTTTTGTTAAACATGTTTTCTATATGTGTTCCAAGCGGTTTGTGCCTAGGTGGTGTGGATATAAATAAAAACATGAATAAAATAAGTAAAACCTGGCTATGGCTCTAACACTAGTCTGAGTGCCTAGATTTTTCTAAATCTAAATGCACATGGCATAAAATGTGCTGATTATATTGATGTAAATGCAATGCCGGATAAAAGATTAATATCTTAATTTATTATAGATATTTTTTTAGTTGGTGTTCTATGTTTCAAACAAGAGCTGAGATGAGCTGAAACTAGCACATTTCATAGCTGCACCCAGTGTATTAGCATGTGCCATGTGCTTCTGGGGGGGGTTGTTTTGCTCTGACGCATCCCACAATGCACTGCGCCGCTGGAACCGTGATGTAGTCCATTGTCTCTCAGAGACCTGGGATTCAAAGTCTTGTTGCTGATAACTGGACTCGCCATATTAAAGTTGCATAGTTCGGTGGTTTTGAATTTCTGTCATTTTCTTAGATAAATATATTAGGTTGATGGTTATAATCTACCTTACTTTAGTTTGAAGCAAATTTTATTTTAAATGGCAAACTTTGGATATATTTTAAATGGAAACATGCCAAATTAATTTTGGCAAGCACGCCAAAACTTTTGGCACCATAGTAACAGATTCTATTAAATTGACTCTGTATTCCCTTCCATGTGGCACCAAATGCTTGTCTTTTTAATTGTGTCCTTTGTTTGTGGACTGTTTGGCAGATTACTTGAATAACGGGAGCATAGCAGGACTGTCCGACTTCGGCAAAGACGACCCGTACCCAGAGCTGGCCAACGACGACAACTGGCAGGAGGTGAGGCACCCCCTGCACACATGCATGCATCAGTAGTTATACACAGATGCCAAATTCCTCAAATTTCATGGATCCCTCAGGTGTGTCAAACGGGATGGCCAAATGAGTTGAGCATTCATCTCCCGTTTTGGTAGATCGTGAGATTCGAACTGATAGGTTTGAACATTAGTCGAGTCAAACGGATGACTTGAAAATTGATACTTGTCGCTTTCTAGCCAGGCGCTCGCCATTATTAGGATACGGCAAGGACTGGTTGGCTCAGTGTCAGGATAATGTGACAGGAGTGGGATATCACGTTGTGCTGCTGGTGGCCCGGTCTCCCAGTGGGGCAGCATTATAAAATCGCCATGAGTGTGCACTGTCACATGTCGGTACCCATCCTGATATGACCTTAGATGTTGCTAGGATGTAAAACAACAAACTCTTTATGTGCTAAAACCGATGGCTGAATCTGTAAGAGCGCTGCCTGGCTTCCCGTGTGGGCGGTCATAGTTTCGAACCCCAATTGACTCAAACAAAGGACTTGTAAAATTGATGCTTGTTGCTACCTAGCCTAGCTCTTGGCATTGCTGGAATACTCTTCTTTCTTGTTATAAATGACTTTCTTAATTATTTGTCAAATCTGTTGGCATTTCGGCTTGGAGTTTTTACGTCCTGGCAACATCGAAGGTCATATCAGGAAGGGTACTGACTTGTGACAGTGCGCACTCATGGCAACTTTATATATAGGTCCGTCCCTGTGAAA
The DNA here is from genome assembly GCA_030323885.1 of Branchipolynoe longqiensis. Lineage (NCBI taxonomy): Eukaryota > Metazoa > Annelida > Polychaeta > Phyllodocida > Polynoidae > Branchipolynoe > Branchipolynoe longqiensis. Next base: position 33,010,697 of record CM059193.1, read on the forward strand.
GACCAGGCCACTGGCACCATGACCTCATTTCTCACTCAGTCACATTATCCTGATCTTGAACTAACCAATCCTTGCCCTATCATAGTAATGCCACACGCCAGGATAGGTGGTGACCAGTATCAACTTGTAAGTCATTGGTTTGACTTGACCAGGAATTCAACTCCTGACCTTCCACACGGGAAGCCTGCACTCTACCAATTCGGCCACTGCAAACGCTGAACATGGCGGAAGAAGTAATTGTGTAGGTAGCAGCTAATTGTGCAGAGTGATCTGTAGAAGACCAACCCATCCTCTTCGGCAGTGCAAGAAATAATGTGGATATCTAGTGCTGTATGTGCTGTCAAAAAGGTCCTGGAGAGGATTTCCACCATCAACCGTCGTCATTGGTGGAAGAAATGATATGTGTAACAGCTCACTGCATATGATCCGTGGAAAAGGCATGTTGTGAAGTATGTAATGTTTTCTATCTGTTAAGCATACAGTACAACCCCGTTAAACCAAGCTCGGTTAAACCAAACGATCGGTTAATCCAAACTTTTTTCAGCGACCCGGCAAAATACTACCATTTATCATATATAAAAGTTGGTTAAACCAAAGTCTGTTAATCCAAACAAAATTGTCGCCCCCAGGCCACTTCCGGTACAGTTAAACCAAACTTTCATGTAGTTTTAAGGTCATCTGAAAAAAGTTTGGATTAACCGATCGTTTGATTTAACCGAGGTTGGGTTAATGGGGTTAAACTATATATATATAAAAAAACAATAATCATAGTGTCCGCATACATTGTACATTCATAATGCACCCCCGTTTTTGCCAAAGCCAAGTAAAAGTCAAAGCTTGGTTAAACCAATGATCGGTTAATCTAAACAAATTTCTAGGGTCCCTTCAAGTTTGGTTTAACGGGGTTATAGTGTATTATGCTTTATTACAGAAACACTGGAAGTAATATTTTATTATTATTAATTTCTGCTACCCCATTCTCAGACGAACAAGACCAAGAAAAAGCGCAAGCTGAAGACGATGTCTTCAGATGAGAAGGAAGACAGCAGCTACGACAAAGTCATGGCAACCATGATGTCAAAGTTTCCACATCTCACCAGGTAGGCACACACTTGTCAGGCACACATACCCACTCACACTTACAGACTTACATTTATACACACACACTCACTCACTCGCTCGCTGGCTTTTAATTAGTTCCGATGTCAAGTGATTATGAGTTCTCTGTAAGTGTTTATTTGTATATTAAGATTTGTTATCAGCTGAAAAACGGGGTCGACACACAGGTAGTCAACATGTATTCGACACACAGGTCGACACAATGTGATAGTTGGACTTCACAAATACTGTCGAATATATAGTGAAATGTTTTTCTATAATACCATCAGTCCTGATGAAGCGAGACACAAGTCGTCGACTCACAAATCTTCGACACACTGGCAGGCAGGAGAGAAGACAGCCGCAACACAGGTAGCATGTAGACTGTATTAGATATAGTCGACACTCATGAAAATCAGGAGCAAAACTGAATAGGTGTAGCATTGTCTGCAGCTGGGCGGGTTGTGGTATAATTGGTTGAGGGTTCGGGTTCCGCCCACTTGTTGCCAGGAAATGAGAAATAACATTTGGCACAACTGCGTGTAGACATGAACATGGTGATTGATTCGTAACCTATCTGAAATGTCCTCATAGAATTAAGAGCTAACCCTGTCCCGTTCTGATTAAAGAATTTTACCACTATTTACTTTATGACTCCTTCGTAAATTATGAGTTCTCTGTAAGTGTTTATTTGTATATTAAACATGGTCACGGTCTGGAGATTATAGCCGTGTTCACATGTACTGAGTTAAACCGGTTGAACTAATCCACCTCACGAACTGGTGTACATGAAGCAAACTAGTTGAGTCGACTTAGTGCTAAACCGATTTAGCGGCGTGTTCACAGATGCATTTTAAACCGGTAATGTTAAACCTGCTTAACATGGAAGTGTGAACGGGGCTTATGATTCATTGCCCTGGCATATTATTTTTTTTCATTTCAGTTCTCAGGCTTCGTAGTGTAATGAGGTCAGGTGAGGCCTGTGTGCTGCGCCACTCTCCCAGCCCGCCACCTCAAAGTGTAGGCATAGGAGATTGGTCAGCTATATAGACACCGGACGTAGTGGCCCAATCGGTAGAGCGCAGCCCTCCCGTGCGGAAGGTCGGGAGTTCAAATCCCAGCTGAGTCAAACCAATGACTTACAAAATTGATACTAGCACTACCTAGCCTGGCACTCAGCATTCATAGGATAGGACAAGGACTGGTTAGCTCAGTGTCAGGATAATGTGACTGGGATATTGGGTCATGGTGCCAGCGGCCTGGTCTCCCAGTGGGGCAGCACTATAAAGTCGCTATGAGTGCACACTGTCACAAGTCGGTACTCGTCCTGATATGACCTTAGATGTTACTAGGATGTAAAACAACAACCTATTTTTAGAACACCTCACTTCCACCACTTGTAGTCGGACGCCAACCTTGCCCACGAGGACAGGGTATTTAAAAACCAATGACACATGCACTGGGGTTAGGCTCTCATGACCAGCGCACACTTTTGTTTGGTTGTTGGAGTTTTACGTCCTGGCAACATTTAGAGTCATGTCAGGACGGGCTTTGTTTCGGAGGTTCGAGTAGACAAAACTAACCTCACCACACCAGCCTTCCACATGTGGAATGTGGCGTCACCTCAGTCTGGTGCATTGACAAGGTCAGGACTGAACAACTTCGACTGGCTGCCAAGTTCTGTGTGTCTCCTTTCGGGTGTAATGTGGAGCTCAGCGGGCTACATTTTGGACACCCACCAGGTGGCAGCACAGAGAAGCCAAAGTCCAAATAGAAATTTGTTAGCAGAATACCCCTCATATAAAACGGTATTACCTTTGGTGAAATTTACATTTTGAATTCAATATTACCACATTTTTATATACTAAGTCTTGATTATTTCAGAAACTACAATAGATACACAATTCCTCTTTTGGGTTTGTGATCATTATGTCCTCAAGACAGAATCAAAATATGGCACATTTTTTATATTTTAATATTTGGCTGCTGGGGCCTGGTAATAGTAGCGGGCTAGGTCCTTGCCCATGTAGCCATAGAACAACGCTTCCAACCCACCAGATGGGATAGCCGAATGAGTTGAGCGTCCGTTTCCCGTTTTGGTAGATTGTGGGATTTTAACCCATGGGAACCCTGGTCGAGTCAAACCGATGACTTAAAAAGTGATACTTGTCACTTCCTAGCCAGGCGCTCGGCAATATTAGTATAGGGCAAGGACTGGTTAGCCCAGTGTAAGGATAATATGACTGAGTGGAATACCAGGTCATGGTGCCAGCAGCCTGGTTTCCTAGTGGGGCAGCTCTATAAAGTCACCATGAGTGTGCACTGTCACAAGTCAGTACCCATCCTGATATGACCTTTAGATGTAAAACTCGAACAACCAGCCAACAAGACACAATCAAAATATTGCACATTTTTTATATATTCAAATGTGGCTGTCGGTGCCCAGTAGTACCAAAGACAATGTACTATAAGATGCGCCACTCAGCGCTTTCCCATGAAATACAGCAAGCAAAGTAATTGGACAGGTCCCCTCGCCCAGCCTGACTGCTATACCATTGAAACAAGAGGACAGGTTCCCTAGCCCCACCCTGACTGCTGTACCATCAAATACAATGTACAACAATTATAGTGTATTGTCTCCTAATATTAATAATGAAAACAATATTATTATAGTATAGTAAAGTTAAAAATACTATGAGCATTTTAATCGGTGTCATACATAAATAAAATTTGTGATTATGTCTGAGTAATAAATCTACTACTGCACCTAATCAAAGATAATGTACCTTGCTTGCCGTTGGGTGGCAGCAGCACTACATGATTATTTCAGAAATGTCCTATATGAAAGCACTGAGTGGCGCATCTTATGATAAATTTTCTTTGTTAGTATTAGCGGTCTATGTCCTCGCCCATGTAGCCATAGAACAAGTTCTCCAACCCAAAAGGTTGTTGACTCCCCCACCGGTAACACTCCAACTGAGTAATGTTCATTTCGTTGCCTTTCAGCCGTGCCTCCTCAATATGGAGGTGAATCGTGTAGTTTACAACACACCCATTAACAGTAATCTTTAAATAACCTAAGTCTTAATTCAGTCTTTAACTAAGGAGTGCATTAGTCTCCCGCCAAGAACATGATAAGTGAGAACTCCAAGTAATCGCTGTTGTGCATCACTTTGCAACTACAGTAAAACCTCTCTAAATCAACCGACCATGGGACCGACTTTAAATGGTCTATTTACGGCGGAAACCCAAGCACTCCTTCTCACGTTGGAAGTCATTGAACTATCCAACTACAGTAAATATGTCATATACAGCGATTCGTTTTCCTGCCTGCAAGCTGTTGCTGGGCTAAAAACGGACCACCCTTTCATGGCAAAGGTCATTTACAAAATGAACCAGCTGGCAACAGATGGATATGACATCCACTTGTGTTGGGTGCCTGGCCATGCCAGCATCCAGGGAAACAAACGAGCTGATCGGGCTGCGAAGGAGGCTCTGAACTATGATGTTGAACTGTGTCTGATACCCCACTCTGATCTGAAACCACTAATAGCCACCCACATCAAATCCAAATGGCAAAATGAGTGGGATGAAATTGAAAGGGCTGTGGGAAAACCATCACAGTCTTATGTGGGGGGTCGGCGGGACCAAGTGGTCCTTAGCCACTGCCGTTTTCCTGCTCAAGGGGGACCCTCCCCCTGAATGTATTGGATGTCAGTCCCCACTGACAGTCAAGCACATTTGACTAAACTGTGTCAATTTTATGGCACTGCACCAACAATTTGACACTGCAAACAGCATGCATGACCTTTTTACTAAAGTAAAACAGGAAGACATTTTAGCCTTTTTGATGGCAGCTGGTTTGTACCACCTCATATAGTTCATTAAAACAATTTTTATCAATTAATTCTTTCATCTATTTCATTTAATTATATCATTGTGAGCTTTTAAAAATTCATAAGTGTCTATTGACACATAATTGATTGTATGCTTTTACATTATATGTAAAGGCGATGGTTTAATAAAAAACAAACAATTCTCGCCGTAAATATGGCCTATGCTGCCGACACGGCGTAAAGAAACCACCAATCAATGATTAAATGGTCCATTTAAGGAGGTAGTCGGTTTAGGGAGTTAGAATATCGTTACAATATTATTGTATGGACGATCGTTTGGGACCCAAGTAAAGCGATCGATATAGGGCAGTGGGCGATCTGTGCAGGTGGTCGGTTAGAGAGGTTTTACTGTAGATTACTTCATAGAGTGGAAAAGGACCTCTTTAAATTGATATGGGTGAACTTTAGTAATTGTTTAGTTTGTTTAATGACCCCTTTAACATTTTGTGCTGGGGTAATTATTAATTTCACTCTCACATAGCTAATTCGAAAGCCTTTCTCTAAGCATAGCTTCTGTTTTCATATGAACTATTGTTATTGTTATTGTTATGGTTATTATTATTTTATTATTAATTCGGCATTTAAATCAGTATGGCAATACAAGAATGACGGGAATGGATTATTTTGCTCAAATAAGCATTGCGCATGTCTGCATAGAAAATATGAATTTATTCTTATTTAGTTTCATCTATTTAAATAATTTTCTCTTTTGGTCAATTTTTTAAATATTTTTGTTCAGATCGCATTAGCATTACTTGTCTTTTTGACATGAATTTTACTGTCTTGTGACACATGTTGGTTTCTGAGACTAAATAAATTCAACTCGCTTTCCAACGGGAATATGGCCTGTGCTGCTGACATGGTATAAGATCACAATCAATCCATTATCGAGCATATTTAAAGTTGCATAGTCCGTTGTTTTGATTTATCATAGCTTTGAGATGGATGTATTTGGTTGAATTATCATCTGTTATTCTTGATTTTATGGTCGCGTATATTACACATCGCTCACTTTGGGGATACTGGAAGTGAAAGCACCTAAAATAATTTTGGCACGCACACCAAAACTCCTTCGCTTGAAAACAAGTTGTGAGCCAGATTCCCATCTTTCCATGGACATGTGCTTCACTGACTTACTTACCTATGAGTTTGGTTCCTGGTCGAGTCAAACCAATGACTTATCAAATTTATACTTGTCGCTTCCTAGGCAGGGTGCGGCATTATTAGGATAGGGTAAGGACTGGTTTCCTTGGTGTCAGGCTGATGTGACTGAGTGGGATATCATGGTGCCGGTAGCCTGATTTCCCAATGGGGCAGCACTATAAAGTCGCCATGAGTGCGCACTGTCACAAATCGGTACCCGTTCTAATATGACCTTAGATTTTGCCAGGATGTAAAACAACCAACGAACTAAGCCAGACATGGTACTTAGGATTTGGGCAAAGTTAATAAGAGGTCACGAGTTTAGAGTCCTTTTTGAGCAGCATTTCTAATCCTTTTCTCGAGTAGTCTCAATAATTCACTATGCTGTTCGAAATCATTATTTAATGCACAACTATCTAAATTGGAAATATAGGATCAACTGTATGGAAGCGTTTTAGTTTTGTAAATATGATGCCACATCGGACCATGCAACTTTAACAGGAATTGTTATTATAATAGATGAAATATTTCATTCCAATCTCATTCTCACGTTCATTGTTGCCATCATAAAGGTTCGATATACAATTTAAAGAAGATAGTACAAGCAATAAATAATTTGTTTTAAACACAAGCAAAACAGAAATTGCCTGGTGACAATTTCAGCATTTACTCTCACCTTCCCAAAAAGGTGTCTGATTATGTAATAAGGGATCACCATGAATATTTGATCATTGTTGTGAATATAGCACTAACTCAATCAATCAATCAGTAATTAATCAATCAATCACCCTCACTCACCGATTATAGTGGTCGACCACATTCCTATTTGATCAGTAAAGTCCTAAGTAACCAGAGGTGGGGGGGGGGACGAATCGTTAGAGCGCATGCTTCCTGTGTGGAAGGTAGGGAGTTCGAATCCCAGTCGAGTGAAGCCAATTACTTAGAAAATTTATACTTGTCGCTTCTAGCCTGGCGCTCGTCTTTAATACCAAAGGGCAAGGAATGGTTAGCTCAGTTTCAAGATAATGTGACTGGGTCATGATGCTGGTGGCCCAGTCTCCCAGTGGGGTAGCACTATGAAGTTGCCATGAATGTGCACTGTCACAAGCCGATGCCCATCCTGATATGACCATTGATGTTGCTAGGATGTAAAACTCCAACAAGCAAACAAAACTTAAGTAAGTTAACTGATCAGTCGCTTCGGGTTTATTTCACATGTGTCCGGTAGGTGACCTGAGGTTTAGTCGCTTGACAGCATTAAGTTATAATGGGTTTCTTCGACTCCTTTATTGCAAGTGTTTCCGCTTCTCTTAATGCAACCCTGTGCTTTAGGTGACCGTACCATGTATCATGTGACCATTTCCGCTTCTTGCCAGTTGACTTCCGCACGCCTGGCTAAATAATCAAATGGTATAGGGTGACCACCTACATTGCAGTGTCGCATAGCCAGCTATTATGGAGAGCTTTGTCACTAATCGCTTCAGGACTCGTGACAAGATAAATTCACTTGCAGACTTGCCTACCCAAAATTTCCTATATGGCTACAAAAAATTGTATGCTTTCCAACAAAATTGTGTACTTTCCAAATGTTGTTTGCGTACAGGTCTTGCCTACCCCAATTTTCCTATTTGAGTACTCCAGTGAACAAGAATTGTGTGCTTCCAAGAACAAAGATTTGTTTGGCGTACAAGATTTTAACTTTACATATTGGCGTACTCCAGCTTAAACTTTGTACAGACTGCAAAAGAGTGTATGGGTAAGCAGGTCTTGCCTACCCCGAATTTCCTATTCGGGTACTCAAGTGATAAGAAAAATAGTGTGCTCTTAACAACAACGAAATTTGTTTGGAGTTCAAGATTTTAACTTTGCATATTTGCATACTCCAGCAACTTTGTACAAAATATGTAAACAATTGTATGGGTAGGCAGATCTGCACTTGGCATAGCACAGGGGCTTTTACCAGGGCCTATTTAATTGATTAACCCCCCCCCCCCCCCACCCATGCCACCATCCTTGTTAGCGCTAACCACATGTTTGACTCCCCCTCCTAGGACTGACATGGTGAAGGTGGTGAAGGAGGTGTGGCAGCAGAAAGGTTCACTCAAGGGTGTCAAGACTTCTGACATCGTGTTTGATGCTCATGACGTCATCAAGGTAAGCTCGGAATCACAGTAGAAAAGCACAGTTTGCGACCTTACTATAAAAAGGTACTATCTGGCAAAATGGTGCTTTCGAGATAATGAGGATTGAAGCTGTGTAACTGCATGATAGCAAAGCAGATAGAACAATATTATTTATCTCAGAAAAATACCAGTTGAGAAACAGTTGTGTAACTGCGTGATAGCCTTTTGTAGATAGAACAATTTTACATCCATAACACCAATTCGGTCACTTTGTCAGATAGAACCTATTTATAGTACGGTCACGAGTTGCTTCCTTCTTCCACCCTCCTGAATTTCAACCATTGAAATATATTTGATATAATGTGACCCTTCACACAGATATCTATTATAAAGTAAGCAAAGTGTAATTATGCTAGATATCGCACTTAGTGCAAGTGGATTGCTATACTTCGAGTCTTTGAAGGAGTAAGACCATTTCTCCGCGATTGATATTCCATGTGCTTAATCAAGAAATGTAAAATGGGTGGTTCAAATATCTCCAAGGTTAGCCATTTATCATAAAAGTGACTGAAGTAAAGTAGGTAATAGGTAAGTCAATATTTATTCTTTAAATATGGCATCAGGTTGTACAACTTAAGACATGGCGGGATTTTCCTATATGGTTATAGGTAAGTCAATATTTATTCTTTAGATATGGCATCAGGTTGTGTAACTTAAGACATGGCGGGATTTTCCTATATGGTTATAGGTAAGTCAATATTTATTCTTTAGATATGGCATCAGGTTGTGTAACTTAAGACATGGCGGGATTTTCCTATATGGAGTCAGTAAAAAGTAATATAATGTGGCCGAACCGCGTGTTTGGTTCCCGGTCGAGTCAAACCAATGACTTATCAAATTGATGCTTCTCGGTTCTTAGCCTGGTGCTTGGCATTAATAAGATAGGGCAAAGACTGGTTAACTCAATGTCAGAATAATGTGACTGGGTGGGATATCGGGTCATGGGGCTGGCAGCCTGATTTCCCAGTGGGGCAGCACTATAAAGTCGAAATTAGTGCACACTGTCAAAAGTCGGTACATGTCCTGATATGACCTTAGATGTTGCCAGGATATAAAACTCAACCACCCAATGATTGTGGTGATTGCTTGTTTCGCTTGCAGCGTCACAACTTTGGCCAGCCATTGGCGGATGCGAAGATGGGAAGCCCGCTGCTCTACAAGACACAGATCTGTGGCTACTGGAAGGCAGGCACCTGTGTGAGCGACGACCAATGTGTGTATGCGCATGGCAAGGGAGAGCTGAGAGCGCAGCCGAAACACATCATGTGCACCAACTGGAAGAAGAACAGGAGCTGCAAGCATGGTGACAATGTGCGTTAACACACCACACTAGCCAGGCGGGTTCAGTGGGGAGTTATAGTCTGCCATAATGTGCCCGATATATCAGGAGTCCTGATGGATGCAACCTTGGTTTACTGCAGTAACTTTTAAAGGGGCATAAAGGGGTAAAGGGGAAAAGGGGTGGTTGTTGGTCGTGTTAGGTGGGTGGTCGTTGGTGAGGGGTAATTCGTAGTTAAAATATGTTGCTGCATTGGAATTCTGGCTGTATATGGTAGGTGGTCGTTGTTCAGTGTGGTCATTTAAGAGGGGGAGTGGCGCTGTACTGTCAACTGTGTAGGCATTGCTATGGTTTCGAAAATTGTATGATTTCATGAGATGAGACAACTCTCTTTGTGTTCTTCAGTGCATCTTCGCTCATAGTGAGAAGGAGGTGTCTTTTGCCACCGCCAGTCTGGCCACGAGGCTCAAGAAAGAGGTCGCAACCAAGAAACTGCCACCCACACCAAGCAGCACGAAAGCATCTTGGGCACCCGTCTCGAAAACATCTGAAACCAGTACCAAAAACAAATACAGGCCCCTCACGCAGGACGATGCGGTAAGCAAAGTAGCCTTTGTTTTGTTCGTGTTGGGAGCATGAACAGACCCACCACGATGCTCAGCACTTGTAAGCAGGGATAAAAGGTGTGCATAATGCCAGGAAGATTTGACCAGATGGGATGGCCGAATGAGTTGAGCGTCCGTCTTCCGTTTTGGTAGATCGTGGAATTCGAACCCACAGGTTCGATCCCTGGTCGAGTTAAGCCAATGTCTTACAATTTTATACTTGTCACTTCCTAGCCAGGCACCCGACATTATTTGGATTGGGCAAGGATTGGTGGGCTCAGTGTCAGGATAATGTGACTGAGTGGGATATTAGGTCATGTTGCTGATGGCCTACTCTTTAAGTGGAGCAGCACTATAAAGTTCCCATGAGTGTGCACTGTCTCAAGTCGGTACCAGTCCTGATATGACCTTAAATGTTGCCAGGACGTAAAACCAACCAACAATCAGTATAATGTAATCATCAAGACATGTACTCTAAAACCAAGTGTTATTTGATCTGCAGGCAAATGTGAATGACTGCCGGCCGGTTTGTGTAATCTGTCGTGATCGCGTATCGACCACCTGGAGCAAGACCCTTGAGTGTGGCCACGTATTCCATTCTAATGTGAGTAGAGTCTCTTACTTCTTTGAATTTAATAGCAATGAAAGATCTCCCTGTTTTCACCGGTCACAGTGACCGAATCAGTAGAGCCAGGCTTCCCATGTCGAAGGTCGATAGTTTGAATCCCGGTCGAGTTAAACCAATAACGTACAAAATTAATACTTGTCACTACCTAGCCTGGTACTTGCCATTACTAGGATAGGGCATGGACTGATTAGCTCAGTATCAGGATAATGTGACTGAGTGGGAAATTGGGTCATGGTGCCGGCAGCCTGGTTTTCCTCCCAGTGGGGCAGTATATAAAGTTGCCATGAGTGCACACTGTCACAAGTCGGTTCTCATCCGGATATGACTAGATGTTGCCAGGATATAAACCCCAAACAAACAAGCATCCCTCTGTTTTTGTTAATTTCCATAAAATAGCAGGCAGTCTGTCAGAAAATCACTGAAAAAGGTTACTCGGGGGTAGCCTAACGTATCAAGTGTACTGAATACAAAGGTGTACATAGAATACATAGTACATAGAGTACATACATGTATGTATGTATGTACATAGAGTACATACATAGAATACATACATAGAGTACATAGAAAAGAATACATAGGTGGAGAACTTAAAGGGATCTGATATAGGCTGCTAAGACTAGAACAGTACTCCGACAAATGCTCTCCAAGCACACCTTTTCAGTTTGTGTAACTGAATATGTTAAGGGAGAGTGCCACAATGGCTAGTATGCAAGCGCAACCTAAAGGGGTTCCCCGGTCTGTGGCGAACCATATTTGGTCATGTGGGGAACCATATTAGGTCATATAATGAGAGAATCCCACCCCTGACGTCATTTATACATTATATTAAAAGTTTATTTGTTGTTTCAGTGGACTATACTAGGCGACTTTAAAAAGATAGATATAGCCAAATGCACTCTAGCTTAAAGTTGCATAGTCCGATGGTTTTGAGTTTCTGTCATTTTCTGAGATAAATATATTAGGTTGATCGCTATAATCTACCCTACTTTAGTTTGAAGTACCTTTTATTTTAAATCGCCAACTTTTCTGATATTTGAAGTGCAAACATGCTAAATTAATTTTGCAAGCACGCCAAAACTCTAACAACATAGGCTTCTGCAGTAACATATTCTATTAAATTGTTTTAATATCCCCTTCTATGTGGCGACAAATGTTTAATAAGTGCACCTCTATCTAAGTTGTATGGAACTCCCAACATCTCCCGACCAGCCACTGCAGGGACAAATAGTTTTGCGCCTGTCTTGACATGTTCTTGCCGGTGTGAAACCTCTATTTGCTCCCGGAGAGAGTGCCGCTGGTAACTTGCAAAAGCCAGCAGCACTTCAACACTTTTGCAGGCAGCTTTCATGAAATGTACAACCGCACAATGGAGAGCGGCAGTCAAGTAATGAAAGTAGTCTTTGTCGCATCGCGACCGACAGCATGATGATGATGATCTAAGTTAGATATGTAGAATCAAACCTTGATAATTGTTTTCGTTTTGAAATTTTGATGTTCTCATCAGACTATGCAGCTTTAAATAATATAAGCATAACAAATTAGCCATCTTAAGAGAGGGAACCAGACTGCATCTGCATCTGTTATGTACCTGGTGTTCTGTTGGTTACATTGTTGTGTGGTTTCAGTGCATCCTGCGGTGGATAGAGGGTGAGGAGCGAACATGCCCGACATGTCGCAGCCACACGCTGCTCGTTGAGGACTACCCGCCGCTAGAATCAGGGTGAACCTCAGCGGCAGACAACAAAAGTCAGAAACCTGCGATGGGGAACCCTCAAGCATAAGATTCAGCAAACTCGAAAAGAAAACAATAACTATGTATATGAATAAATTCATGCGCTTAAAAACCAGCGAACGGAGCAGAGGGATCCAAGCCAGAAAGTCGATCAACTTGACAAGCGAAAAAGACGCCCTTGTAGCACGTGTGCGCCTCCTGGCTGCTTGTGCCATTGTGGGTTTAGTGCATCTTGCGGTGGATAGAGGGTGATGAGCGGACCCGCCTGACGTGTTGCGGCCAAACACTGCTTTTTGAAGATTCCCCCCATGTGGGGACAGGGAGGAAATCCATCAGCAGACAAATTGAAATCATGGAGCACTGCCGAGAAGTCCGAGTAGACAGTGGATCTATGGAGCAGGGCAAACATGTAGAATGGAATCATCCCCCCCCCCCCCACTAAAGAAAGGACACTCGCTTACTCACTTGGGCTGAATTTGTGAAGAATCTGTGACAAAAGTCTCTAGCCTGACGTAACGACAGTCTTGGGTCTAGTCTGTTGTTTCAAAGTTCTCGATGTATCAGCATCATGAAGACATGAGTAAAATTGAGAGATGGTGGTGTATTGAAGAAGATGACATAAATAGGACAGCGGGTGAACAGACGTGATGGCTATGCTGTTTTGTGATGACTGTAGTAGTGTGTGATGACTGTGGTCATCATAAGATGACTACAGTGGATATCACATGACAACTACAGTCTTGTATGAGGTGTCAGATGAGGTGTCACTTAACAACTGCTGTCACCTGATGACTAGCGTGTTGCATGAAAACTAATGTATCAAATGGTGACTACTGTATCAAATGACATCAACACTGCCAAATGAACTTGTTGCAAGGCAACTGGTTTTGCAAACCAACTGTTGTGTTCCATCATGACTACATTGTGAGGCTACTATAGTGCCACATGACAACTACAGTGTATTGTGACGAATACAGTGCATTGTGATGACTACAGAGTATTGTGACGACTATAGTGTATTGTGACGGCTGAGGTGTACTGTGACAACTACATTGTACTGTGACAACTGAGGTCTATTGTGACGACTACAATGTATTGTGACAACTGAGGTGTATTGTGACGACAAGTGTATTGTGATGACAGCAGTGTATTGCAATGACTAGTATACTATCACGACAATGGTGTATTGTTACGACTACAGGGTATGGTGACGACTACAGTGTATTGTGACGACTACAATGTAATTTGACGACCACGGTGTATTTTGACAACTACAGAGTATTGTGACGACTAGTGTATTGTAATGAATACAATGCATTATGACGACTACGATGTAATATGACGACTATGGTGTATTTGGATAACTGCAGTGTCACAAGATGACTATGGTGTCACAAGATGACTAAGGTGTCACAAAACGACTACGGTGCATTGTAATGATTCAAACCTGTGTGACATAATGGCTGAACCCTGTTGTCGGGAGTACAAAAATAGCCATCCCTGCCGTGCCACTGGCAACAACAGTTGCTGTTTTCAGTAATTGTTTTTATTGTGCACCACGGTCCTGTATCTTATATAGGCAGGGGGCATGTTCACTTTTTGAATGTCCTGTGATGCCACGACCAAGGCTCGGAATGCTCAAGGAACTGTCATAGCTGTTATCACAGCAAATAGTTAACCATGGCACAAAACAGCAAACTGCTGAGTTCTTTCTTGAATACTTATACCCTAGACTGATTTTGTTAAGCATTTTATTGCACAACGGTGATGGCTGATCAGAATGGCCAAGTTGGGCAGTTGGTACTGGATTAGTCTACCTTTTGGAATATCTTTCATAGTGATTTGACTAAACTTATTGAAGCTTTAACATAATTGTTCACTTGTACTTTGAATATGTACTACATGAGACTTGCATTACATAGGACACACACTACATATGATGTGTACTACATTGAACATGCACTACATTTCATGTGTACTACATTGAGCATGCACTACATGTGATGTGTACTACATTGAACATGCACTACATGTGATGTGTACTACATTGAACATGCACTACATGTGATGTGTACTACATTGAACATGCACTACATGTGATGTGTACTACATTAAACATGCACTACATGTGATGTGTACTACATTGGGCATGCACTGCATGTGATGTGTACTACATTGAACATGCACTAGATGTGATGTGTACTACATTGAACATGCACTACATGTGATGTGTACTACATTATACATGCACTAGATTTGATGTGTACTACATTAAACATGCACTCGATGTGATGTGTACTACATTGGACATGCACTACATGTGATGTGTACTACATGGGACATGCACTACATATGATGTGTACTACATTGGACATGCACTACATGTGTGCCACATTGGACATGCACTACATGTGATGTGTACTACATGGGACATGCACTGCATATGATGTGCACTACATGAGATGTGCACTACATGGGACATGGCTGACATTTGATGTGGTCATGTGAAGTGCATTAGACATGCACTACATAGGATGTGCACTACATAGGACATGCATTACATGGAACATGTATGACGTGATATGCACTACATTCAATATGCATTACATAGAGCATGCACTACATGTGACATGCAGTGGTATTGTGCATGATGACTACAAGTTGATTACCAATTTGAAGTGATTGCACCCATCTTGTGTTGTACCCATGTATGTCATGCAGACCATGTTAGATATAAGGCCACACTAAAGTATAGAATACTGTTTTGTTCACATTTATCCTAGAATATCTATACATATTACGCATTGTGTTTTGAACTATGCATATCAAGTGAGTCCTTCACAACACTGACCTTTTGTAATGAGGTCAGAACACTTCAATTTTTCTAGATTAGATTCACGCCTTAAGATGTATATTATCATTCTCAACAATCTGGGTTTTTTCCAACCATTCTTACAGCTACACCGTTGTCATTAATGACTACATCATTCCCTTTAGTAGTGTAACTACCACACGTTGCTAGGTACTCGGAAACATGCTGGCATTCTTTAACTCTGCGTGCTCTTGTTTCCAGCCACAAACTGGAAACCAATGCGAACAATTGTTAATCGAATTAAATAAGGGGTCTGTTAGTGAGATGGGCTCTACTCCTGTGCAGCTCCTGACCAAATGATTATTTGATTGCGCATATTGGATACAAACTGGGATGGTCAGTTCTGTATGGTGACAAACACTCTGGTATTGTGTGTATAGCCGGGCATTGGTTTATATAGGAACACCGAGCAAACATTCTGATATGTACCGGTTTTAAGTACAATAAAAAGACGTAACTATAAAACCCACAACATACAACATGAAAACAATACTTTGTAGTTCCGATTACTCTCCCAACATATGTTTGATTATATACGCAGAAGTTGTGCAAAGCGGTATTGGTAAATATTTGTCAGAATGCAAAACTGGTCACCCTAGTCAATATCCAGTGCAGCGCTAACTTGTCCTCCGAACAGAAATAGTGCCTCTGTAATTCTTATTCAGGAATGTCAATTTTAAACAAAATATTTGTAGCAAATCTAGCTGATTTTGGGAACTGAATATCCTAGCCTTTACCGTTACCTGTGGTATGGACACTGACAATGTGACTGTTCTAACCGTAGCGGCCTTTACTTATTACAGCAGTCACTGCTCCGTTACGGTTTGCTGCACACCAATGGATCCCTTCCGGGTCCCTTGGGGCTCCTCAATGGGCAGGTAGGAGGTGGGGATGGCATATACTTCACTTGGTTGTAAAATAAATTACTATAGTAAACGAGAGTATCAGCATGGGCATAACTAGATTAAAGATTCACCTCTGACTCTTTTCAGAGGGGAATTACAACCCTATGTAAAAGTTCGTGAAAATGTGTCTCACTGTTGATCATCTTAGTTTGGCATTCCTACCTCCTGTTGATCAGTAGCTACAATCCGATTTTTTTCCCTCAACACATTCTCTCCAGAGTGTTCAAATCAAATAATATCAAGGCATAACGACACAAAATCAGTTTGAAGTGATATAGTCCATCAAGTAAATCCACCATGTTTGAATGAAGTGGTTGTAGCACCTGACTACCTCATCCAATGAAAATGACTGCTTCCTGACCTAGATTGGATTATTACCCAGGAACCTCTTCACTTCCTGCAAATGGCTGCATGTGGATATGTGGACTGTATCAATTCAAACTTTAAAGTTCATTTATTTACTCATCAGTTCAAAAGTTACAGATAAATATATCAAGGTATGTGAAGAATACATTTTGCTCTTTAGATTAAGAATTGATGTTCTCATTTCAGTTATCCACATTTTCTCCACTTTTCATATTGGGTTGTTCTTCACCCCTACTCAGCCTACTGTAGTACAGGGTGAATCTTTAATCTAGGGCATAACACCCACCAATGGTAGCTTATTACGTTTAAATTGAAACTCTAGTCCCATTATGAAGCACACATTCCCGTGCACTAAGTACTATGTGGTCACTATAGCCGTGTTCACACGGGCGATGTAAATCGATTCGTAGAAAGCGACTTGTATAGTTCGCCTCACATTTCTCGTGTGAACGGGCGTCTGAGGCGGATTAAGGCTGAATCGATTCGCGTGATGCGGATACTGTAAACCACCTAACGAGGTAGTTTACGTGAGGCGATTTCTGTGATTCGATTTATTTTGCCCGTGTGGACGCAACTGAGGCGGATTAAGCACGGTCGATCAAAAGCGCATATTATATAATTTAATTAATGAAACCGCTATCTATGCACAGATATTTTTTTCATCATTTATTTTTAGGGTTTCACTGCCCAGCAGAAGTTTTGACCGTTCCAAACCAATACGATTCAATCCATACATATCTAGGTCGAACCCACACTCTCTCGGCCGACGTACCCAAACTGGCACTGGTTAGTCTGGACTTGCTCATGCGCAGATTTCGATTTCCGGCCCAAGTACTGCCCGTGTGAACGGGCCGCTAATTCGCCTCACCTGATTCGATTTGTCTAATTCGCCTCACATTTTGCCCGTGTGAACACGGCTTTAGATGTGGGAACCAGCAATAGAGACCCGAGAACCAGCAGTGAACTAGCCAACCAAGAAGTGACATATTAAGTAATTTACCAACTCATGTGCAAAAAGAAATCCCACTCGTGTTTTATGCATCCTTCACACCCCCCTGTCCTCTCTTCTTTCTAAATACAAGAATATACTCTAATATATTTGTGATAAATATTGCCAAATTCCTGGAATCCAGATTGATATGGGCGGTCATGGCTTGGTCCTTTTTTCTGTGTGTGTGTAAGCTGGGGGGGGGGGGGGACGTTCTTTTGCTTCGTCTGGGCACTGAGAGTATCCATCCAGGGACACTTGTTTGCACACTAACTTGTCTGACCGGGTTCTGCTTGTGCCTTTGTCTTAGGAACAGTGTTTAACAGAACGTGTGTAGTACCTGTGCATTGTCAGTTCCCTGCGTGCTCAACGACAATGGTCTGCTTAGTGTCTTCTTATTTTTTAAAAAAGAAGTAAATTTCTTCTTCATGGTCAATATCATGTTACAAACACCAGTTCTCATCTCCTTATTTAAAAAAATAAAATAAGTCAGTATCTTCTTCATTGTCAAAATTATCAGTTCTCATCCAATCACAAAGTTAGTGTCTCCTTATTTAAAAACAAAAAAGAGTAAATTTCTTCTTCATGGTTAATATCATGATAAAAACACCAGTTCTCATCCAATCACCAAAGTTAAGCAATATTCAACCTGACTGGTGACCACCTGGGACTATGAGGTGTCAGACATCCTCATACAAGCTACTAGAGAAAGTAGTAGATGAGTAAATTTCACGGATGAAAGTGGTCTCCGGGGGGAAAAAATCGGAAATGCTGATATTCTCCCATAGGTTTAGCATTGTCAGGGAATGGCAGAAAATTCATATATATTGGTATACGCTGATAGTGCTGCAGCGTTTGAAGCATTTATTAGTAGTATATGCTGATGGTGCTGCAGCGTAAAACAACGTATTAGTAGTGCCTATACGTTGATCGTGCTGCAGGATTGCAGTAGGTACAGGAAATATCCCGGAAATCCGCGAAATTGCAGAGATCTTTCATCCCTGACAGTAATAGTTGAGCATAATCCGAATAGTAGAAAAGTAATACTCGAGCCTCGTTAGGTACGCTAAAAAATGGTGTTTTTTTTCCAACATTGAGAGGCCATAGACAGTTATTGCAAGCAGCCTACACCAGTTTTGGATGATTTTTTTTATTCAACAGACCACTTACGATCAGTTCTGAGACGACGCATATCAATCGTGAATGGAGGCAGCAGAGCACCTAGCTGGTGTCCTACAATGCAGGGGCTGCATGTTTTGTGTTCCAAGTGTCCCTGCTATTTGATGAGGCGTAATTTATTCTGGTTCTGCTCCTCACCTTGTGAGTCGATGCAGTGTCTGTTCTGACGCTACTTGCCACGATATCAGGTATCTATTGCCTTTTTGGAACCACTGACGGCCCTTCGCTAAGCTAGTAACAACGTAGATATAATATTCATCCCTACACAGAGTAGAGGTAAATGACAATGCAGTCTAAATACGGGGAAAACTGCTGTAGTCCTGGTCCTCGTATCCAATGACTAACTATGTTGGCACTGAGTTGGTGAAATGGGAGATAATGCAAAAAGACAAGATGGCGACCATAGAATGCTGTCGATTTGACTTTTATAGTTTTAAACTACATGTTTTATTATATCGCTTCTTAAATTCAGAATGTATCTGGTCATTTCATTTACCCAGCCTTTCACCACTTTTTCTAATGGATGTATAGAACAGTACGGGGTGAATCTTTGTATCTAGTAACAATGGTAACCAGTCAGCTGTGACTGACAATATTCGTTCTTGCCACTGTAATTACAGGTTGGTGGTGGAAATTCTCCATGAGACCTTTTCCAAAGAACATAATCTTTAAGCTGCTATCTACATTGTCGGTAAGCTGCTATTCACAAACCTAAGTATTATGAATCAATTATTGATATCACTTCGAATCACTAGGTGGCAGCACCTCACTGGGAGCAGGCCCTGATAGACACTACTGCATTACCAGGAGTTCCTTGTGATCACACCTGCAATAAAACATTTTGAAAAGCAACAACAAAGAGCTCATATATCAACGTGGAGCAATTGTAAATGAGATGTTTAGAAGTATGATTCCCTCCCCCTGAAAAAGGGTGGAAAGTAACTTTTGTCTCCTTTGGTGCCAGCCAGTACTATCCAAGATGGTGGTTGGCACTGAAAGCCATTGTCATTAACCAGGCCAAGGGACACGAGTCATTTAGCACTGTGTTCATTATTACTGTATTTACCCGAATAGCTACTTCTTGAAACTAGACCCACGTAGTAACGGGTTGTTAAGATTATGCCACCCTGGTTCACTGAACACACCGGAATGTGAGAGTAGAAATCCAAACAGAATTATCTCTTATCTTAAAAGTTGCAGAATCTTATGGTTTTTAGTTTCTGCCATATTTCTTTTAGATAAATATTGATTATTATAATTACTTAGTTTTGAGTAACTTAAGTATTATTTTTTAATGACTAGCTTCATAGATATTTGAAGTGAAAACATCTGAAATACGTGTTGGGTGTGCACATCAAACAACTATTAAAATTGCATAGTCCGATGAAAGCCTAACAGTTTCAACACAAAGAAACTTAAATTTGATCTCGCATATTCAACTTAGATGCCAGTACTCATTAAACAGTTTTGCAGTTTGATGCTCTGATGCTATGTTCCAAAACAGCCATGTCCAGCATTGTGCCTTTTGTAATGCACACGCCAAAGTAATTTTGAATGTTTTCATTTCAAATATATTCCATGTTAATCCTTCAAAATAAGTTACTTCAAGCTAACGGAAATAAGATCATAATGACTAACCCAGGGTCGATACATGGCATAAGGGATGGTTGGCCCGCGACCTGTTGCAGTGTAACTTTGACTTTTCATTAAGCTGGAAGCACAAATTACTTAAGTTACACATACTACCTATAGGTTTCCACCAGCTCTACCGATTCACGCCATCCTTTTCCTACAAGCTCTACCGATTCCCGCCATCCCTTTCCTACCAGCTCTACCAATTCCCATCCCTTTCCTACCAGCTCTACCGATTCCCACATTCCCTTTCCTACCAGCTCTACCTATTCCCGCCATCCCTTTCGTACCAGCTCTACCAATTCCCACCATCCCTTTCCTACCAGCTCTACCAATTCCCACCATCCCTTTCCTACCACCTCTACCGATTCCCGCCATCCCTTTCCTACCAATTCCCTTTCCCACCAGCTCTACCGATTCCCGCCATCCCTTTCCTACCAGCTCTACTGATTCCCGCCATCCCTTTCCTACCAGCTCTACTGATTCCCGCATTCCTACCAGCTCTACACATTTCTGCATTCCCTTTCCTACCAGTTCTCCCGATTCCCGCCATCCCTTTCCTGAATATTGGGGAAATCACTGCAACCTAGTATATTTATCTATATAACAACAATTTTTAACACCCACAAAATATGGCAGAAACTCGAAACCACATCGATTCACCATTGAGGTGTAGTGGACCACAGATTTATTGGTGGAGTCTTGTACTATTACTATAATAACCTACTTATCCCTTGTAGGATACCTCACTAGCCGAGTGCACCGCCCTCCGCACATGTGTAGGTTACTTACTAGTGAGAACACTGAACCACAACTAGGTCTGCCTGTACAGCTGAAGAGCAGTGCAGGTGGCAAATCGCATTGAGATTACAACCTTTAATTATGATTGCCATGAATAAAAGTCCATTGAAACCAATGTTTTTCGTGTTACCTCCATGTTCAGTTATTACTTGTCTTTTGGTATCAATTTTACGAACAGTAGGATTTGTTTTAATACTAATACCAACACGATAGCTGTTTGATGTCCTAGCAACATATATGGTCATGAATTATGGGGGTAAAAATTTTATTTAAATCATGGAAATCTAAGCTTTCCATTACTGATATTATAAATTAAACCATACACCACCCGTTACATGAGTCGTTTTCGACTTGTCAATAAAACCATAAGACAACAAACTCCAGCGCTTTTATACTTTATTAAAACAACCTAGAACAAAATCAGATGCAGTCCCTTTGCAATGCACATTATAAATAGCCTAAGCAATCACAGCGAGACCCGGCAACAAGCGAGGGACGGGACTTCCGCCTCTTCTTCCAGTTCTTCCGGAAGCCGGACTGTTGAACAAACATCGGCTCCATACCAGTATAGCAGCCTGCCATCTGACTTTGTTCCAATGTCTCTAATTGAATGTAGCGCCCCCTATATCTTAGCGGTAACCAACAGGATCCACCAGGTGGCGCCAACGTTACTATAGATTTGACACAGGTCTCAACAGGACAAACTGATCCGGATGGTGTGTAGAGAAACGCAGAGCAGGAATGTGGCCCGGTCTTCCCTGTCGACGAGCAGCTCAGGCACGCGGATGTCTACGCTTTTGGGATGGTGGGTTCGAGAGAGGCGAGTGAGCTGAGCACGCTGTCCATGTCGGTGTGCCAGAGGAGCAGGTTGTCACGCAGCTGCTGCCACTGCTGCTTGCCGAATGTGCGGTGCGTTGTGGAGGACACGATCACAGTGCGCTGCGTCTGGTCCATCTTCGCCAGCACCGCCTTTGTCCGCACCACTACAAGTAAGCAGCGAGTGGTCAGCTACCACCGGGTATACACGGGGGTGGGGGAAACCAGGGTGAGACGGTGAAAACACCTAGAGCACATTACCCTGAGTGAGTGAGCATAATGAGATTCACCCTGTACTGGTACATGGGTGAAGGACAACGTAGTGTAAATACGGGCGAAAACAGCTTTAGTATGAAACAGGAACTAGAAACTGTGGTTCCAGGATCAAATGGCTACATATATTGCCTGTGTAGTGCGAGTACCGGGCGAATTCTTGATCTAAATGAGTGAGTGACTGAGATTGATTGATTTGTTTCTTTATGCCGAAAGCTCACAGTTATGAAAAGAATTGGAGTCAAGGAAAATAAAATCCCAAATAAAAGTCCAACAGTTAAATAGATAAAATGGTATAGACCGACAGCCCTCAAAAAAGCTAAAATGTCTTCTTTTACTTGAGTAAAAAGGACATGCATGCTGTTTGCGGTGTAAAATTGTTGACGTGGAGCCATCAAATTTAGAATAATAAAATGTGTGGCACTGACAACCAAGTGGGTGGGGATAGTCCCCATGAGCAGGAAAGCGTGTGTAAGGCACGAGTGGCCAATATACGGCAGGGGGGGGATATAAAAAAAAAACCACATGTATATCTTTAATATCAAAATCAAGAGGAAGGATAACAAACCCACAAAAACACTTTAAATACAAAACATCACTGAATAAAGTTCAGATACGTCAACGAATATAGGCCTTAAAATATATATATATATAGTTTGGATTTTCCATTTTCAAGGATTTTTAGACAAATTTTTGGATTTTCCAAGCCTGATATCATGAATTATCAAATTCCATAACTTTCCAGATTTTCAAGGACTCGTACAAACCCTGATAGACCACGTTTCACTGTACTATTGTTAGCGCAGTTCTCATTGAAAACCATGCTAATTGCGATAGCAACTTGAACCCAAAGCAGACTTGCGCACTGACCGTCGATGACGAACGACTCCACGTCGTCCGCCTCGATGCCCATCTCCCTTTGGATCGTCTCGAAATCGATCTCCTTCTGGACCTCGGCCATCTGCATGAACGTCAACAGCCGCATCTTCTGCGCGTTCGCCTCGTGTGACAGACCTGCGGGATAAAACACCAACTTTTATATGCACTTTCCGACAGACAGGAAAGCACACTTTTTTGTAAAGGTAATAATTTATTAAATCCCATAAATTACACTTTAAAAAGTCAAAATGAGAGCTTTCTGTGGCTACCATCTTCATTTTCCCTGTATTCTCTTCTAACTTCTCAACTCTGTATCAACATAGATAGCACTGCGCGTTGGAACCAGCAACTCCACAACTGAATTAGTTATTTGCTTGGAATTAGACTAGGTTGTCATTCACACCCCGACTCTGGGTAGAGGTGGTTCTTTTATTTAATCGAAGACATACAAATTCATACTCATGGTCACCTCAGCCTAACACTTGGCTAGGACAGGAAGCAATGTAATTTCCCCCACTTAACCAATGAATTTAAATAACAAAAGGTAAAGTTCAAGAGACTAATCTAGTACAGGTTCCTACTAAATCTGTTTGGCCTTGCAAATGCACAAACCCGGCAAATATAGCCAGAGGTGCGTGAAAAGGCCAGTTTTATTATGCGACAGACTAAAACCGGACCCGCCATAACTCAAAACGGACAGGGGAACGCTGTCAATCCCTATCAACAATATTCAAGAAAAGACCCACATATAGTTTGTTTGTATACAGACGGCCATTGTTGTCCAAACAGTGCTACAATCATTCAACCACTAGCACACAAAACCATCAAATTACAACCGTTGTTTGTTTAACGACCCCCCCCCCCCCCTCGCACAAAAGTAGACATCGGCTATCGCCTTTATCGGGGGTTCGAACTGCAAATTTCAGCTTTTTTTAATTTAAAAAATGCCTCTAATCAGTGTGGTCTGCCTATGGCAGAGGAAGCACATTTGACCACAGCGCTAGATCATGAATTTGCACACACAAAGAGCCCACCTATCGCGTTGATGAAGTCACGATGTGTGTTGTAGAACTGCATGTAATCCTCCAGCTTGCCCGAAACGAAGATGGTTAAAAGCTACAACCAAAAAGAACACACATTAGTCACAAGTGACAGTAGGACCAACACCTGCTCCTTCTACAGATCGACCAGTCATGTACTACCACATCATTTACAGACCCTTTCCCTTCATTAATTTTGTGCACCGTTGATTAAGAGCAGGAAAATCCAATCACAAACAATTGGCTTTCCCTATTCCACTACACTTTGCCCTCTCCTACTAATGATGCCCGCCAGGCTAGGTAGTGACAAGAATCAATTTTTAAGTCATTGGGATCACTTAGCCAGCATTCAAACCCCACAACATGCCTAAATCAGCAGTGGGTGCTCAACTTATTCAAACCATCTTGTTTGGTTTCTGAAAAGTCCAAATTAAGTCGTAGGTTTGACTCGGCCGGGGTTCAACAACCAGCCACACGGAGAGCGTTTTTTTGTGGTTCTACGTCCTAACAACACCTAAGGTTATATCAATGGGACACGGGGAGCAGACACACCGCTCATTTGGTCGCCCCATCTAGTTCTCACCATGTGAACCCCTCACTTCCAGTTACCCTGATGTAAACTGACAATTGGCCGCATGTACTGGTTACATGACGTCATTGCAGTTCTTATCCATGTACATGTATCCCGCATTACCAACCCCCATTATGATGGTAATCAGGCCACGAGGGCCAGCCGCTACTGCTCAATAACGCGACCACGTCTCAACTATCTCTGGAAGTTCACAGTGAGGAAAGGGGGGACTCTACGGCGTCGATAAGGTAACACTGACAGCAGAAAGGTTTTCAAGCAGTCTTGTTGACTGGTAGTTGGGACAGAGGCTAGGGTGTGTTTGGAGACCACTGTATGAACCCCAACTTCCGATAATTTACTGCCCGTTTTCGCAGAAACACAGTCATTAGACACCCATGCAGTAGACTGCAACACCTGTGTACCCATTCACATTGAGAGCCTGTTGAATACCACAAATATTCCGGACATTTGTAAAGATTTATGGATAGGCGTAAGAAAATTCATAAATTATCCAATTATTTTGGAAACAATGTTACAAAGAGCTTTCTTAGTGGATTACATACGGGTCCAATCTAGCATTCATGCAGAGATTTTGCAACATAAAAGATTGATTTAAAAAAAAAAGATTTTAAAGCATAAAAGTTTGTTTGACTTTGCAAATGCACCGACCTGGCAAATATAGCCATAGGTGCGTGAAAAAGCCAGTTTTATTGTGCGACAGGCTAAAACCTGGACTGCCATAACTCTGACAGACAGGGGAACGCTGTCACTGCATACATTTTTTTTAAATTAATAAAAAAGAGAAATAAAGAAAACCGGGTTAATTTGATTTCAGTCGGTTTCTTAGACTTCTGGAGTGAACATGAATCATGTTATGCTTTCAAAAAATGCGAAAATCTACGGCGGCGATAAGGTGACACTGACATCAGAAAGGTCTCCAAGCAGAGTCTTGTTGAATGGTTGTGGGGACAGAGGCTAGGGTGTGTTTGGAGACCACTGTATGAACCCCAACTTCCGATAATTTATTGTCCGTTTTCGCAGAAACCCAGTTCTCATTAGACACCCACACAGTAAACTGCAGCACCTGTCAACCCACTCACACCGAGAGCCTGTTGAATACCGCAAATATTCCTAACATTTGTAAAAAATTGTATGTCGGGGCATAAGAAAATGCATAAACTGTCCATTATTGTTTAAACAATGTCACAAAGAGCTTTCTTCGTGGATTGCATATGGGCCCAATACAGCATTCATGCAGAGATTTGGGAACATATATGGATTGATTCTTTTAAAGCATGAAAGTCTGTTTGACTTTGCAAATGCACCAACCTGGCAAATATAGCCATAGGTGCGTGAAAAATCCAGTTTTATTATGCGACAAACTAAAACCTGGACTGCCATAACTCTGACAGACAGGGGAACGCTGTCACTACATGTTTTTTAATTAATTTTTTTTTAAAGAAAGATAAATAACGGTTAATTTTATTTCATTGCATCTCTTACACTTATGGAATAAGCATGAACCATAACCTTGTTTTCTCCAATGCAAATGACAATACTATTATGCATCAGGGATAAATGTCGTCTCCGGGAAAAAAAGCGGAAATGCGAATATTCTCACATAGGTTTAGCATTGTCAGGGAAGCACGGAAAATATCCGGAAGTGGGGTTTCATATATATATATACTGGTCTACGCTGCTAGTGCTGCACCATTTGAAGCATGTATTAGTAGTATACGCTGATAGTGCTGCGCTGTTTGGAGCATTTTATTAGAAGTACACGCTGATAGTGCTGCGGCGTGTGCACCACATAGTAGTATACGCTGATGGTGCTGCGAGATTGAAAAATCCTGGAAATCCGCGGAGATCTTTCATCCCTGATGCATACAAAAGCTGTTAACTGCATAGTCCAAAGAGACCATTAAATTTTAGCAACCATAACAGCTACTTAGTATACGTGATGTGGACCTGCCCAAACAAGGGGCTTGTGGCAAGCAATGGGTGGTTGGTCCACTAGAGAGACCGCCCCTGCTGGCGTGCCATCATTTTTCAATTGTTCTGAGTAGGAGTCAGTAAACAAAAACTGCCACTCTGCCGTAGTTTGTTTGATTTAGCAAATGCACCAACCTGGCAAATATAGCCACAGGTGCGTGAAAAAGCCAGTTTTATTATGCGACAGACTAAAACCTAGACTGTCATAGCTCTGACAGACAGGGGAACGCTGTCGCTGCATGTTTTTGTTTTAGAGTTGCATAGTCCAATGGGTTTGAGTTTCTGTCATTTTTCTGAGATAAATATATTAAATTAATTGCTGTAATCTACCATACTTTAGTTTGAAGTAACTTTCATTTTAAATTGCTAACTTTTGAGATATTTGAAGTGCAAACATCCTAAATTAATTTTGGCAAGCACGCCAAAACTCTGACACCATAGGCTTCTGCAGTAACAGCTCTAGTAAATTGACAAAGTATTCCCTTCTATGTGGCAACTCATGCTTAATAAGTGCACCAGTATTTAAGTTAGATATGTAGAATTAAATCTATGTGAGTGTTTTTGTTTAAAAAATTTGATGCTCCATCAGACTATGCAGCTTTAATTAAACACAAATTTAAAGATAAATAACTAAACATAATACGGGTAATTTGATTTCATTGCATTTCTTACCCTTCTGCAATGAGCATGAACCATAACTTTGCTTTTCCAATGCAAATGACATGACTATTACGCATACAAAAACTGTAAACTGCATAGTCCAAAGAGACCATTAAATTTTAGCAACCATAACAGCTACTTAGTATGTGACCTGGACCTGCCCAGACAAGGGGCTTGGCGGCAAGCAATGGGTGGTTGGTCCACTAGAGGGACCGCCCCTGCTGGCGTGCCATCATCTTTCAATCGTTCTGAGTAGGAGTCAGTAGACAAAGACTGCCACTGTGCTGTAGTTTGTTTGACTTTGCAAATGCACCAACCTGGCAAATATAGCCACAGGTGCGTGAAAAAGCCAGTTTTATTATGCGACAGACTAAAACCTAGACTGTCATAGCTCTGACAGACAGGGGAACGCTGTCGCTGCATGTTTTTGTTTTAGAGTTGCATAGTCCAATGGGTTTGAGTTTCTGTCATTTTTCTGAGATAAATATATTAAATTGATTGCTGTAATCTACCATACTTTAGTTTGAAGTAACTTTCATTTTAAATTGCTAACTTTTGAGATATTTGAAGTGCAAACATCCTAAATTAATTTTGGCAAGCACGCCAAAACTCTGACACCATAGGCTTCTGCAGTAACAGCTCTAGTAAATTGACAAAGTATGCCATTCTATGTGGCAACACATGGTTAATAAGTGCACCAGTATCTAAGTTAGATATGTAGAATTAAATCTATGTGACTGTTTTCATTTTCAAAATTTGATGCTTCATCGGACTATGCAGCTTTAATTAAACACAAATTTTAAGATGCATAACTAAACAAAACACGGTTAATTTGATTTCATTGCATTTCTTACCCTTCTGCAATGAGCATGAACCATAACTTTGCTTTTCCAATGCAAATGACATGACTATTACGCATACAAAAACTGTAAACTGCATAGTCCAAAGAGACCATTAAATTTTAGAAACCAAAATGGCTATTTAGTATATAAGTGACCTGGCACTGCCCAGAGAGGGGGTTTGGCAGCAAGCAATGGGTGGGCTGGTCCACTAGAGGGACTGCCCCTGTTGGCGTGCCATCATCTACCAATCCTTCTGAGTAGGAGTCAGTAGATAAGACTGCCACTGTGTCGTAGTGGGGCTCATTACAGACTAGTATTCAGATGGTTAAATTACTTTATATAATAACAAAGAATAGGACACTCACATCGTGGATGGGTTCTCCTTCGAGGAACTTGACGGGCTTGAGAGTGAGTAGGTGATCCATGAGGTAGGTGGTGGGGTCACTCAGGCAGGTCACGATACACCGGTGGGCGTCATCCCGGGCCTGGGAGGCATTCTCCTCCGTGTACGTCCCCAGCAGCTCGATCATCACCTTTGTCGCCTTTTCACTGCCAAGGCCACACAGAGGTCAACAAGTCAAAGGAAAGTGTGGAGGATGGCGGTGGCTAGGGACGGGATGTTGGAACCCTTACACGCATGGCTACAGGTCATAGAACAATTATATTATAAAGATTTTTTAAAAGACCTTCTTGGGCTTCATTAATACTGCAATCACGGTCACACAAGAAAAGAATGGGGAGCAGAGAGGGAAACAAAAAGAGGGAAGGGAAGGGAAGGGAAGGGTGAGGGTGAGGTGATAGTGAGGACCGGGAATCGAACTCCTGACCTTCCACACAGTAAGCGTTCACTCTACCAATTCGGCCACGGCGTCCGGTATAAATGACAGGTAAAGCAGCAGGAAGGTCAGGTGGTGTCCACTATTCCCCATGCCAGGTTATTAAAACTAAGCGCACTCACATCTGGTGGCACTCGATGAAGGCCTCGTGCAAGTGTCTGAGCAAGTTCTGCACTTTGGTCGGTGTCGCCTCCCACTGCACAAGCCATTTCTTTATCTGCAATACACCAGTCAAACGGTTAACTGAAGTAGACAGCCAGGGCAGCCACCACAACCACTGATACTCTTGAGGTTTGTAGAATTGGTATGCCAACAAGACTCATCGAAAACACGAAAAAACTAATAAAGACAAAATATTTAATATACAACTTTTATACGTGACAATGAATATACATGAGATCCAAGCAAAAAAGTCACCTCTGGGCAGGGTTGCCCTCCGGATAAAACCTGCTTGGAGTGCGGTAATTTTCTGTGATTTGTTGACAGGGCAGCTTTTGACGTTCTCATGGAAATGCACGACACCCAGCAGAGGACAATGCCGTACCCACATCCAGCACAGGACAACGCCTGTCAGCACCTACACCCAGCAGAGGACAACGCCAGTGAGCACCCACACCCAGCAGATGACAATGCCAGTGAGCACCCACACCCAGCAGATGACAATGCCAGTGAGCACCCACACCCAGCAGATGACAATGCCAGTGAGCACCCACACCCAGCAGAGGACAACGCCAGTCGGCACCCACACTTAGCAGAGGACAACGCCAGTCAGCACCCACACCCAGCAGAGGACAACGCCAGTCAGCACCCACACCCAGCAGAGGACAACGCCTGTCAGGACCCACACCCAGCAGAGGACAACGCCAGTCAGCACCCACACCCAACAAAGGACAACGCCGTACCCACATCAAACAGAGGAAAACGCCCATCAGCCCTCACACCCAGCAGAGGACAACATCAGTCAGCACCCACACCAGCATCCATGCTTCAAGTACCGCAGACATCTCTCGTCCCCGGTGCAAACATGAAGAACCACACCAAATACACCAATACACCGCCAACGTACCTCTGCCATGTTGACATTGATGTGGTGAATGTAGTCAGAGCGCCCAGCCAGTTTCACCATCGACAGATACACATTGTAGCGCAGGGGACTCCGCTCATCCAGCCCTTGGAACAGATTGTTGAGGCTGCCATGGCAAAGTAAACGAGAATCAAAACAGTGTATATAACGAGTCGGGAAACAGGTCACTTTAGCAACAAATATGAATTTATTGATAATTTTACGCCATGTCAGCGAAAAATGAGTAGCTGCTAAAGTTGTTCTCTTCCACTGGCAGTGCCATCTACATTAGAAAAAAAAGGCACAACAATTATTAATTCACTTGAAAGTTTGTGAAAATGTGATTAAGAACACTCAAGAACAGTTAAATTCAAGAACATTTGAGATTACTGAAACCAAAAGTCTAAATTTGAACATTCGAACATGCAAACACAGGTCATAGCGCCCCCTATTGGATTAGTTCAAGAGGTTGGTTGGTTGTTTGAGTTTTATGCCCTGGACAAAATCTAAGGTCATATCAGGACGGGTACCAAATTGTGAGTGTGCCTTTATGGCGACTTTATAGTGTTGCCCCACTACGAGACCAGACCACCAGCACCACGACCTGATATTCAGTTACATTATCCAGACACTGAGCGAACCAGTCTTTGCCATATCATATTAATGCAGAGTGCCTGGCTAGAGAGCGACAAGTATAAATTTTTAAATCATTGGTTTGACTCGATGAGGGTTCAAACCTGTGGACTCGAATGCCCCAAACTACTAAAAACAGAAGACGGACGCTCAACTCATTCGGCCATCCCGTCTGGTCAGTTCAAGAGGTACCCCATTCTGAATGTTCATTAACAATAACACAGTTAGTCCAAGACAAGCCACGTCTTGCTTACTGCAGGTGTACCTACAGCTGGCCATGTGAGGGGGCTTACATTTTAAACCTGGCGGCCGTGCTCTTGTCATCCTGCGTCTTGCAGAGCTTCTCGCACAGTGTGAGGATGACGCCTTCGATCTTGTCTGACGGCACGATCAGGATCAGACTGATGATACTGTTCAGAGCAGACTCCGCATCTGAAGAAACAATACATGTGTGAAATGTGTACAGCATAACATTAATTGTGGTTCTTTATTTGCCTATAAATTATTAGTACTATTTGTTTTGTTTGTTGTTTTAGATCCTAGCAACATGTTAGGTCATATAAGGACGGGTAGCGACTTGTGACAGTGTGCACTCATGCCGACTTTATAGTGCTGCCCCATTGGGAGACCAGGCTGTCAGCACCATGACATGATATCCCACTCAGTCACATTATCCTGACAGCCAACCAGTCTTTGCCCTATCCTAATAATGCCGAGCCCCTGGCTAGGAAGCGACAATAATAAATTTTGTCATTGGTTTAACTCGACCAGGGTTCGAACCCACGATTCCATGGTCTACCAACGGGGGAGACGGATGCTCTAACTCATTCGGCCATCCCGTCTGGTTTATTAGTACTGTGATGAATAGGTAACTATCCTCTGAGGTGAAGTAAAGAACCAAAGTAGTGACACCGTAACTCGCCTCAATCTGTGGGGTCATACCTAGTTAAGAGAACACTGTCTAGTGGTGGGACGATAATCGACTAAAGTTGAAAATTGTTTTAACAGTCACTTTGAGCCCCTGTTCACAAAAGGTAACTATCGATTTTAGTCGAGAAGGACTGAATGGCAATTGAGATTTGGTCATGATTGTGACATTTTTATTTTCTTCGAGTGGTTCAGTATTAAACAGAAAATATATTTCTTGTCGTATTTCAAATTGTTCATTGTTAAATTGTTAATGCTAGGACGGCTTTTTCTTTTTGTTAAGTGTATCATCTCTACCACCTAAATGATATGAGCTACACATATAATGGCAGAGAATATTTGTCTGGTTAAAAACTGACAATCCTCGCCCATATCCATTTTCAAGGACTGCACCAATCAAGGGTGAAAATGGTCTCGGACAAAAAAAAAGAAGAAGGAAATCCAAGGTGAACAATAAGGTCACAACATTGACAGCAGAAGTGTGTCCAAGGAGACCCTTGTACTGATTGGCCATAGACGTGGTGGTGGTGGTGGTGGTACTCTTTGTATAACCATGAGAAAAGGGTTGAAAACTTTAAAGAACTTGATGTGAGAGCAGGGGAAGGAACGCGGACGTCATGTGGAAAAAATCTAAATGTATGTAATAAAGAGACGCTGAAACCACTGGCACAGGAGGTTCTCGTGTGGGCGTCACGTGGACGGATAGCATCGCTTTTGGAGCGATTTTTTGCCGCTCGACACATGGCACTGCTTGGCTTTTGACTGACTTCTCCCGACTTTAATTGACTTTACCCGACCTGACTTTACAAGACTCGACTTTACAAGACTCGACTTTACAAGACTTGACTTTACAAGACTTGACTTTACAAGACTTGACTTTACACAATGACTTTCTGGTGTTGTTGGGTAAAATCAAGTTGGGTAAAGTCATGTCATGTAAAGTCAGATCGGATAGAGTGAGGTCGGGTAGAGTGAGGTCGGGTAAAGTTGAGTTGGGTAATATATAGTTTTTGTTGTGTGCCGTCCGCGTCCAGTGTGTTTGCTATTTCCGCGCGAGAACCGCATACTGTCCACTTGTACATGTCGCACGCGTCCTGTCTGTCCCTCGCTTAATTACTCAAAATGTGATCTGCCATGCTAATAAACAAACATACCAACAAGCACACAGTGGGTTTGTCAGTGCACTCCAAACCGTGTAACAAAGTGCATACTAACCGGCTTCGGATTTCTCCTCCTTCCATACTATGTCGGAGGCGGCGACGATTTGGGAGAGGTCAAGGACGAGTCCTTCTACTGAAGCCTCGGCGGATATCTCGGCACCGAGAGATTTCAGGTAGCCACGAATCTCGGCTACCTACAGGAGACACACAGACAAATCAGATTACGTCTAATGTGTTAAGTATGGGGCGACATTTTTTTTTTTTAAAAGGATTACTCTACAACACACTTGTTTTGTTGGAAGGCTAGGTATTGGAAATGACCACATACATTCTTTATCTATCATTCTATGAAGAAAATTATATTCTTCACATACGTCTTAAAATTTATCTATTTAAAAAATTAAAAATGTATTCAATCATGTAGATTAATAGACATTAAAACTCGAATTGAGACTTTACCCCAATATTGTAAATATAGATCAACACTTCGCATTGGAACCATTGCCTTAGTACTTCCACATTTAATTCCTATTTCAAGTACTTGAAGCAGTTTTTGTTCGGATTTAATCAGGGTTGTTATTCACTCCTACTCTGTGTAGGGGTAAATCTTTTATATAATAAACTGATAGTGCACTGTAATCTGTAGGCTTTTAAACAAACATCTAAAAAGTTAGCCATTTAAAACACTTAGTTCAAACGAAAGTAAGGTAGATTATAATGATCAACCTATTATATTTATCTAAGAAAATGACTAACTCTAAACCATCGGACTATGCAACTTTAACTTTAAGCATATCTATAATTTTTGTCTGTCAAAAAATGGCCTTTTATCAGTTAATTTTAACGCAGTGGATATTTTACAGTAAACCGGTTTTACATTTCTATGGCTATTTGGCCATGAATTCCAGTACGCATGCAAAGTTGTGTCATCTTTAGACTTTAGCGTTTTTGTCAAAGCGATCTGTCAGCATGCTATTTTACTGTGAACATACTAGGTTTAACCATAACCTTGCAAAATGAAAATTTGTCCATTGTGAGAGACATGTGGCGCAAATGTTTTTGAAAATATGATACAACTGCGCATGTGCTGGCACATTAAACTACATGTTTTATTCTATTTTTTTAAACTCAAAAGTAGCAGGTAAATATGAAGATGTATGTAAAGAATATATTCTCCTTCTTAAATTAAGAATTTATATGCTCGTTTCATTTACCCAGCATGTAGATAGCTTTCATTACTTTTTCTAATGGGTTGGTTTTCACCCCCTACTGCAAATATGGGGTGAATCTTTTATCTAGGGGAAGCCTTAAGAATAACAGGGTGCATGTCAACACTACAACTAGTTACTGCCGCAGCCCCACACTATAACTTACAAGTACTAGTAGTACAACAGTCCTTGATTGAAGCGCTAAGCAGTGTGTACCATGACAGAAATAAAAAAATCGTACTTTTGTGCAACCAAAAATCTTAGTTTTCGTGCAGTACTTAAAATATGAAAAAGCAAAGTTGTCAGACAATTAACAATATATATTCTGAATAAACTCATAAAGTAACTTATTTCATTAGCATTCCAAAGACTATGACATTCAAGTTTTGAACACGAAATCATGTAAGCAAAATTCAAAGGATTTGCCCAAAATAATGCAAAATTATCGAAAAATCTGTCTCTATCCGACAAATACGTGACCATCCGACGAAAGCGGAAAGAACTGTACTGTACAAACACTGGGTAAGTTCAAGTTAGCCCCATCCAGGATATGTATGCACGATAGTAGGTACCCCGGAATCCGCCGGGAGCGCCACTGTCGCGGTGCGATAAAACTCGTACAACTTCTAGCGACTTTCTGAGCAGCCCAGTCATGTCGGAAAACGGCACCACATGTGCAACACATGCACACTGCATTGACTGCTACATCTGGGTTTGAACCACAACAGACTGGGGCACAGATAGAGACCATTTTCAGTGCTGTGTGACATTTGAAAGGCATTTTACCAAGCCATTCAAGTCTTCAGATGCAGAAATCAGAGCTAAGACTGCCGGGAAAGTGCATGTTAACTATCATAATGGGAAACTTTAGCATTTTATCTTCCTAAAACTGGTCTTACATTGACTCTAACTGGAATCGCAACTCTACAATTTGATGGCCAAAAGTTGGTGTTTTGACTGGATTCTGACTCACGCGCGGCCCCCGCGGCCCGCGGGAGGGTCGAGGGATGCGTCGGGTACAGTAGTTATTAAATCAACGGTGTTTGGTGGTGTTTGATGGTGTTTGGTTGGGTTGTTGTTGGTTGGTTGTTGTTGGTTGGTGTTTGAGTTGGGTGTTGTGTGTTTGGGGTGTTGTTTGGTGGGTTGTTGTTGGTTGGGTTGTTGTTGGTTTGTTGTTTGTTTGATGTTGGTGGTTGTTGGTGGTTTGGTTGGTGGTTTGGTTGTTTTGACTGGATTCTCTAGTTGAGTGACTCATGCGCGGCCCCCGCGGGAGGGTCGAGGGATGCGTCGGCTACGTTAGTCGTTAGATCATCGGTGTTTTGTTGTGTTTGGTGGTGTTTGGTTTGGTTGTTGTTGGTGGTTTGTTGTTGGTGGTTGTTGGTTTGGTTGTTTGATTTTGGTTGTTGGTGGTTTTGACTGGATTCTCTAGTTGAGTGACTCACACGCGGCCCCCGCGGGTGGGTCGAGGGATGCGTCGGCTATGTTATTCGCTAGATCAACGGTGTCTTGTTGTGTTTGGTTTGGTTGTTGTTGGTTTGGTTTCTCTAGTTGAGTGACTCACGCGCGGCCCCCGCGGGAGGGTCGAGGGATGCGTCGGCTACGTTAGTCGTTAGATCAACGGTGTTTTGTTGTGTTTGGTGGTGTTTGGTTTGGTTGTTGTTGGTTTGGTGTTGTTGGTTTGGTTGTTGTTGGTTTGGTTGTTGTTGGTTTGATTTTGGTTGTTGGTGGTTTGGTTGGTGGTTTTGACTGGATTCTCTAGTTGAGTGACTCACACGCGGCCCCCGCGGGAGGGTCGAGGGATGCGTCGGCTACGTTAGTCGTTAGATCAACGGTGTCTTGTTGTGTTTGGTTTGGTTGTTGTTGGTTTGGTTGTTGGTTTGGTTGTTGGTTTGGTTGTTGTTGGTTTGATGTTGGTTGTTGGTGGTTTGGTTGGTGGTTTGGTTGTTTTGACTGGATTCTCTAGTTGAGTGACTCACGGCACACTGCACACAGGCACACTGCATTGACTGCTACATCTGGGTTTGATTGTTGGTTGTTTGAATCACCTTGATGTAAAGTTTGATCAGGATCAAACCATTAATAAAGAAACTGGAGTTATGGGGATGATTGTATTACGGTTGCCATGGAAACCTACATTTTCCTGTGATCTAATTTTTGTATATCCATTTTGATAAGCTGGGGTGATTTGGTATAAGAAGAACCTTGATGTCAAGTTTGATCAGGAACAAACCATTAATAAAGAAACTGCAGTTGTAGGCATGATTGTATTACGGTTGCCATGGAAACCAACATTTTTCTGTGATCTAATTTTTTTATATCAGTTTTGATAAGCTGAGGTGATTTGACAGACCAAGAAGAACCTTGATGTGAAATTTCATCAGGATCTGACCATTATTTAAAAATAGCTACAGTTGACTCATATTGTAGGTGGGAGTGATTGCATTATGGTTGCCATGGAAACCTACATTTTCCGGTGATCTAATTTTTATATATCAGTTTTGATAAGCTGGGGTGATTTGGTATATGAAGAAGAACCTTGGTGTGAAGTTTGATCAGGATAGGATCATTAATAAAGAAACTACAAGGAAATGTTGTTATAATTAGTCTATTTAACAGCCCTAAATAAGGCACTTCTCTAGTGCATTAGCTAATACAAAAAATCTTAAATTCAACAAACTTCAAATGCACATATCTCATTCAATTTTTGGAATATCTTAAAAATTCAAAAAGCATATTGCTTTTGATTCATTGGAGCTTCCAATGAAATTATAATTTGAATGTTTGGAATAATTTGAAAATTTTACTGGGGTACCTAACGATAGCTAACATTGGCATTTCCATTATCATGGCATGAAATGATAATGGCAATGTCAATGGTTATGTATGTGTGAATACCGCCGATCGCCGTGAAGCGGTTCGACTACGACGCTTACGCTAGCTCCATATCGCTGCACATATTGTTCCTTTATTAGTTCTCTACATGTTGTGAAATTTTAAGGATGTTTGATAGATGGCCAAGAGAGTTATTTAATCCGCAGGATTTGCTTACAATGTCCCCTCTGTCTCACACCAATTGGCATTCACGCCTCAGCCTTGCTCATAAAACTAGTAATATGGGTCACAACTTTTGGCTGGTTAAAGGGCCCATAACTAGGCATATTTGTCAAGTTCAAATCGATGTAACTTTCTTGATATTTACATTAGAAAGATTATATGACTACTAAGTTTAAGGTCTCTTCAAGATCTTTCCATTGGAATATGTTCCATTGAGATAAAATGCTTTAAAAATAAATACTCACATAGCTACAATGGTCATGCCGATTGGAATCACTGCCCTGGCAATGCAAAGGTTAGCTACCGTAACCGTGCGTGCAAGCAATATCATATGATCTCAGGCCAACTGCGGCGCGGGCTATTTATTATTCAATCATAAATGGCCCAGAGAGAGTTGGATTGATGCTGAGATATTGAATAACGATTAAACATTTAACGGCGTTGAAAGATATCGTAAATTTCCTGGTCGAGTTTCCGCTATAATTTTATAAATATCTCAAGTCAACTCAGCCTCAGGGCTATTTCAAGTATTTGGAGGGGGGGGGGACCTCATCACTATAGTAAAGTACAAATATTGAATAACACCGTAAATCATAGCAAATGTCCTGGTCCAGTGGTGGTCCCTGTGCAGGCTGTGGTCAAGTGTTTACATAGGGAACACTCGCCTCAGTGTCACTGTCATAGTGACAGTGACAGTGTCACATGTGTGTGGCGGTAAGTATCAGTGTCACGTTGTGTGTAGCACTGCTGTTGTGTTACCAAAAGCCATATGGCCGTGAGGGCATATGCCGGGTTTGGTGGATAGTAGCTTAGAGGCAGCCACGAGGCTCACAATATGGCTTGCAATGTTCTATATCTATCCGACTATCTTCCTCCACAATAGATATCGCCATTACTACCTTACCTGATCGGATTCATCTATATCTAGGAAGACCGGCACACTCATGCTTGCAATTTCTCGTTGGACCCATCAAAGACGGTGTCACGCGCTCAGTAAGAAGAGACGGTCGCCTTGCACTGAAAAATATGACGCGGGTGCCATTTTTGTTTAGTTTAGATATGGAGCAAGTGGAGTAGCAAGCCATTTAACAATGTATTAGTTAAGATATTTTGTTTTAATAAATGTAGTTACATTTCAAGGAAGTATGCATCGTGTCATAAGGTCATATATACTTATCTCGAAGAGGGGCTAACATCAATCTAAAAAAGTACAACTATGTGTGTGTGTGTAATATATATATATATATTGTGAATTTATGTTTAATGTTACACTATGACTATGTATAATGTAATATACACACACACATAGTCAGAGTGTAAAATTAAACATAAATTCATAATGCAGCAACATATATACATATATATATATTGCTATATTACGAAATTATGTTTAATTTGACACTAAAGTCTAACTACTTTTTTTTTGTTGGTCCATTAGTTGTTTAAGCAGGGGAAATTTCAGTCATAGACGACTGGTCTTCCTCATTCCACTGCTGGTCGATAGAAAGCCCGAGCCTACACTTTTACCGAACCAAGGGATTTTTAACCTCCCACACCACATAAGCCGTGTTTACACGGGGAATTGTGAAACGATCTAGACAAAGCGATTTATATGAGGCGTTTTTGAGGCGCGTTTACACGGACAGAGTTTTAAAAGTGTTTTGGCGCCGGGAACCAGCAGCCTGTGGTGCGCCTGTAGCCGGCGAGCACTGCTATGTGTTTAGTTTACACTCGTCGATTCGACTCAGATGTAGCTGCTACGTTAATATCGCTTGGAATTTAAGGTTAATTTAATTAAATTTCATTATTTGAGTATGAAATTCTGTTAAATATGATCGCATTCACTAGATTTCGGCCTAATCGGGCCCTAACACTGCCGGGAACCAGCTGAATCGCTTCATCTATACTACCTCGCGAGGTGGTATAGATGAACCGTTTCATATGAATCGATTCAGCCCTAAAACGCCTCAGTCGCGTTTACACGCCAAATGTGAGTCGATCTAGGCAAGTGGTTTCATATGAAGCGTTTTAAATCGCCCGTGTAAACAGGGCTATTGACATGGTATGAGAGCAACCGGCCTTTGATGACGCTGTAAGTTATACACAGCGGTGGAAATCCAAATTGGCAGAGCTGGGGGCATGGGGAATCGAACCGCCGACCCTCAGATTAGGAGTCTGACCTAGAAAAAAGTCAGACACTCTAACCACTCCACCACAGAGAATGCCACCATTATTTACTTTATTGGACAAACTTGGCCAAATATATGGGCAGTAACATTCTCCAGATCTGGAGATGGCGAAAAAGCTCTGCGTATCTGTCTCTTCTTACATACGTAGGACACTGTCATCGCTGGTAACTGTCAAACCGGTGGTTGCCATTGCTCTTTGTGTTTGTTAAATAAATGCATTTGGATTCGAAGCTGTATAAATTAATCATTCACCCAGATTACACAAACATGCGTAATCACTTTCGATGTAGTAGTAGTATAATTTTGAGTCAAGAGTTGATTGGAAAACGAGGTCATTTGCTGCTGAGCTGTTCATGACAGATGTCCCGCGTGGCTCTCTTTCGAAGGTCTCTCTCTCAGTTCGATAATTTGACACCCAGCGTGTATCAGAGAGATTAGATCACAAAGAATCATAGTTCACAAGAGTTTATTCATTCAATAGACTACATCACGGTTCCAGCGGCGCGGTGCATTGTGGGATGCGTCAGAGAAAAACAAACCCGCGAGAATCACATGGCACACTGGGTGCAGCTATGAAATGTGTTAGTTTCATCTCATCTCAGCTCTTGTTTGAAACAATATGCCAACTAAGAAAATATATATAATAAATTACCCAGCATTGCATAAATCAGCGCATCTTATGCCATGTGCATTTAGATTGAGACAAATCTAGGCACTCAGACTAGTGTTAGAGCCATAGCCAGAGTCAGTTTTACTTATTTTGTTCATGTTTTTATTTATATCCTATGGTTAATAACATGTAGAAATAGAAAATGAGTAGGGTTAATCAGATATTGGTTATATATATCCTTGAAACAAGTTTTTGTTGACACATTTGACATTTTAATATTTAGAACAAGAATTACTTCTGGCTAATCAATGGTGATGACAACATCAGCCTGTAAAGTGACTGAAAGTATGTTTATTAGCTAAAAATGCTTAATTATGGAGAGTTGTGTCTTATGGCCGGTACACACCTACCGTATACGATTCGCGCACTAAGACTCGCGACTCGACCCGACCCGCTTAAAACTGAAAACGGGCCGATTCGTTTTTCGAATCGCGAATCGCAATCGTAAACGGCCGCTTTTAGCACTAAAAACTGAGTTTTATGCGCGAATCGCAATCGCTAGGTGTGCGCGGGGGCGCACACATAGCGATTTTTGTGCGCGAAACGGGCAGTTTTCGATCGTAAACTGGAGGTGTGCGCGCACAAACGGTAGGTGTGTACCGGCCATTAAACATATTCATTATATTATTGTATTTCATCCTTCCATCCATGTTTGTGCCAAATTGTTATGTATTTCTATTAATTTTGAATAAAATGGCAGTTTTGCCGTACGTGTATCGGCAAACTCAATGGCCGTACGCCTTTGCTTTGCTCCCAACGCCGTTTTCAGCACATGCTCACTCGGAACCGTGATGTAGTCTATTCAATTCTTTATTTCAGACTTTATGTGCGACCCAACATGGCATTTTTATAGTTACGTAGGCCCATGTGATTGTTATCCTTTTGTTTTCTTTTTTGCAGATTACTTGATTAAGCATGGCAAATTTCAACCGTGGACAATTAGTCTTCCTTATATTCCACTGGCAACCAATGAAGTAACTGAGATAATTAGTCTAAATTCAATTCAATACTTTATTTCAGACTCAGCATTATGGTAGTTACATAAATTGGTCCATAGTAGTATATTCTTGATGCATAACTTTGGTTCTGCTGAGCATATAAAGTCGATATATATGTTAAATTAAAGGGTTTAATGTATTTGAGCAGAATACATTTGTTTTGTAGGGCTATCTGGTATTTGATTTTTTTCCTGCAAGTTCCTACCATTTCTCTTTGTTATCTCCTAGTGATGCTGTGTGCCAGACTAGAGAGCAACAAATATTCATTTTTGAGTCGTTCGAATCCCACAAAATACCAATATGTGGCCATTCCATCTTATTTATGATACCTTATTCTTATTTTACAATATATGAAAAGCGCTTTGAATTACTGTAAATTTGTATTATTTTACCTGGCGACGTTCATTCGCACATCAGGTGACTTTTCCATGGATTTGCAGGTTTCCAAGGTTTTAATAATGAAATTGTGGTTGTGCTCCTCCCATCTTCTATAACATTTGCTATAACTATAAGCCCAACACATCAAACTCGTTTTACACCTATAACTGCATGTCTCCTGATGATCCAATTTGGTATGGTAATTGTCATAGATTTGTTTATAATGTAGATTGCCATGAAATTGTCATAGTAAATATTTAGTATTCACTACCTTTCTCACCTTCCGGCGTGTAAACTAAAGCTGGGACCTAGCATGCTGGGTCGCATCTTCAGACCTTCTTGGAGGATCAGCGGAACTTCAAAGTTGTTCACTCAGCCACACCAACCAGCTTAGGCTTATATTGTGGAATACTTCTAAAGGCTCTTTAAACCAAAGTCTAATTTTATGTGTTGGAGGTGTAGAGGTGTGGTGAGGAGTTTGGTGTGTGTATGGATTTAGGGGG
Source organism: Branchipolynoe longqiensis (assembly GCA_030323885.1). Taxonomy (NCBI): domain Eukaryota; kingdom Metazoa; phylum Annelida; class Polychaeta; order Phyllodocida; family Polynoidae; genus Branchipolynoe; species Branchipolynoe longqiensis. Next base: position 33,052,696 of record CM059193.1, read on the forward strand.
GTGTGGTGGGGGTGTGTGGTGAGTGAGTATATTGGGGTGGGGGTGTAGGTGTGTGTGGTATGGGTGTAGGTGGTTTGGTGGAGGTGTAGTGGCAGAGTGACACCTCACAATATTTAGCAGCCCTAAACCCCCACGACACACCTCACCAGACACACCTGTACCCCATACACCCCATCACATACCGACCACCACACCCCTACAACCCGTAGAAATTGTAGCCTCTTTGGTCCCAGGAAATAAGAGTTGGGACATGGACCGCTTCCCGTGTTCAGTCACGTAGCAGAAGGTTTGTTTGCGGGAACAAGTTAGCCAATAAAGCGAAATTTCATCACCCACTGTTTACTAAACGTGTCCACAACGATGACCGACAACCAAGGTATGTATACTATTTATTAAGTTTAATGGCAATTAGGTGCGTATATAATATATACTTGATGTGGTTTGACGAGTGTTCTTGTTTAACATCGTTATGTGTACACGTTTAATACAGGTATAACCTCAAATATCGCCCAGCCGGCTCGTCTGCACTAGATGAAAAACGTTTTGTTGTTGTTGAATGTAATGATGTGTGGCCTAGTGGTTAGAGTGTTGAACTTGTAATCTGAAGTTGTTTGGTGGTGTGGGTTCAAACCCCATACAGTCCAAAACGTTTTTACATTCAACAACAAAAAAACGTTTTTCATCTATATGTCACATTATGTGGTTCTCGTTGAATTATGCAATGTAATGTACTAACATACTCATACTCATACTCATCCGCTACTGATTATGGTTAAGCTATAAGCCTGTATCAGGTCGATATGTATATATTTTACATTACGCAAATATATTTCCTGATTGAACTACTCTAAAGAAAATTGAAAATACTCCAGTTTTACTCTCCCTTCTCTCCACTCACCCAGCCATTTTTAAAACAACAGCTGCCAGCTAGTCCCAGCCTCAGAACCACACCCTCACCTCAGACTGACCCACTTCTGGGCCCATATGCATGGAGCAGTGTTAGCGGCGTGTGGTGTTAACCGTCTAACACAGGGTAGCTATCACTGGTTATCAGAGGCGTTGCAAAGTATGTCAAGCCGTATGCATGGTGGCCCAAACGGTGCGTGTTAGCGATATGTGAATTAATTGATTCATTATGGAAATTTCTCTGAGCCTGTTGCCGGCGAGCACCTGGTTAGGCCTAATATATTGCCTTCTCTACCCACCGGGAACCAGCGCGCTTGTTACTGAGGTGGCGGCGGTGGGGGTTGCTTGCATTCGTCGATTCAACAATATTAATATCGCCGCCGATTTAGTGGCGGCGTTAATATGGCTTCGAATTTAGGGTTAATTTCATGAAATTTCACTTATTGCGTATTTAATTCTGTTAAATATGATAGCATTGAAAAGATTTGGGCCTAATATATAGCGCCGATTCGGCGGCGGCGGCGATTTGTTTACTTTACATTCGTCGATTCGACAATATGAATAACGACGACAATGCGGCGGTAGCGTTAATAACGGTTCGATTTTAGGCTTAATTTGATTAAATTTCACTTATTGCGTATGTAAATCTGTCAAATATGATCACATTGAATAGATTTGGATGTAATATATTGCCGCCCATGCAGCGGCCATGTTTAGTTGACATTCGACAGTATGGATAGCCACGTCGATGCGGCGGCGGCGATTTGTTTACTTTACATTCGTGACTTTTTTTGGAAAATGCGATATTTAAAGTTAAAAAACATGTTAAGTTAATTTGAGTGTGCACATCAACATTCTGACACCATGACTAGAGGAGAGGCTTTAGCAATAACAGGTTCTATTAAAACCAGCTTAGTATGTATGCTCTTCTATGTAACAACTAATGCTTACTAAATGCACCAGTGTCTAAATTCGACCTGTAGGATCAAATCTAGATAAGTATTTTGAGCGTTTTGAAGAGCGGATACTTCATCAGACTATGCAATCTTAATTTACATTTTGGCTGGTGCTACTGTGGCCACACATTCATTAATATATATACTACTCGGCATAAACAGGATAGGGCAAGGACTCGCTAGCTCAATGCCAGGATAATGTGACTGAGTGGGATATCAGGTCATGGTGCCAGCGGCCTGATTTCCCAGTGGGGCAGCACTATTAAGTCACCATGAGTGCACACTGTCACAAGTCGGTACCTATCCTGATATGACCTTAGATGTTGCGAGGACGTAAAACAACAAACAAACAAAAATGAAGCATGTCGTCAGGTTCGGTCTGTAGATCTTTCCCATGAAGCAATGACTTGTCACCCACAACATTAGTTGTGGTCGCTGCCACCAGAGGGCAGGTTGTTGGTAAGAATAGTCTATGAGGTCAAATACTGAAGCCCCTGTCACACCTCGCCGGATTGAGCAACGGACAGAATTGTCTAGTTCGGTGGTGTTTGGGCGTGATAAGTATCAAAATGTAATAAAATGTGTCAAAATGTTGCGATATCAGGTCAAAGGGCGCTACATGAACGGATAGCCAACGGACGTTAAGCGGACTAAACGGACTCAAACCAGACAAGAACCATAGATGTCAATCCGGCGGCATCCGTTCCAAGTTTTGTGCATGTTCAAAACTTGTAACGGATCGGGCCGGATATGCAACGGACACAAACCGGACTTTGCCGGATATCAACAGACTTTGTTCGGTTTCTTTCCGTTTCCTCAATCCCGCGAGGTGTGATATGGGCTTTAGGGATACCAAATACAATGGTCAAATTCAAGCATTGGTGAACATACACCACCAGTCTAACCTGGAAGATCCGTATACCGCTGGGTACCAGTAGGAATGTCTCTTCTTTAAAGATAAATAATAATTGGATTCTTCGCTTATATTGCAGAGAAAACCAAGCGCATGCAGCCAGCGTGGGAGCCACCTGCCGGCAACTTCGTCACTGGCCTCAAACTCTACAATAGCCTTACGCGCAAGAAGGTATGGTGAATTGTTGTTGTTTCTCTCCAATTTATCAGTATATGACTATGTTGATGTGTGTCATATTATAAACATCCAAAAGGTCTCTTGCCTTAACTGACTTAGACAAAGCATTGATCTTCAAGTCAAAGACTGACCATACCCTCCCCCTCCCACTCACCCTCACCCTCGCCCTCGACCTCGACCAGACGGGGTGTCCGAATGAGTTAAGCGTCCATCTTCTGTTTTGGGAGATGGGGGGAGGGGGGGATCCGAACCCAAGGGTTTGTGGGTTCGAACCCAGGTCAAGTCAAACCAATGACCTACAAATTTATACTTGTCGCTTTCTAGCCTGGCGCTCGGTATCAGGATAATGTGACTGAGTGGGATATCAAGTTATGGAGCTGGTGGCCTGGTGCCCCAGTGGGGCAGCACTATAAAGTTGCTATGAGTGCGCACTGTCACAAGTCGGTACCCGTCCTGATATGACCTTAGATGTTCCTAGGACGTAAACAATAAACAAACAAACAAGCAATCACCCTCAGTGTAGATGTTTATAGCCCTCCACTGTGCCCACCTCGCAGTGCACTTACTGTGTGGCAACATGTGGTTTCTGGTGACTCTCCTACACTGAGGAGACAGTTGGTTTGGTTGGTGGTTGACTTCTCAATCACTGTGCCAAATGGTTATGAGTATTTAAATTTAAATTGTATGCAACCAGGATTTATAGGGATTGCACAACATATTATTTCCCCCTAATATAGGCAGGTGTATGTAGTGACTATTCTTAAACACATGGAGGTAATATAACGATGAATAGGCAGCTAAGACTAGGGTAATTTTCTACATACACTGATACCGAGGGGGAAGTGCCAGAGACCAGTTGAGTTTGAAGGGTAATGGTGTGTATGTGTCAGATTGCAGTTGTTTAGGTTGTTTAGGGTTTAGTTCCCACGGTACATACCGGACAGGGGCGTAGCTAGGCGTACGCACGTACGCCAAAACGTCCACATCGTTTTGTCAAAAAAAAATCAAATTAAAAAATAATAAAGAGAGACAGAGAGACAGAGACACATAGAGGAGGCATGTAGTAGTCTGGAGTGTCGAAAACTCAAGTCTAAAATGTGTAAAAATCCGCCCGCTTAAGCTTAAGCGGCCCCCTAAACCCCCTGCCGAAATTAGGAGCACACATCGTTAAAGGTCTAGCTACGCCCCTGCCGGACGTGGTGGCCGAATCAGTAGAGCGCAGGCTTCCCATGCAGAAGGTCAGGAGTTTGTCTCCCAGCTGAGTTAAACCAATGACGTATATAAATTTACATAAATTTATAATTGATACTTGTCCCTACCTAGTGCTTGGCATTAATAGGATAGGACAAAGACTGGTTAGCACAGTATCAGGATAATGTGACTATGGGATATTGGGTCATGATGCTGGTGGCATATTCTCCCAATGGGGCAGCACTATAAAGTCACCATGAGTGCACACTGTCACAAGTCGGTATGCATCCTGATATGACTTTACATGTTGCTAGGATGTAAAACAACAAAAGAAAAATGTAGTAAAGCCAGGTCTGTTATTGATACACATGTAAATGTGGTCGGAATGAGCCGATACAAAGTTTTGCTTTATGAAGAGATTAATGCGCATTGAGTGCGCACTGTCACAAGTTGGTACCTGTCCTAATATGATCTTAGATGGTGCTAGGACGCAAAATCCCCCCCCCCCCCACGGTACACGGACAAAAGACAGGCTAAACCACATATATGTGAATATGGTCTGAATCATCCCAGACACCATCTTATTTCATGAAGAGGTGGATATGCTTGTCTACTTCTTTGTTGTACTGACTTGTAACAGTGTACACTTAGGGGAACTTTGCACTGGGATACTGGACTCAATATCCCACTCAGATACACTATCCTGATAAGTTATATTTAGCAAACCAGACCTTGTCATATCATATTTACGTCGGGTGCCAGGCTAGGTAGTGACTAGTATCAATTTTGTACGTCATTGGTTTGAATTGCTTGAGGTTCGAACACACAACCGCTCGTACAGGCTGACTGATGGGTGTGTGTTTGCGGTCCCTCACGGGGCAATCGAAACTTGCAATGGTTCTGCAACACAAGGATAGGCGCTCCTGATGGAGCCCTATTTAGGTTGGTTGTCTCGTACAGGTTGAATGAAGTGGGTGGTTTGCAACCAGGGGCGTAGCTAGACCTTTAACGATGTATACTCCTAATTTCGGCAGGGGGTTTAGGGGGCTGCTTATGGCGTCACACCCTTCTGAATATGAAATCATATCTAAGTAACCCCCCCCCCTCTCTCTCTCTCTCTCTTTATTATTTTGTAATAACAATTTTTTTTGACAAAACGATGTGAACGTTTTGGCGTACGCGCGTACGCCTAGCTACGCCCCTGGTAACCTTTATGGGTACTGGCTATGAAAGACGGAGCTTTCGTGGAGGGGTAATGGTGGTGACTTGGGTCCGGGCGCCGTAGAGGAGTAGAGGAGGGAAGTGAAAGAGGGGTTTCCAGCAAAGAAGAAAAAAAGGAAAGTTTGTTTTATTTAACGACGCATCTACAGCCATGAAGAAAGTGCAACAGTAAAAGAGGTTCTGTATTTCTATTAATTTTGAATGAAATTGACATTTTGAACTGCATGTGTCGGCAAACTCAATGCATTGTCAATGGTCGTGAGCAGTCTTCATACAGAAAAAGCGAAATATCTCTAAAACCACACCACCTAGAAACAAATTGCTTGGAACACATATAGAAAACACATTCAACGAACAGATTATCTTAAATTTATAAGGTTAGGGTTCTGCATTTCTATTAATTTTGAATAAAATAGACGTTTTGCACTGCACCAACCGGCAAACTCAATGGCAGTGTGCATTTGTTCTGCAGCCAAGGTGCGCGCACATACACAATGTTTATAAACATTGAAAGGGATCTATAGTGCAGAGCCTTTAACTAATGGCAGTGTGCATTCGTTCTGCAGCCAAGGTGCGCGTGCATACACACTGTTTATAAACATTGAAAGGGGTCTATAGTGCAGCGCCTTTAACTACAAGTTAGTCCAGCCCGCTGAGAGGTTCCATAGGCGACGGTGGCGCCACCTAATGGAAGTCTGTTAAACCAGTTTGCTGTTTGGTTGTGTTCTAACTTCTATCAAAATTTACCTACATTAGGCTGCTGGACTGGCATCTCGGTGGCGACACCTAGCAACTACTCTTTGAAACTACTTTTCATGAGATCAGCGCGCACTGTCGCTGAAGTGACGAATCCCGTACTGCTGCTGTATTTGTATCGATATTTGTAATTGAAGTTGCATAAGCCAACGAAAGCATATCATTTTAGAAACCAAAGCAATGTACATGATAACATTATGTACCTCACATATATAACGTACGTGACGTACATACCACATAACTTTTAAACATGCATATCATACTAATGTAATATATTGCATACACACATACATGCATACATACTTATAAACATACACACATACCCTCTATATATCAGGTGCCAGAGCATACCGGGTTGAGTGTGGGGACTTGCCGACTTGAGGGGTGGGGGGTGGGGTGGGGGGGCTCCATTCTCTCACCCACCTCCATCACATTCACCTGTACCCATAATAGCAGCACAGGTTTGCAGTGACCCACCATCTTAGCCAATAATACTGAACGTATTATGGCTAACACACTAATCTCCTTCATAATGTACTAATATGCCCTACCTAAGTACCTATTTACAATGTAATGTAAACGGCCGGAAGACCAGTGCCTCGGCACTATAAAAATGTATGTTCTGGTGAATAAACTGTTTTACAACACAAACAAATAATACATTTAGCGATGTCTTTCCACCATTAAGGTTACTGGACAGACCTATCATGGATTCATATAAAATTAGGCGAGCTTGCATAGTGACCAAGCCTAGTTTGATATAATTCTGCAGTAGGTCGATGATGTTGCTTATTTATGACACCAGCCTAATAATTATGTTCATTGTTAGTTAGAAATACCAAAGTTGTAATAATTTATTTTGAAATGAATATTTAGATTGAAAGAAGACGGCCTACTTTCTTCTCCATTTCTGTTATTGTTTCTTCTTCCAACTGACCTAAATTGAAAGTCGTGTGATGAAACATGTCATTCTCTGATTGAGGAATAATGAGTAACGATTCTAACACTGAGATTGCTTCAAACCCCAGGGCCCGTATGCATGGGGCGGTGTTAACGAGCCAAAACTGGGTTTGGACGGGATTTATAGTTTAGTGGTGAAAAGTCGCTATGTATGGAGCAGTGTTACGGAAACACCGCGAGTTTAAGGGCAGGTACACTAACACCACTCCGTACCAGGTTTAAGGGTGGTGAAATTTGGTCAAATTAACCCCAAAATCGAAATGATATTAACGCCGCCGCTACATCGGCGGCGATATTCATATTCTCGAATCGGAATGTAAACAAAAGAAATCGCCGCTGCCGCCACATCGGCGGTGATATATTAGGGCCAAATCTATTCAATGCTATCATATTTAACATAATAACATCCTTCAAAAGTGAAATTTGGTCAAATTAAACCAAAAATCGAAGCGTTATTAATGCCGCCGCATCAGCGGCGATATTGGGAAATAGCGGTGATCGCCGGTGTAACGATTTCAACTTCCCCCCTTCCCAAGTTCCCCCCCAGGAATCTGAAAACGGGGTAGGGTACCCCCCTGTTAGAGCCCCAGGGTAGCGCTACCCCAAGCTCATGAATACCGATTTTCCACCGTTAGCCGTGGGGGTAGCGTACCCCCCGGTTAGAGCCCCAGGGTAGCGCTACCCCGAGCTCATGAATATGGCCCCTGGGCCTGTATGCACCAATCGGTGATAGGCTTAGCAGGGGCTAAGGCGCTAGCCATGGATAGCTACCCCGAGGTAGCGGTGGGTTGGAGAGCTGTGTGAATCGGTATGCACCAATGTACTAGCCGGTGCAGATAGCTAACCGTGAAGTTATTTATAGATTTGGGAATTCCCTCTGCGTTTGTAGCCATATATTAGGCTCAAATATACTCAATGCGATCATATTTAACAGAATCACATACGCAATAAGTGAAATTTGATCAATTTAACCCTAAATGCGAAGCGTTATTAAGGCTACCGCCGCATTGGCGGCGATATTAATATTAATATTTTCGAATCGACGAACGTAAAGTAAACAAATCGCCGCTGCCGCCGCATCGACGTCGCTTTCCATACTGGCGGCGGCGGTGGTTTGTTTACTTCACGTTCGTCGATTCGAAAATACAAATACCAATATCTCCGCCGATGTAGCGGCGGCATAAATTTCGCTTCGGATTCAGGGTTAAATTGACAAAACTTCACCCATTGCGCACTCAATTCTGTCAAACATGATCGCATTGAACAGATTGAGACCCACACACGCACACTAACCGCACCGGCTAGCAGTTAAACCTGACTTGAAGTCAGGGTAGCTTAGCCGAGGCTATGGTCGGCGGTTAGCCCTAACTCCTATTGGTGCATACCAAACTTTCACATTTAGCCCTGCGGGGATACCTTAGCCACGGTTAAGGCCCTAACCCCGATTGGTGCATACAGGCCCCTTAACACCGGAGCCGATAAAAAGTTGTTCATACATACAGCTCCAGAGCTCCCCCTCGTTTATTCCACTAAGGATGGTTCCTACTAGCGTGCTGCCACCTGTTGCTCCTTCTCAGCAACAGTGGTCAGCACAGTCGACAACATAACCATGTGGTAGTGGGGCTCATTGCGGACTGCTACAGAAGTACTCGTCAAGTGGTACGGGTTCCAATTAGGAGAGAATGATTGACCACCAAACATTCAGTTTGGTGGTGTAATAAATTCGCATACGCACACACATACACACACAAACACACACACAGACATACACAAACACACAGACACACACAAACACACACACATACACAAACGAGTCAACTCATGATCAACACGGTTTATTGCTGAGATTGATTTCTTGTATTGTTTTCACGCACACATTGGGTGTAAAGCGACCATAGGTCATGCCTTTTCCACCCTCAGGGTACATGTACACTTTGAGACTACGTGACTTAATGAATTAATCAGGGGTAGAAACTAACTTTACAAGCCACCCAACAAGCAGTTCAGTTATTTATAATTTTTGACAATTTACATTATGTTAACAATCATTTTGGGAAAATACCCACTCATTCAGTGGTCGTTGCAACCGGGTGACATTTACTTGATTTGGTGTTTAATGAATCTAGAATCTATGCTACCTAGGGACCCAGCTGTACAAACAGTTTGTCAAAATATCATGTAATAACGGTTTATTAAACGGTCCCCATGTCCTAAACACAAACATATGAAGCTCTCAGATTCTGTTTATATATAATATAAATATTTATACATGTTCTATATATGCTGCTTATGTAAAATGTTCGGTTAAACATGTGTATTATATTTAGCATATGTAACATGTATGTTACATTAACATATTTCATATTTAGCTTATGCAACATATATGTTATGTCCAATATATATAACATATGTTACACCCAGCATATGTAACATGTATATTATGTATATACATTTAACATATGTTACATTTAACATGTGTTGCATTTAACATGTGCTACATTTAACACGTGTTACATTAACGTGTGTTACATTTAACATGTGTTAAATTTAATGTGTTACATTTAACATATGTTACATTTAATATATGTAGCATGTTTTTTATGTCTAACATATTAACATGTTACATTGAACATATGTAACATGTTTGTTATGTCTAACATATTAACATGTTACATTGAACATATTTAGCATGTTTGTTATATCTAACATGTAGCGAATATGTTACATTTATGTTGCATCTAACATGTCAAATATATTATACCTAGCATATATATATATATTTATATGCCATGTATGTTACATCTAACATAGATAATATATCTTATCCTTACCATATATCCCATGTTATATTTAGCATATCCAACATATATATATATATATTTTACCTCGGTACTAAGCCTCTGGCTAGCCTCAGGCTAGGGAGAAGGAAGCACATCCGGGTCCAGCAATTAGCATAAACAACTCACGACGGAAGGACGTTCGTTGAGTTGCTCCGGTGATTATTGATCTATGACAACATACTAACTGTAAGTATGTTGATAACAATGAGATACATTGTGAGTTGATGCAATAGAGCATCTTTTCGCAAAAGTTTTAGAACTATTGCGCATTTTTGTGATTTTTATGGGTGTTTTTCAATGAACACCGATAGAACAATGAGAACCCCCTTTTTTCCTTTGTTCTACAAGCCGCCTGTTGCCGAACGGAGAGCGATGTTGGCTGGAGCCACATCATGTTTGAATTTTTCCTCGGTTTCTTTTATGGATTCGCATTGGAAATTATCCTGGGTTTCTTTTATAGACTCCCCACACTTTTTTAGGCGTACCCCCCCCCCCCCCCCGTAGCCTGAGACTAGCCAGAGGCTTAGTACCGAGGTAAAATAGTATAGTTATACGAATCTTACCTGGGTATAGATGATGGATAACTGTTGTTTTCCCGAGGCATAAGCCTTGGATAAACGTGGGCTAGGGCCCTCCCACCACTCCCTCCCACCACTCCCTGCCACGTCTATTCCGTTTGCTTGTACCAAGAAAACATTACAGTTTCCATTCGATTTAAGTCATTTTTATCCTGAATAAGATGGTAAAGATTGCTGGACCCGGATGTGCTTCCTTCTCCCTAGCCCACGTTTATCCGAGGCTTATACCTCGGGAAAACAACAGTTATCCATCATCTATACCCAGGTAAGATTCGTATAAACTATATATTCTATATATATTTATATATTTATATATTATATATATAATATATATATATATATATTATATATATATATAGCATGTATCATAAAACCTCTGCTATGAGCTGGCCTTCATGAGTAGATGCAATTTCATTTCAGGATTTCAGGATTTGTATATACCCCACTTGCAAGCACATTGAAAAGACCTCCGTTAAGCATTAGTATGCTTCCACTAGAAGATATACATCAGTTTTAAGATTTTGATCTTGACAGGTTTGGATTTAGTTTTTCCTAATCGGCCATGTCTTGTAGAAGAAGTTGTACGTTATTGTAACATGTATGCTGTACATAGCATATATGTAACATGTGACATATCGGCTCATATATTCTGTATCGCATTCTGTACGGAACAAGGATGCTATGTTACAAATATAACATAGAATATATGCAACATCTACGTAGTATGTAACATGTGTACATACTATATACAGTAAAACCTCTCTAAATTGACTGACCATAGGACCGACTTTAAATGGTCCATTTAGGGAGGTATCGGTTTAGGGAGTTTTATTTACCGTTACAGTGGTATTATATGGGCGATTGTTTGGGACCCAACTAAAGTGATTGATATAGGAGAGTGGTCGATCTGTGGAGGTAGTCGGTTAGAGAAGTTTTACTGTATATATAATATGTATTCTATATATAACATGTTATATGCTTGTTACATCCATGTTGTAGGTAAAATTCATGCTATATATATCATTTATGCTTTATGTAACTTGTATGCTATATGTAACATATATAGCATGTGTAATATACACATGTATATATTATCACCTAATATCCATAACGACGTATTTACATTATATATATTATAAACTTGCTTTAAAGGATTTTTTCCTACTTCATCCATTCTATGCACCTGCAAGTTTGGCCAATGTTGCTCTAATCAGAAAAATGGTAGCCAGGGTTTTTGCCAGAGGGTAAAATAGGTAAAATTCCATACCTTCCATATCTAGAATTTTCTGAGGGTACACCTTTGTACCCTCAAATTGTTGGAATAATTTCTTTTCAAGGTTCTAGCCAGAGACAACAAAACCTCCAGACACCCCCCCCCCCCCCGCCCGCCTACTTCCTCCCCCTCGCCCCATTCTGTCTACCCTCAAATTATTTTCTGGCCGAAATCCTGGTAGCACTTTTGAGAAGTACTTCTGTTTTCAAAATAAAGCTTTTTCCCAATTCTCTCAGCTGGTTCTTTTTATAACTACATCAGTATGGTTATTAGATGATGCCATGGCACCTGTAATGAGGGTACATATTACATCTATTTTTACATGCATGCAACATTGTGAGATTGTATCTGACATACGGTATACGTGTGAATGTCATGTACTATACATTTACTCCGGTGTAAAAACGGTGTACAGCAAACTGCAATGTCACCCGCGGTTGTCTACACTTAGGCCGTTAGCGATTAACACGACTCGAGTCACCTGTGTCATCAGAATTTCAAATCGAACACCGCGAGTGGAGTCGAGAAATACACGTGCCGTGTGCAAAATGACCCGACCCCAGTAACCCACCTCTTGGCTGGGGTTTGCTAGGAGCGATGACGTCACATGTGTGCTGGTACCTGTAGGATAACAGCTACCAGGTCAAATCCTACATATTGTTTTAATGTGGTTTTTTTAAATAACCCAGATTGTCAGCTTCTACAATCATGAAATACTTTAAATCCTATTTTGCTGTGCTTATATCGGTTATTGAAAAAAAAGAAAAAGTTTTAGATTAAGCCACCATTTTTTCCACCCCGAGCATATTCGTTTATTCAAACCGAGTCT